>CM070656.1:17306893-17756893 GCA_036346575.1 Dendrocalamus sinicus | reverse complement strand
ATGAAAGCGGGGGAGCGGCCAAAGCTTGTCCGGGGGCTCCGGCAGGAGTCGCGGCGGTTCCGGCTGCTGTTCATCGTCGTCGGCTTCTTCCTCGTCTCCCTCACCTTCGTCGTCGTCTCCAAGCCCGACGCCATCCTCTTCGGCCGTAAGAGACATCCCAAATTGACCTCTAATTTCAGCTCCCTCTCGAGCACGCAGCCCTTGCTTCTACTATTACTTCTTGTAGTCAGTCGTTAACTAAGGCGTCCTCTTTTCTTGCTTGCTTTGCGCAGTGAACGGCAAGCTGCCGGTAGACCAGGCGCCGACGTCCATCCTAATCCAGCAAAAGGTCAACGCTCCCGCCGGTGCCTCCCGGAAAACCTTCACCGATCCTCTCGGTAAGCTCCCCCTCTCCGCTCCTAACGTTCCTCACCTTCTCACACAGCAGTTTGGGCTTTCTTGAACGTTTCTTTCCGGTTTCTTTCTTCAGGTGGAGACCCCAAAGTGGTCGACGACGAAGCCGATGTAAAACCGAAAGGTTAAATTGTTCTTCTTTTTTGGCTCAATTTTACCAGAAAGGCGTTCTTTCTTGCTCTTTTTTTTTTTACCTTATCTTAAGCTTCTTGGTCTAATAGCATGTGGTACGGCTTGCTTTCAATCTCTGCAGGGTCCCGAGGTGGTGAGGAGGAGGAAAGGAAGGTGCTGAGCGAGCCGGACCCGACCAGCGGAATGATGGAGCTGACCCCCAATAAGGACGGGAACGACCATAAATCCGAGGAGGAGATGTTAGGTGAGCCGTCGCAGTTGAGCCCATAATTTAATTGTCCATGCGTTCGGAATTAGCCAACGTTTCATTTCGTTTCGTTTCAGCAGAGTTCGTAGATCCATGATTCCCTCAGAGCTGTGATGGGTAATTGATTTTTTTTTGTTTCAATTTTTGCGCTGAAATGTTGGCGGAATTGGGTGTCTAGGTGGTGGAGGTCACGGGGAGATGAAAGGGAAGGAGGAGCGTGGACACGCGGAGCAGCATAAAGTCACTCTCCCGACCGTTTCCAATTACACCATTCATGACACCGAGGGCACTGAAAATGCTAAGCAAGAAGGTACTCGTACTGTACTCCATACATACGCTGATACGCCCCAACTCTGTTTACTAGGCTTCTCCATTTCGTTTATCCGTGTTTCCATCGGCAATCTTGGCAGTATCCATTAAGAGCTTGATTTTTTAAGAGCCAAAAGAGAGGTAGTACTAGTAGAATTAGCATTAAACGAAGAGAACATGCTAGAACAATGTAGTGTCTGAATCTTACAAGCACTTCTTATCTGGGGCAATTTTCATCACGTATATCCAATCAATACTAGGAGTATAGGATTTGGGTCAGGTGCAAGGGATCCAGTTTCTTGTTGATGCCCTCCCCATTGTAGCATTGGTTACTTTGCATTACGTATCGCCGTATTGGAGCCGCATCATTATGGCTGGTTTTGATCCCACTGTCTCTGTCTCCCCTGTTCTGGTCCAGCTGTCTGTGTCCCCCTTTTCAATTAACATACCATGTTGCTGATGTAGTATCTTCCACTTTGCAGGTGCGAGTAATGTCCAGCAGGGGAGTAAGCCCTTGTGTGATTTCTCAAATTTTAGAGCAAATGTGTGCGAGATGCATGGTGATGTTAGAATTCACCCGAAGGCCACTTCAATCTTGTACATGGAGCCTGCCGGTTCAAAGAGAGATGAGTTGTGGAAGATTAAGCCATACCCTCGGAAGGGGGATGAGTTCTGCCTCAGCCATATCACTGAGTTGACAGTGAAATCAAGCAAAGTGGCACCTGAGTGCACCAAGTACCACGATGTGCCTGCTGTGATATTTTCACTGACGGGGTACACGGGAAACCTGTTCCATGACTTCACTGATGTGCTCGTCCCTCTTTTCACGACTGCAAGTGAGTTCAACGGAGAAGTTCAGTTTCTTATAACGGACATGGCCCTTTGGTGGACAATCAAGTACCAGGCAGTGCTCCAGAAGCTATCCAAGTATCCTTTGATTGATTTTAGCAAGGACGACCAAGTGCACTGCTTCAAGCATGCCATTGTCGGCCTGCATGCCTACATGGAATTCACAATTGACTCATCAAAGGCGCCACACAATTATTCAATGGTTGATTTCGACAGATTCATGCGTGGAGCTTACTCACTGGGCAGGGACACCGTGACCGTGCTTGGAGAGTACCCCAAGGTCAAGCCGAGATTGCTCATCATCAAGAGGCACCGTACAAGAATGTTCCTCAACCTCGAAGAGATTATCGCGATGGCTGAGGAGCTCGGCTTTGAGGTGGTGATTGATGAGGCCAATGTGAGCTCTGACATCTCCGGGTTTGCGAGGCTGGTTAACTCTGTCGACGTGATGATGGGCGTCCATGGGGCTGGGCTCACAAACTGTGTGTTCTTGCCACAGAATGCCACACTCATTCAGGTAGTGCCGTGGGGCGGCCTGGACTGGATATCCCGCACCGATTTCGGCAACCCCGCAGAACTGATGGGTCTGCGGTACAAGCAATACAGTATCAGCGTCGACGAGAGCAGCCTCACGGATCAGTACCCGCGGGACCATGAGATCTTCAAGAACCCTATCGCATTCCACAAGCGCGGATTCCACTTCATCAGGCAGACCTTCATGGACAAGCAGAATGTGAAGCTGGATTGCAAGAGATTCAGGCCTATTCTCTTGGAGGCACTGGATAATCTCAACCCGTAAAGGAAACTGGTGTTTCTGTACAACAACTCATTTTTACCATTCGTTCCGTTTTCTGTAGTAAAATTTGTTGTTCTTTCTCTCATAAGGCACGTTTATTGTCTAAACTGTAGAAAAATGTAGAAATTATGGGTGTAAACTGTATAAATTGCCGTCGCTGCAAGATGGAACAAAATTCATTCTAATCATATATAGGCCCCTCAAATTATTTATCAAATATTGCATATATCTCTCTCCAGTTGCTGTTCCATCATCCTGCAATGATAGTTTCATTGAATTTCTTGTATCGGGATCGAGCAAATAATGGCTAAGCAGTAAGCACCCCTGTCGCCACATGGTTTGTTTGCTACATAAGATCTGACACAAGACTACACTCCTCGAAAACATGTGATTTTTAAGAAAACGGAATATAAATATTCTGGACTTGATCATTTCATTCGAATGGCTATAACCGTTCAGAACCAGAACAAAACAAACAGACCACACACCACCAAACGGTATTACAAAAGCACCACAACACATAACAAAAGCCAAAAGGATTTAATCCTTTAACCTAAAACAGTTACTCCACCCAAACTTGCTGAACAAATCCACCACCACTCTCCCAAGTCTTGAGCATCCATTTAAGAGTACTCTTCTCGCTTCCTCTTTAGACAGTTACGACCAGTATCTGATCCAGTAAATTCCCCTAAAAATGACCGTGTATTTATTCCAAGTTCCACACCAGCGCCCGCCTCTCCGCCCGCCTCAAGGTGTTCTCTTCGGCCAGGCCAGCCAAGCGAGTACTGGCCCTTGACGGAGACAACACCACCTCCCTAATTGACCCGGCCGCTTCCACAACGCCAACGGGCCCAGCACACAACCCCGCCTGACCCGAAACCACCTCCACTCCCGGCCGAACCTGCGCGCCCAGCAATCCCACCGCGCCCTGCGACTGGTCCGACAACACCACTCCTCCTGCCGCCTCCGCCAAACCTCCCTGGTTAATTCCCTCCGAACTGCCGAACTGGACAGAACCCCCTACACCGGCCAGTCCCTCGAGAGACTTCCCCGGCGCACCGAGCTCCCCCGACGGCCCACCCAGCCCCTCCTCAAGTTTCCCCTGAGAACTGACCACCTCCGCTGCTCCTTGCTGCACTTCCACCCGAAAGCTCTGCTCCTTTGCTTCTTCACAAACTTCAGCTACGCCCATTAGCTCCTTTTCCTATAAAACTATGTCAGCCACTTCACCAAGGGTTTTGTTGACCGATACACTCAGAAGCTCCTCCGCCTTTTCCTTAAGAAAAGCTGCAAATTCGACCTCACTCATTCTCTGGACTAATTGTACTTTAAGCATGTGGATGTGCTGGATCAGCTGGATGAACCAGACCTAAACCGTGCACTGGAACATAGCCATTGATATAGGCTGGGCCTAGTATGATCCGGACCGTCCGGCCCAGCAAATATGGATTGGGTCCAATAAAATCTGAGGGAATTGTAGCCTAGCCTGACAGGGCAAACCAATTGGTCTCAATGTACAACTAACATTAATTTGTACCAGTTCTTGTTTTGCTGAGAAGCAAAATACATGCTCTTGTACACATGAGCATGTGTACAGCCAATGTAGGTATGTTGCGACGTGCGACGACTGTGTCGCATGAGCGATCACACTATGGTTGCTATCTCGAATTAATTGAACACGTGGTGCTCGAATTTTTTAATGGGAACTGATGGGTCAGACTTGGCTGACAAAGGTAGTGCTAAAAGTGTAGCTTGTGGTTTATTAAGCATCGTAAATGTTAAAAATACGCTATAGCAACGGTTAGTTTTTTTCTATATAATTAAATTCAAAATAAAAAAAGTTATATTATCATAAATAACGCAAAGAAATAAGAGAAAATATAAACAGACAAAAAAACAAAAAAACAAAATTAAAAAACTAACGTATTTCATAAGTCAGAAATCAGAAGAGAGTTAGTTTGGAGCGTGGCCTTTCTGTCAATCCAGGTCAACATCGTTATAAGTAGGGGAGTGTAGGACTCACTTGCAATCGTTATGCTACGTATCTCCACGTTGAATTCTATCGACAGGTACACTTGTGCCATAAAAATAGGGGAAAATTTGTTCAGTGCCACTGAAAGGTGATCACTTTCGGAAAATACCACTAAAAATTTGGGGTTCCAAAAATTACCACCGAAAGATGCATTTTTCTTCGGGATTTAGCACTTTGGACAAAAATACCCTCTCCATATCTTCCTCTCCTCTCTGCCCGCCCGCCGCCTCTCTCTTCCCCCACGGCTCTGCCACCGGTCTCCCCGCCTCTCCCTCCTCACGCCGCTCGCCTCCTCCCTCTCCGCGCGCCTCATCCCCGCCGCCGTTGCCTACCTCCGCCCCCACCTCCCTGCGCCTCCTCCTCCTTTCCCCGCTCCCCCGCGTCCGGCCGAACCCCGCCGCCGCCAGCGCCACCTCTTCCTCAGGCCGCCGGCGTGGAGGGAGGAAGGAAAGTAGGGAAGCACGAGCTGGTGGAAGATACTAGGATTCTCACTGTCACTGGCCGGGCGGGAGGTGGGCGGACGGCGGGGACCAAGGGCGCGCGAGGAGGTCCGTGGCGCGCGCGGCGGGCGAAGGCAGCTCCCGGCGAAGGTTGGGAGCTGGCCGTCGAGGTGATGCTCTCGCGCAAGGAATCGAGGAGATCGCTGAGGAAGAGGTGGCGCGCTGGCGGCGGCGGGTTCGCCGGACGCGGGGAGCGGGAAAGGAGGAGGAGGAGGCGCAGGAGGGGGGCGGAGGTAGGCAACGGCGGCGGGGATGGGGCGCGTGGAGAGGGAGGAGGCGAGCGCCGTGAGGAGGGAGAGGCGGGGAGGCCGGCGGCAGAGCCGTGGGGGAAGAGAGAGGCGCGGACGGGGCGGCGGCAGGAGGGAGAGGAAGGTGAGGGAGGAGCGGTATTTTTGTCCAAAGTGCTAAATCCCGAAGAAAAATGCATCTTTCGGTGGTAATTTTCGGAACCCCAAATTTTTAGTGGTATTTTCCGAAAGCGGTCACGTTTCAGTGGTACTGAACAAATTTTCCCTAAAGATAGAGATCTGTCGTACCAATGGACGCTAGGTAGCAGCTGAGATAGAAAATTAAAAGCAATAATGGACATATAAATACTACTACTTCCGTTAGTCTTCACTTGTTTTAGATGTCGGCTCAATAACACACACATATGACACTATTTTTCGGATTATATGTTAGTCAAAATTAATAAAAATGTATTGATATAGAAGCACAACACAAAGAGAATGAAGATTATCACCGCTGTCTCCGTCGTCTACAGTACACAGAACTGGTCCACGGCCGACACGACATGACGCGCCGACGTTATGCCCTAGGCTTTGCCTGAGCCTCGTTGGAGGCGAGTTATGTCTGCACGGCACGGTAAGCGGGGTGTCCATGCTAATTGGCCAACTTGCACAAGTTTTGACTCAATCAACAGTAGGATTTGATTGTTCCTATGAAGAAAGGAAAGATCAGATGATGCATGTCCAAATCATCCATATCGTGTGCTACTTTCGCGTTCACCTGCGTCCTGCGAGTGATCTTTTCCTTTGCACACATCAGTCTTTTCCCCGGGATTTCGGTGTTAATTTGTCTCTGGTCTGACGTAACTAGCACTTTTCTGTTTTACCAACATCCTCGATGCTTGTTTCTTTATTAGTACCTCCTTTTTAGCCATAGAAAAGCAACAGTTTGCTAGGGCGTGACCAATGCTGATGGCGTTGTGCACATACAACGGTAGGATTTTGCAGCTCAGCCTCCTTATCATTTCACTGTAAAAGCGTTTGCTAATCAACAATTTGGGGCACCGTCAATCACGCTGATGGCGTTGTGCACTTACAACGGTAGGATTTTGCAGCTCAGCCTCCTTATCATTTCACTGTAAAAGTGTTTGCTAATCAACAATTTGGGGCACTGTCAACAAGCACCAAGTGTTGGAAACAGCGAGCCGTATTGCTCTCGGCGCTGAGCGCTAGCTTGAGCCTAAATGCCAGATTAGTATTCCTAGTAGTAGAATGTGGTTCACCCCTCATTTCTATTTAAGCAATATGCCATCATCATAGAGTGACAGTTATTTACGGTGATCTTCGGAGTAAAGTTTTACTAGTTCCACCTAAAGGTCACCAAGTTTCTATTCTGGTTATTACGCCACTCGCCTGTTCTAGAAACTCTTCCATCAAAAGAAAAACCTCTTTGTGGAAATGGATTTTATTGATCCAACTGTGCCCTCTGCACCCATCGGATCAACGGTGTTGATGCATTAATTCTTACACACTGCAGGGCCCCGAGTAGTCAGCCTAGTAATGTACTGACTACATGACGGACAAGGATCTATTGCCCCCTGCTAACATTTGGTTATTTTGTCCGCGACCGGTGTTTCGCTAAATAACTTTGTTAACTAAAAGAAATGTACTTCTTGAATTAATTTGATCCACCCATCAGTAGCAGGACTTTTTTGACTTTTTGTTCTTGCAGTGAACAATAGGTCAGACAATCCATCTGATGTTTATCAGTCCCCCGCGTGCCGCTACTGTGATATCCTGCCGTCGATAGTCCCTTCCCCGGTCATTATCAGTTCTATCTTCCCTAATTTAAAAGTCAAATTATTACCTCCGTTTGTAGCAAATATTTGTCACTTTTGACTGAATCTTTCTTCTACAAATATTTGACACTTTGCTATTTTCAACATATTTTTTCTATTTTGCCCCTACTATACACCTTATTGTAGTTCGTCCGAGTCTGATTTTATCCACATAATTAAAATATTAAATTTGGAATTGTTATAATATTGGCTTTGACACGTTTGCCGATGGTGTGATCACTTTATCTAAAACAGCCCATGATGGGGCAGCAGGCCCATTAGCGTAGTTTAGTTATATATTACTTATTTACTAGTTGAATGTCTATGCATTGCTTCAGATTTTTAAAATTTATCCTACTACATATTTTGAAACTCACGGGTGGTAAATTTTTTTTAAATATGCATACAAACATGATCTAAAAGTTTTCAAATCTGTCAAGTAAGTCAAAAACCGTCGATCACCCCTTGTTGTCGTAAGTTAGAAGACATCGACTACACCTCGTGGTCGTAGGTTGGGAGCCCTTGAGCACGCCTTGTCATCGTAAGTTGAAAGCCATCAACCATCGCGTGTGATCGTAGGTTGGGAGCGGTCAACCATCACTAGTGATCGTAAGTTGGCAGCGGTCGATGATTGATCGTGGTCCTAAATCGGGAGCCTTCGACAATGGCTCGTGGTCGTACATCGGAAGCCAATAACTATCGTTCGTGGTCGTAAGTCGGAAACCATCGTGGATACCTCGTGGTCGTAATTCGGAACATATCAACCAACGCTCGTGGTCGTAAGTCGGAAGATATCGATCACACCTTGTGGTCGTAAGTCGTAACACATTGACCAGCGCTTGTGGTCATAAATCGGAAGCCGTCGATCACACCTTATGGTCGTAAGTCGAAAGCCATTGACCATCACGTGTGATCGTAGGTCTGGAGCGGTCGACCATCGCTCGTGGTCGTACGTTGGCAGGCCCCCAATGTGCCTGTGCCCTGTCACTCGACTACCGGCGCTAGGCTTCCAAGAAGAACCTAAAAAGGAGAACAAGAGGAATAAATAGGGAAGCATGTTACCTCAATGCAACTGCCATTCAAACATGTTCGCGCTTCAACTGCCATTCAAACATGATTGGCCACATAACTCCTCACTTTGTAACTGCTGAGGCTGTAGCTGCTTTGCTCCACCTTGTTCTCAGCTTATGCACACCACAACCCACGCCACACTTTTGTTGCCATGGTCGACTATTGCTGCACCCTGGGTCATGCCACCACGCCAGTGAAGGAGTGTAAAGTCCCATCGTTGTATGCATTTTGGAGTGAGTCATGTGGGCAGCGGTGACTTGGAAGTGGCGGTGACGCTGTGAGGCGATGTGGCGTTGGTCACCAGATTTGGCTGGAGTTAGATGAGGCGGAGGGGGCTGATGTGGCTACGGCTGGGGAGGGGTCAGAGAGTGTGTGTAAGGCGGCGACGTGAGTGGGAGAAGTGCGTGGTCGAATGTGGCCAGGGGTGGAGAGGAGGAAACAACGATGGGGGATGGGGCGGAGTAGAAGATTGGGGGAGAGGACTTAGTGAGGAGAGATGGGCATGGATTGGGAAGGGGGAATGGGAGAGTAGCGGCGCGATCGGGACGATGGGAGAGGGAGACGACTTTGTGAGGAGACATGGCGCGGATTGGATGGGGGAGGGGAGAGTGGCGGTGCGGAGAACGAGGGGAGAGGACTTGGTGGGGAGGAGAATCTGCGCCGCCTGGGGGAAGGGGAGAGTAGCGGCGTGGAGAACGGGGGGAGAGGACTCGAGAGTAGCGGCGTGGAGAACGGGAACTTTGGTCAGATTTAGCATTGTTTAACATGCGAATACCAAATTTATCCCTGAATCACCATAATTGCATTTGTAGCCCCCTCCCTGAGCGCGGGACTACGCAAGTGCGACACATCTGCAGTGGTGCGGTCGGGGAGCGCATGACTCAAATCATGTACTAGTCTGATCGTGAGCGTGGTCGTGAGTGTGGTCGTATAAGCCATGGTTGTGGTCGTCAGGCATGGTCGTGAGTGTGGTCGTATAAGCCGTGGTTGTGGTTTACGACCACGCTCATGACCACAGTTTGAGTCATGTGCTCCCCCCGACTGCACGGTTTGAGTCATGTACTCCTTGACCGCACCACTACACATGTGTCGTGCTTGTATAGTCCCATGCTTGGGAAGGGGCTAAAAATGGAATTACGGTGATTCGGGGACTAAATTTAGTATTTGCGTGATAAAAAGAGCTATGACTACAGTGTTCAACCACTGGCTATGACCACAGGTTATGACCACAGGCTTCGACCATAGGCTATGACCACAGACTATGATCACAGGCTATGACCACATGCTACGACCACTGGCTACAACATAGAGTTCGACCACTAGCTACGACCACCATCTTGGACACAGGCTACGATCACTTGATATGACCATGGGCTATGACCACTGTCTTCGACCACAGGCTACAACAACTGGCTACGACCACAGGTTACGACCATGAGCTACGACAACTGGCTACGACCACAGGCGACGACCACCCTCTTGGACCACAGGCTACACCACCGACTTCGACCACCAACTACAGCCACGGGCTACGACCACGAGCTATGACCGCTGGCTATGACCGTAGTGTTCGACCACTGGCTACGACAACCATCTTAGACCACCGGCTATGACCACAGGCTATGAACACATGCTACGACCACGAGCTACGACCACTGGCTACGACCATAGTGTTCGACCACTGGCTACAACCACAGGCTACCACTACAGGCTATGACCACGCACTACGACCACTGACTACGACCACTGGGACCACGAGTTACGACCACTGGCTATGACTACAGTGTTCGACCACTAGCTACGACCGCTATGTTCAACCACTAGCTACAACCACAGGCTACGACCACGAGCTATGACCACTGGCTACGACCACTGCCTACGACCACGAGCTATGATCACTGGCTACGACCACAGGCTACGACCACGGTGTTCGACCACGAGCTACGACCGCGGACAACGACCACTGTCTTGGACCACAGGCTAAGACCATCAACTACGACCATTGGCTACGACCATGGGCTACGACCACCGACTTTGATCACAGCCTACAACCACACCTCGTGGTTGTAAGTCGGAAGCCGTCGACCATGACGTGTGATCGTAGGTCAGGAGCAAGCGACCATGGCTAGTCCTCGTAAGTATTTAGCGGTCGATCATCGATCGTGGTCGTACATCAGCAGACATCGACCACACCTCGTTGTCGTAGGTCAGGAGCCCTCGAGCACATCTCGTCCTCGTATGTCAGAAGCCATCGAGGACACCTCGTTGTTGTACGTCGGAAGCCCTTGAGCACACCTCATGGTGATAAGTCGGAAGCCATTGAGGACACCTCATTGTCGTATGTTAGAATTCATCGACCATCGCTCATGATTGTAAGTCAGAATACATCGACCATCACTCGTGATTGTAAGTTGGAAGCCATTGACCACACCTCATGGTCGTATGTCAGAATACATCGATCATCGCTTGTGGTCGTAAGTTGAAAGACATCGACCACACCTCGTGGTCGTAAGTCAAAAGCCGTTGACTATCGCGCATGATTGTAGGTTGGGAGCGAGTGACCAACCCTGGTGGTCGTATGTAGGCAGCGATCAACCATCGATCGTGGTCATAAGTCGGAAGACATCGACCACACCTCAGGGTCGTAGGTCGGGCATCGACCACACCTCATCGTTGTATGTCAGAAGCTATCGAGGACACCTCGTGGTCGTACGTCGGCAGACATCAACCACGCCTCATGGTTGTAAGTCGACAACCATTAACTACACATCATGCTCATAAGTCAAAAGCCCTCGACCACACCTCATGGTCGTACGTCGGCGGTCATCGACCACACTTTGTGGTCGTAAGTCGATAGCCATCGACTACACATCATGGTCGTAAGTCAAAAGCCCTCAACCACACCTCGTGGTCGTAAGTCGGAAGCCATCGACCATCGCGCGTGATCATAGATCGGGAGCGGTCGACTATCGCTTGTGGTCGTACGTTGGCAGTGGTCGACCATCGATCGTGGTCCTAAATCAGGAGCCTTCGACCAGGGCTCGTGGTCATAATTCGAAAGACATCAAGGACCTTATGGTCATAAGTCAGAAGACATTGACCACACCTCGTGGTCGTAAGTCAGAAGACATCGACCATCGCGTGTGATTATAGATCGGGAGCCATCGACCATCACGCATGATCGTAGGTCGGGAGCCGTTGACCATAACCGCTACGACCATGGCCACGGGCGCTACGACTATGACCATAACCGCTAAGACCATGGCCACGGGCACTACGACTACAACCATGACCGTTACGACCATGGCCACGTATCAAGAGACACCTATATTGACTCTTACACACATATGCTTACAGACTCTTACACACTTTGGCTCGTAAGATCGAGTCTTTATTTACGATACATAGATAATTATACACACATATGCTTACAGACTTACATACTCTGACTTGTAAGATCGAGTCTTTATTTTGGATACATAGATACACACATAATTATATAAGACACACATATACTTACTGACTCTTACATATTTTGACTTGTAAGGGTTAGATACTACTAATGTACACTACATCATGGAGCGATAGTGAAGGGACATTGATGGAACTACGACCATGGCCACGGGCACTACTACTACGATCATGACTTCTACAACCACAACTACTCCTGGTCGTAATGACTGCACACAAATAGTAGTCACTCCGACAACACACACCAGTCGTAACGACTTAACACACACTGGTCATAGTGACCGCACACACAAACTGGTCGTAATAACCACAGCGCATCAACTCAATGCTTCGACCACAACACATCTAATCAACTTGAAGTTTCGACCACGGCTCATCATCTCGATGCTTCGACCATGGCTTCTCACTTACTCGGAGTGTTTGACTGCAACTACCGCAGCTTCGACTGCTGCTACGACCATGGCTTCAAGGATTGCTTCGACCACGCCTTCGAGTGTGGGTTCGACCATGGCTTCGAGGACTGCTTTAACCATGCCTTCAAGTGTGGCTTCGACCACTTACAAATAATCAAGATTAACAAAAACTTCACCTTGTAAACACACATAGAACATAAAGGAATCATTAGCACCGTCGCAATAAAGTTGCAAGGCATATGCACTGAGTAGCTAGCTGATCGAGAGGGGGGGGGGGGGAATTTGTGGGTCTCTCCAAGCAGAGCACCGACCAGCTTGGGAGATCAAAATCGCCAGATAGCGCAACGGGCTCCAAGTGAAGAGCAGGAGGAGGTAGAGAGGCTCACCGTGCGAGCGACCGCTAGGCGGCGGCAGTAGGGGAGCCATATGGACAGGGTAGGAAGAGGAAGCCGTCGCCTCTGTTCAGCACCGAGCAACAACAGTAGTAGGGGCGAGTGTGTCTAGGGCAGGAGAATCGTGGCGACGCAGCACCGCGGGGGGTGGGGCGAGGAGGGAGCATGGGGTAGCCATCAAATCCAATAGGCGTCGTCTATGAGCGCCTGTCTCTTGGATCCACTGGTTGCCATCAATTGCTGCCTTCTAGATCCACCAGCTACTGTCACCAAGCATGCCTCTCGGATCCACTAGCCGCCATCGCCAAGCGCCCTTCTCTCCGATCCATCGGCTATTGTCGCTGAGCGTCATGTCGCTGAATCGCTTCGTCGCACTATTCGTGTAGCGAAAAATCTTGGTTGGAAGGGCGATGGGAGATGGGGCGGCGGCGGTGGGGAGAGGTTCGGTGGCCAGTGAGGAAGGAGAGGGGAGATAGGGCGGTGGTGGTGAGGAGATGCCCGATGGGTGGCGAGGAGGGAGAGGGGAGATGAGTGACAGGTCTGCGAGGGAGAGAGTGTGGGAGAGAGATCTGTAGAGAATGAGAGCGTGGGAGAATAACCGAAGGTGGAAGTGGAGAGGAGGGACAGTTAGCGCGAGAGAGAGGGGGTATAGATGGTCAAGATTCCTGTGTTTAGATCGGACAGCTGAGAAGAGAGGAGGGAGAATGCACCAACAACCACCAACTCCTCTTTATATAATAGTAGAGATTAAGAGGATAGACCTCCTCTTTCTATATAAAGGGTAGGAAGCTCTCATTGTACACATATCCAAGAGATATAAAGATAGAAAAGCTTGTCTAGGACTACATCTTGTGTGTTCTTCATCTATGTTCATTCTATGCCAGCAATGTGACAACTATCTTAGAATCGTTAATGTTACAACACGTTATCAGCACGAGTTCACTCATATGCCACTGATCTTATATCAGACCCGAGAGATTTAATCCCAGCTCCTATGCATATACCGTACTAGTCCTATGATTAGTGGCTAGTACACGCATATCGCATTATTGTATCACATCCATACACGAAATAATAAAACAAGGTAGCATATAATATTAAGGGGTTCAACATAGGCCTACATGACCAAGTTTACACAAATGGGCATGCTAGCCAAATAGTTTACACAAAAAGAGTACTTACAGCAGAAATGAATGATAAATAAGACAAAAGAACCCTTGTGGTCTGCCATAAACCTACGGGCAACCGATTGGGTTAACGTCTAGTAATCGACATCCTCATCACCATATCCCACGGCACAAAAATAACCAACCAAGGAATCTTCTTTCACTTACTCTGACAGTGTTCAACAAGCAATTGTGAGTACAAAATTATACTCTATAAGACTTTACGCAAGGATATTACTACATGCAAGCATTATCAAAGGAGAGGCTACCCTAGCTAGTTTATTTTGCATAAAGCAAACTTTTATTTGCAATGGACTTAGTAATTTGTAAAGAGCAAATTGTAAGAACAAATGACATTAATAATGAAAAGTAAATAATAATCATAGATCTACATGTAAACAATTGGCTATCCTTTGCCATAACATTAAAACTTAACTGTCCTTATCAAAATATTTCTAGCACAAACATCCTCCATCCATACCATTCCGAAAATCAACTGAAAACCAAAAAAAAAAACAAGTGTGATATTACTAAGCGATGTTGATGCCTAGGGACATATCTATTTGAATAGATTAAGATCTCACTTTGCAGAGGATATACTTTACCCACATCATATAGTCATCTCACCATGATATGCCAAACTCACCATACAATAGTATGTGATTAAGTGACTATAACTCGGCATTTAAAATGTGTCACCCTAGCACCAACCCACCCATTGAGTCTTGTGGGATCTAGATTTTGCCAATCCAGAATCTTTTATGATTCCACTGTATTATTCTCTAAATAAGTAGGTAGTGCTCACAAATACACTGCTGGATTATTTCATATATCGCATGAACCATACCACACATTAATATTTCATATCAGAGTTAAAATATTCTACACTGGGTATAGTTTATATAAAGGGCCGCCAGGCCAAATGTATACATTACATAATCAGTAGCAGAAGCAATGAACAAAAGGCAGGACCATAAATTACCAGAGGCAAGCGACTTGGGGTAAATTGTATACAACAGACTTTATCCTAGCTAGGATAATATATGTGCACACAATCTCCCTTTAGCCTACTTGACCCGAAACTAGGACTACGAAGAATCACCCTAATTCCCTCCATCTTCGTCTTCATCGTTTCCAGGAGCATCATTATAAGCGTAGTGATCTAGTTCTCTTAGCTCTGGGTTAATGTGAGCGAGTGTAAGTATAAACTACCATGCACTACAAGCCAACACACAGAATGCATTTATATAGATACACAGCTTGACAAAGGATGGCTAGGGTTGTTTTATTTGCTAAGACTATAGTTGAAAGTTACAGTAATAGAAATACCTAAGATCCAGCTCTTTTACCAATGCATATTTTAATGAAGAGAGTATTAGTATGCAATATGAATAACAGTGAAGTTTACATCCACTTGTTATATGGTTCCATCCACAAATTCTAGTTTTTATCATCAGGGTTCTATCCACCCTATATAATTACTGAGTTCTATCCACCTAGGGCAATTCAAGCTTAGGGTTCCATCCACCTGACAAGTTTTTATTCCCACCCACAAAGTTTTAGAAATAGAACTAACTCAAGTAAGTTTTCATGCCCGTTTATGACCGTGGGCACAGTTGTTCAAATAGTTTTCACTCTATAGAGGTCGTACACTTTACCTATAAGAGATAACTATCTTATTATATTTCACATATTTTCTTTGATGTGTAGATCAAGAAGGTCACTACAAGGCATTTACAATACATCTCCCAGTGAAGGTTACACCTGATAAAGTTTCATCTTAGTGGGGTTATGCCTACCCTCATCTAAGACCCCCTCTTGCGCCACATAGTGGCTTATATCTAGTGACATGACCTGTGTGTCACTCCAATGATGCAACCCGCACTAGTGGATGCAAATTAGTTAGCTAGGTCATACCCATTATAGACTTATTGTTACACTGTTTTACATTTTGGGGGGAGGGGTCATCACAGTATTCAATTTTTAGAATTATTTAGGCGGTTCTATCACAAACAACACATTCTCATGCTCCATCAGCATTAGCCACTCTTACCATCCGCCCAAAGTAAAGCAAGTTTTAGGGTTTTGGAAAGCATGAAATTAGGTTTTCTGAACATACTAGCCATTTCCCTCCAATGGCTGTCCAAAACCAGTTTCATGTTTTAAATTGATGTCAAGCCAATTTAATGCCCTTAGGTATCTAAGCAGTGCAAAGCATAACATTTAAATATAGTTTATAACCAAAGTTGCTACCATTATATTCCTAAGGTGACAAGGATTAAATATTCAACTGATCAAAGGAGTGGGGTATAGTAGTAACACAACAATAGGCATGTATCTAAAATCTTAAGATGAATATAATTTGTATAATAAATAACTTCATGCAATTTAATAATTTAAACCGAAATAACTTGCATAAAATATAGGTTCAATATGATCAAAGTATGAAATTACCTTGCTCACTTGTTGCTTGATCTTGCAAGTCCCGACTTGCCTTGAACTCTTGCTCTTCTTGTGCTTCGTAAGCTAGTAAACGATTGTGCGATAATTTGGATAAATACTAAAAAAATAGAATTAAATAAAAATAAAAATTCAAATGAACTCCAAAATTCATGATTTTGGTTCTATTGGATAGATCTTGATTTTAGATTAATTTAGAATAAATTTCACTTAATCTGGACTTAAGATAAATGAGAACAAACCTTTCAAAGTTTGAATCTAAATTAATTCTAGAAAATAATAAAGGAGAGAGTTTCTCTCTCTTGTAGGTGGGACCCACAAGGTTTTAATTTTGTTTTCTATTTATTTTTCTAATGAAAAGGGCACAGTGTATTACATGTGGAGTCCACGGATTTTAATTTCTTTTTAGAATTATTTCTCAATTGGAAATGGGTTACTGTGACTGATAGGTGGGGTGCATGCACTATAGCCACAGTGAATCGGCCCACATGTCAGTAATTATATTCATTTAACCTATTTTAAAGTGTTTTTAAACTATAGGGGCCCACATGTCATAGGCTTAGTGACTTAATTATACCAGAGGAGGCCCACACATCAGTGGGACTAATGAATAGCTAATCACGGTTATTAGATTTAATTACCTTGATTTAAACTTAACTACCTTGCTTCAGTGACATCTTCCTCCCGTCGAAGGGAGCTGTGCTCATCGTCAACGAGTGGAAGGATGATGGTTGAAGGTGAGCTCCAAAATGTAATCCTCGCCACTATGCAAACCTCCAACCAAGCTTCATGGCTCAATTCAGTCCGCGCGATGGTTGACGACAAGCATGGGTGGCAGAGGAACAGGGTGCATGGCACCATGGCGTTCTACACTACTAGGGTCTAATTCCATGCTAGGAAGCATCTAGGGACTACAAGGGAGCTACCTGAGGGGTTGGTGGGGCTCGGGGAAGACTGAGGGAGCTTGAGATTAAGGACCCATGACGGCGCAAGGTGAAGCACAACACTAGTAGGCTATGGTGGTCCTTGACCAAATTGGTGAGCAAGGAAGGGGTTAGGAGGTGCTACGAATGCTCTTGGTCAAAGGAATTGAACTATAGCTTACCATGGCGGCGCGGATAGTAGTGGTCAAAGTTAGGGAAGATGGGTGGTTTCGGCGAGCTATGAGTGACGTTAGAGCAATTGCTCACAGTAGGAGGGGGAATGAGCTATGGCAAAGCAAGTGGAGGCCTGCAATGTAGTTATAGGGGATGTAGAGATCGGGTGGCATGGGCCAGGTATGACAGTAGTGGTGAGGTGTCCTGATGACTTCAATTCACCAAAGTCAGCACAGGGATGGCCACAGGAGATTGGAGGGGATGGCGTGCAAGTGATAAGATGGCTAGATCGAGTTTGGCAATGCATTTAGCTGGCTTACTCTCTCAGGCGGTCTTCAACATGGTGGTCAACCGATGCGATGGCAAGCCAGAGGAGAGGCCAGTGTGGCGGCTAGTGTCTGGGTGTGAGTGAATGTGAGAGATGATAGGGCGTACGATGGTGTGAATGCTAGCAAGGGAGGGGCGACTCTGGTCAAAGGTTGCGGCAACCCAGTGCTTAGCAAGATGCAGCCAGTGTGGGCGAGCATGGCACGGTGCATGGGAAGGATGGCATTGGCGTAGGCGGCACAGCGGATGGTCGATGAAGGTGAGGTAAGGCTCATGCGTGTGCTAGTTAGGCTCGAGAGTGACTAGGTAACGAGAAGCCCTGGGCGGTGGTGCGGCTAGCGCAGCGCGAGTGTATCTGGCATGTGTGTTCGGTGTGCCGTGCATGCTCTAGCTCGGCTACGTCGGGCCAGGGGCAAGGAGGAGAAGAAATGGACCATGGGCTAGTGGCCAATCTGGCCAGATTGGCCAAGCCCAACCTATTTTCTTTATATTTTTTCTTGAATTTTCAAATTTAAATTTAGGTTTTAAATTTAGATTATAATGAGTTTGATCATGATTATATTTTACATTATAAATTTGAATTCTTCAAGGTCCCATTTACTTAATTCTGAATGTCATTTGAATTGGGAGTTTTCAATCTATTAATTGGAGTTGAATTTTGAAGCCATTTTATAATTGGCATATGTGTAATTGAGTTTGTGATTTTTATTCCTTGAATTAAATTCCATTTATTTATTTTAGTATTAAGCTCGTGATTTAATTTAGTAATTTGCAGCTTGTCTTTAAATTTCCAACTTCACACCTAGCTTTGTTTGGCAAAATTTTTACTGCAAATTCTTCTGCCTCATTTTCTGGATCATCTTTTCAAATTTAAATTTTAATTGAATTTAGTTTTATTAAATTCACTTTTCCCGTAAATTTTATTTCTATGGATTATATTTCTTAGGAACCTCAAGGAAAGGCCAAAAAAAATCCAAATGCCAATAAGATACAAATAAAAAAGTTTCAATTTATCACATTTTTAAGTATCCAGATTTTGGGGATGTTACAGGTGTACCCCTCAACATTGGGACGTGGCCTAGCCTATCTACCCCTAGAATGATCCCCTAAATCTAGTTCCTATTTTCAATGAGGGCCCAACTATTGTGAGAGAGATTGCTTACACTAGCAAATTGGCACCTTACATCCAAGTATGTCATCGGACTGGAGTAAACCCTTCGCCTACATAGCCCAATGGAGTACAACCCTCCATTTCATCCAGCGGGATAGATGCCAAGGTTCGAGAAATAATTTAGCCAAGTTTACTCCACCCCAAACATGTAGTTGTATGATAACACTTGGATCAATGGCACTAAAGTTCAGTCTTTAACAACTCGAGCGAGACAACCACAAACCAAGATATCATGCAAACCACACCGGTCTCTAGAAACCACTCGCCCATGTCTAAATATTTTTATTTTCATATTTTAAACCAAATAGAAGAGGTTCCAAACTGAGCTAAAATATTTCCCAAAATGTCCATAATTAAGTTATACCAATTTCCAACATTTTTAACATTATTAAACTAAGCATGGCTAAGCATATGACTCATATATAATTTTGAAATTTGACAAATGTTACCAACAACTATGGATAACATTCCTAGGGTGATAACAATAAGCATATCCATGTTTTAAGGTAAGATCAATGCAACAATTGGCGATAACTAAACACTAAACATAAATATAGCCATTTAATCAAAATAAGTATGCATAACAGTTTGAGCATACAAGTACATAACATTGAAATATGGGATTAACGTGGTCAAGTAAGGGTGCTTGCTTTTCTCATTGAACACTTGCACTTGTTCTAGAACAACTTCCCACATTTGCTCTTGATATTTTGTGCAAAAAGAAAGCTCATGATTTTAGAAAATTTGAGAAACAAGAATATCTCAACTTGTAGTTCACATGAGGGAGAATGGGCCTTCTAAAGTTTTGCTGGGATCGAAAATTTTGAAAAAGAAAAGATAAATTCGAGTACAAACTAGGGTTTCAAAAATCATTCTTATTTTCCACTTTTCTCTCTAAAGGAAATCCAAGTTTTATTGCATTCATGGTGCATCGGGTTCACGAATGGGCCAGAGTACTTCTTCAGCTGAGACACATGACATACGTCATTGTATCTCACTGAAGGTCGTACGTAGCTCCAATTGGTAAGAAACCTCTCCCCTAAACTTTAATATCTTGAACGGCCGAACATATCTTGGCGCAAGGTTTCCTTTCATTTGGAACCTCTTAACTCCTTTAAATGGCGTAGTTCTGAGATACACAAAATCATCTAGTTCAAAACTCAACTCTCGATGATGGGTATCCGCATAACTTTTCTATCTAGCCTGAGCAGTTCTTAACCTTTCTTGGATTAACCAAATCTTTTCCTCATCCTCCTTTAAACATTCTAGCCCAAAGACTTGGCTTTCCCCCCATCTCTTTCCAATTGAGAGGGGTTCTACATTTCCTACCATACAAAACTTCAAATGACAACATTTGCAAACTAGACTGGTAGTCGTTGTTGTAGGAGAACTCTACAAAAGACAAACAACTATCCCACTTGGTTCCATAATCCAACACACAAGCTCTTAGCATGTCCTGAAGAATCTGATTCACACACTCAGTCTGGGATGATATGCTGCACTAAAATCCAATGAGTACCCATAGCTTCATGGAAACTTGCCCAAAATCGTGAAGTGAACTACGATGCACGACCCATAGCTTCATGGGTTTCTTTTAATTGATGTTGACTTTAGTCATATTAAATCTTTCAAATTCCTAAAAATTAAGATTAAGCTTCAATTAAATCCATAAAAATCCAAATGATTATTTTTATGTTGAAAACTTCAAAAAGCACTGAAAATTAGGATGTTATAGTCACGTGTTGAGTTAGAAGTTGTGGATGGAGTCCATAATTGGGAACAGTTAGAGTTTAGATAAAACCTATGTTTGGAAGGGTTTCTGGTCCCTTGGTTTTCGGTAGAGACAAGGTTTTGTGTCCGTGTTTGAGGTAGACATGGTTTGTGATGTTAACCTACAAAAGTAGGCAAAGACTATGGGTTAATATACGGTGGTTTTGAGAGGGCTTTCGTTGAGAAGGATTTTAGGGGTGCTTGTGTGGGCACTTTCTAAATTCATGAAACTCCAGCAATAAAGATAGTTTTGAATTAATCTGGTTCTTGATTTTCTTAAAGTGTGCTAGTGATTGCTGGTGGTTTGGATCATAGGACAACAAGCAAAGCGATCGGGCAAAGTGGTCGAACAAATCAGTCGATTAAGCAAGCGGTCGAGCAGAATGGTTGATCAAGTGGTCGTACGCTGGGCATTTGATTAGGTGATTGATCACTGAGTAGTTGAAATCATCATCAATCATGAGAAGACTCCAAAAAGTAGCAACAATTATTCACCCTCTCTGATTGCAGTAGTCTATCCTACAAGTGGTATCAGAGTAGCTAGCGATGGAATCAGAGAGGTATCTGGATAGTCCCCCTATGCTAGATGGTACTGATTTCACTTTTTGGAAGTGTTGTATGCAAGCTTACATTGAGGGTCAAGGTAATGATGTCTGGAAAAAGGTTTCTCAACCTTATGTGGTTCCTACTGATGTTACGACCGAAAATAAAGCAGATGTTGATTTAAATGCTCATGCTTGTAACTTGCTTTTTGAAGTAATTTCTCACAAATAATTTGATCGTGTAGCTCATATTGCTTCTGCTCACTTAATCTAGAAAACTCTCTGCGATTATCATGAAGGAACGACTATGATTAAGAAAGTGCATAAGAATCTTTATCAAAATGAGTACTTTGATTTTACCATAAAGCCTAGTGAATCATAGATGATCTTTTTGCTCGTTTTGAGAACATTTTGAGTAACTTGCAGGAATTTAGTGTTATTCCTGCTGATGGAGATAATGTAACTAAAATTTTGAGATTTTTAAGTTCAGAGCTGTTGATAGTCGTCACGACTATTAATCAAACCGTTGATCTAGATACCCTAACCATGGATGATCTGTACTTTAGATTGAAAACCTATGAGATGGAAGCTTTGCCATCTAGGACTAATAAATCTTCATCTTTAGCACTATTGACTAACCCCATGCAAGCTACTTCGTCAATTACATTGTCTGGTGTTTCTTTGTCTGCTTTGACTTTTTTTAAAGGAACATTTCGAGTAGCTATCTGAAGAGTACCTGGTACTAATCTCCTCACAGGACAAGGCACCTAACAACATGATGATATGGAATTGAGGTGGAGCTCCACGTTTGATCAGGTGCTTTGAGTGTGGCAAACCAGGCCACAATAAGATGGATTGCTACAAACTCAAAGGGAAGGTGGTCATGGAAGACCGGAATTATCATCATCAACCATCTAAGAATAACACCAAGAGTGGAAATTTCTATCGCAAGGTTGCTGAAAAAGTTTTATCAGCTATCGAGAGCCTTGATCTGAGTGATGGTGATTTTGACAACTGCGACGATGACCACCACGATGATTATGATGTCAAAGGCAAGAAGAACACTGATGACTTTATGAGCATGTTCTTTATGGTAAGCAACAACAGTGAAGATGACTAAGTGATCGAGATGAGGTAAGACCATCATAGGATTAGTTGAAGATGGTCTGATTAAGCTTGCTGTTGAATTGAAAAAGACTAAAAAGAAATTGAAAGAAAACAATTTAGTCATCGAAAGCTTGGATTCTGAGGTTAATAGACTTAGGGCATCTATTCCTAAAGATAATTCTTGTGAAGCTTGCCAGGTCTTGTTGAGTTAGAGACTACTAGATCAGATAGTGCAACAAATCTGGTTCAACTTACAGATGTAACTACTAAATTTGAAGAATTAAATTTGGCACATGATTCTTGTAATGGAAAACTTAACTTGCTAATGATGAAATTGAAAAGCTTAAGTCTGATTCTTCTAGAGCATATTCTAAGTGTGATTTACTACAAGTTAGACTTAATTCATCTCAGAAATCAATTCAACAAATGATGTATCATGAAACACTTTCTTACTCTAACTACCCTAAGCCTAACGTTGAAGTAGAAACATTGACTAGACAACTTAATGACTTTGCTAAAAAGAGAGATTGACTCAATCTAGTGCTTCTAAGGATCATTCTCATGAATATGATAAGTGCTCATCGTGTTCCTCTCTGTCCAAAGAAAATGAGTACCTTAAGAATACTTTAGAGAAGTTTTCTTTTGGTAAGAAGAATCTAAATATGTTCCTAGACAAATCAAAAACTAGTGCAAAAAATCATAGTCTAGGGTTCAATTTTGTTGAGCATGCTTAGAACAACCCTCCTAAAGTTGTCAAGGTACTCGAACCAGGAAAGTTTGAAGTAGATTCCGAACAAAAACAAATTGTCTTTAGATCAGCTAGTATTACAAGATAGTTCTCTACCAAACTAAGTGCTTTGATGGCTGATATGACCAATCATCAAATCAAGTATTAGTGCACTCATTGTGGTAAAGATGGTCGTTTGGTTCAATTCTACTTTAGAAAAGCAAAGAAAGAGAAGAAGGACATGATGAGGAAGTGTTTTCGACCAGCTGCTTCCCATGGTCAAACAAGCGAGGCTAGACCAGATGTTTGGCCAGTTGTTTCTTGTGGTTGAACTAGCATAGTCAAACAAAATTTTCAATCAGTTGTTTCCTATGGTCGAACCAGCTTCTCAAGAGACTTTCGACCAGTGATCTCCGCTTGATTAGACCAGTCGGGAGTTAGACCAGATTCATGAAGGGGGTCAGATAAATTTTGACCAACTTTTACTGCTCGTTTAGACTGATCAGCGATCAGATCAACTATGTTGAGGAGGTTGACCATCTCATGGTCAAACCAATGTTTCATCGTCTGTCTAGTTAAAATATGTCAAATTCTAATGCTTTACTTAACTCTTTATCAGTACATGTTGTTTCTGTTGTTTGTTGTGTATCTCAATACTGTATACCTAAATTTTTACAGTGTAACCCCAGTACAAAGGTACCGATGATTATGCATGCTCTATAGACCCATCATAAGAGGAAGGAGAATATATGCTTCATTCTAACATCATGATTTTCATAGCCTTTTTAGAACTTCCAAAATAAAATTCACCATTTGGATTTTTTTGGAATTAATTCAAGCATAATTGAAATTAATAT
Source organism: Dendrocalamus sinicus (assembly GCA_036346575.1). NCBI lineage: Eukaryota > Viridiplantae > Streptophyta > Magnoliopsida > Poales > Poaceae > Dendrocalamus > Dendrocalamus sinicus. The sequence goes on along the minus strand of CM070656.1, from coordinate 17,732,999 downwards.
GACTAAATAAAACTTTAAAATCTACTAGAAATATTTTATTTGAGTTCCTTGCGCTGCAAGGATTTTTCTGAAATTTTCTATGATTTTTTGGATGTATTTGCTATTTTCTGGAGCTCAAATGAATTTAGCTCAATTTCTAGAATTAGAAATCCTAAGAAATCAAAAGCCCCTTCGAACCATTAAACATCAGCCCTCCAATTTTCTCCTAGCCACATGTCAGCCATCCAAACATGCTCTGCACCTATTGCTGGATCTCCCTTGTGAAATGTGTCGGCTATCCAAGTACGGGGGGCACTATTCATCTGTGTCATCCATAATCCGTTGTCCGATCTCTCGAGCCACCACATGTCACACATCGGCGGGAGAGGGCACTATGGATCTTCCCTGACCTAGACTCCTCCTCCATATTCATTCAGGTCACAGTGCCACCATGTTCTCGGCGTCCATGCTGTGCACGATGCGATCATCTTGGCCTTTGTGCCTTTAGAACCCGGTTGTCTCCTCTTAGTTTTCTCGTCCTGAGCCTTAACCACTATCATTGTCCATGGCAAGCTGTTGTGCTCGAGTCGCCGTCTTCATCTTTGACCCTAGTCACCGTCGACGGTGTCGCTCTACCATGCTCGCAGCCTACGGCTGTTTACCCTTCACCGCCGGTGAGTCACCATCTAAGCTATCGCCACTGTCTCTCTCTTTCTCTCTCTCTCTCTCTCTCTCTCGATAAGTCACTGCCGACCGATCCCCATCGCACCGCTTTGCGCATTCATCACTGTCAGCCGCATCGTCAGTCGCATGTCACCTCAGTTCGAGCTCCCATCGACATCAGCATTGATGCCAGGCCGCACCCACGCCCGCATGATGCTTCGCCTCCTCGGTGAACCCTGTACATTGTGCACCGAGCCATTGACATGTGGGTCCCACTGTCAGATCCTGATAGACCATGTGGAAGTGACCCTATGTGTGTGATGAGTAATTGACATCTGTTTTAGGAAAGTCGAGTTTGGTTTGTGTAGTTTGGATCATGTCGTTGCGCGATGCAATCGGCTTCGATCGAACTTGGTCAAACTTGGTCGAAGTGTTTAGGATGCTTATTCTTTTGATTCGATAGGTTTTAGCTTTTTCATGCTTAAGATTTCTCTTAATGCTATTGTTGACCACATTATGTCGAGCAGTGCTATGTGATTTGTTTCATGTCTGTGATGGTTGTAGGACATCGAGGTGGAGTTGTGGCGAGGCACGTGATGACCAGACCAGGCACAGGTGTTGCTGAGGTCAAAGCGGTCAGGATGTGTCGAAGACGGCGAGGACTCGAAGTGGCTGCGAGGCTTAGACGGTAAGGAATGAGGAAGCCTCCCAGAAGGTGCACGAGGGGCGTTTTGGTGAATACGCAAAGCTGCACTAAAGGATGTGGATTTGGTTAGAGTTAGTGGGTAAAGTGCAAAGGCTTAATGGGCAAAGTAAATGTGAACCCATTATGAAGGGCTATAAATAGAGAGGTGCTCTCTAGTGCTATATGCAGATTTTAGAGAGATGGCTTGAGAGAGAAGTGTGTGAGAGTTAGGGTTTTATTGGGTTCTCTCCTTCCATGAGTCGAAAAGGTTTTTAGGGCAGCACTTGTGTCTTATTTTGTGTGTTCTTCTTGAGTTGTGAGATGGGGTGAACTGATGTAATCATTCCTCTTGTTTAATCATTCATCTCTCTTTGTTTCAATCAAAGAAATCATGTGTTTGAGATGTCTTGAGTAGGCTCTCCTAGTTTTGTTGATTATTGTTGCTTTCTTCTTCTTCTTCTCTGTGATGAAGCCCTAAATATTTGCAGTTCTCTTGTCGAAATTTCCTGGTTGCAATCTTTCTTTAAAACTCAATTTCTAGCAGATAAAAAAACTTGTTTTATGTCGAGCATCAAAAGTTCAGTCAAGTTCATGTTAATTGGTGTTCGGTTGCAGTATGCAAGTGATTAATTTTTAGTTTTCAGCAAGATCTTTCGTGCATGCTGTTCTTTTTCAAGTTGTGCAGTTTTCAGATTTCTAGGCTGCAGGAAACAGTCCGAACTTCTTTAGCATTTGCAGCAGTAGGTCCTTCGGGTATTCACAATTTTCAGCCAAGAGACCTGTCATTTCGGTTGTCTATTGCAGCATCAAATTTTCAGGCCTTGCGGCTGTCCTGTTCTCAGATTCGTTTTATCACCCGATGCTTCAGTTTTGCAGTTTTTGGGCTGCAAGTTTCTTTTATTGTTAGCTGCAGTTTTTGTCCCCAAAAATAGCTGTTCGGCTGTTTGGATTAAAGATCATCTCTTATGGCTTGAGAAAGACTGCATGGTAGCTCACGGCCAGCAGGAAATCTCAGCTTCTTGCCTTATCTTTTGTCTAAGTAGCTGCATTCAATCCTTCTTGGTAGTTTGTTTCTTGGAGAACATTTTCTCTACCGACAAAGTACCGCTACTTTCTTCATTTCAGCTTTCGGCTAGAAAGTAAGCTCCAAATCAGCAGGTTATTTTGTCTAGTTTGTGATCTCTTTTTCCCTTTCTTTCTCTTTTATTTTTCAGCATTCTTTTCAGTTGTTTGCAGATCATTTCAAACCTTTTCTTCAGTCCAAGTTTTGGTAGACTGCTTTATCTTCTTGGGTTTTTTTAAAGACGACATTCACCTCCCCTCTGTCACCGATTTCGATCCAACAGATCCACTATTCTGTGCTCCCGTGAGCCGAACCTTGTCAACCGGCCACCTCAGCTGCCACACAAGCATGCCATGTCAACCCTAGATGCCCAGTCAGCCGCCATGTCATCCAAGCCCATGCTCTGTACACTATTCCATGTGCCGAGTCCACGTAATGCCCTAGAAGTTGTTTTGGTGTTTTCAAAAGTATGTAGCTCCCCAAAAAGAAAGAAAGAGGAGGGTTGGCGGGCTATCCAGAGAGAGAAGCCAGGCTTTCCACCTCTCACCTTGGGCCCAAGTTAGCCCCCTAGGCCCAGCCGCTCCCCTTTTTTCCCCAACCCTAGGTGCCCCTTTCCTCCCCTTGTGGCCGCCACCCCCTCTTCCCCCATGCCCCTTCTCCTCTGCAATCCCTTTCTCAATTCTGCAGCACCTTCACCCCTTGGTAGCCGAGCAAAAGAGAAGAAGGAAGGGAGGAAGAAGAGGAAGAGGAAGGAGGGGGGAGAAGAAGTGGAGTAGGGTGATTTGTGCTGGTGTTCAAAGGTACTTTCTGTGGTCTCCAAGGGCAACCAATAATTTCCTACCCACTTTTGTTCTTAGCATTTTCTCATCGAGTTAGTTTTTGGTTAATCGTTCGATCTACTAGTCTGCTGTCTTCAACGTTTTAGGGGACCTTTCGTGCGAAATCTGGGAATTTCACCTCCTAGAGTTTTGTAGAAGACTTCATTATCTTTCTGTAGAGTTTCCATTTACATTATTCTAATGAATGGTTTAGGAGTTATGGGCATTACCGTGTTGCTGTACGATCTAATCATTCAAGTTTGGGCAATCGGTGGGAATTAAAAGATTAAAAATAGAAGATATTTTTTCTTGCAGAACCCATGAATATGAAAGTTGTAGAGGACTCAGAGGTCTAGTTTCTATATTTTATTCATAATTTTTGGACGTGTTGATTGGGCACAATAGAGATTGGAATTTTGCTATGTAGCAGAGTGTGTTTCAGAATTCAGCTTCTGTTCGTGGGTAGGTTCAGAGACTCGAATAACTTTTATGAATTTTCTCATAATAACAGAAGTTGTATATAATGTAACGGTAGGTTCAGAGCTCAGACGCCGTGATGGAAGGTGCATTATAAGAGAAAAGGGAACTAGAGGTGAAATGGATGATGATGAAGAAGAAGAGGCATCTATTGATGATGATGAGGAAGAAGAAAGCTATGTCCAAGAGGAGGAAAACAATGACAACAAAAATGAGTAGGATATGGCCGAGGCCAAGGATCCAAGAATAAACCTTCTCCAAATTTCAAGTGAACAATATGCATAGCTAGGGCATCCCAATCAGCCACTATGTCTACAAGCAGCATGAACCCTCAGTTTTTCACTCAGTTCCAAGAGGATGTATTCAATCAAGTCTACAACGACCATAAGTAGTTCAGGATCACAAGTTTGTGGATTGGAGGCACCTAGGTACCCTTCCTCACTTCACCAGTGCTTTCAATCTATTCCATCGAGCTAGATTGTATGACATTGTGGTATTAAAATATGATTATCAAGAGGATATCATTCACTAGTTTTATGCCACATTGTTCGTGTCTCATGACTTTAAGGCCCCGTTTGGCACAGCTCTAGCTCCGAGATCTATGCTGGATCTGTAGTTTGTTGACTAAATTAAAGTGATTTAAATATTTTTATTTAATATATAATATAAATGAAATGAGTCATGTATATGCACTTAACATGCCTGCAACTCTAGATCCAGGATTTCCTAGAGCTACAGATGACCAGCTCTAGGAAATCTACAGATTTCTTATAGCTAGAGCTCTGCCAAACGAGGCCTAAGTACTTGGCATGGAGAACGGAGCATCAAAGGTATGAGGCGACCGAGGTAGACTTTGAACAAGCCTTGGGTACATACTCAAACCGCTATGAGAAGGTCTATTCCTGTGGAGCTCTTCAACTTTTGGGATGGTGCTAGTTTTATGACTCAAGTGTTAGATACTCCTAGTAAGCTAGCAGACCTTCTTTCTCTAACAAGCCTCATTAACTGGATCATAAATCATACCATCTTTTCAAAGAGTGGCAATTTTGATGCAATCTGAGGGCATATATGGAACATCATAAATTATATCGTGCAAGATCACAAATTCGATGTTGTGGATCTAGTCATAAGAGAGATTGCCTCCTCAAAGAATGATCGAGTTAAGAGCATTTACTATGCTCCATACATCATGTCAGTTTACTATGCTCCATACATAATGTCACTCATCATGATAAAAATGAGTTACTGAGGTGCTAGACCCTCAATTCATTAGCCCTATAAGCCCTGTTAAGGTTCTCCAATGCCATCCATTGCTCAATCTCAACCTCCCCCTCAAGCTAAACAAGAGCATCCACAAAAGCAACCTCAAGTGGAAGATCTTGTTCTCTTGGTTCTATCTCAATCCAACCAAACACTTTCAGAGATTCGAGACACTCAACTTGACACAACACTCAATTGGCGGCCTTGATGCAGTAAGCCTCCTTGAGCATCCTTCTTCATCCTCACAACCGGCGTAGACGTCCTCTCCTCTCACGTACTGTCGTCGTCGTCATGACACCCCTCCGGCGCTCCTCCCCTCATCTAGATGGTTCTTTTGGTACTTGATGCCAAAGGGGGAGAAGAAGATAAATCAAGTAAAGAAAGTATAAGAGAAGGAAAAAGAAGAAGTCGAGCTATCCAAGCTATCTACCATATTTATCTATTATTAGTTTCTATCTTCTAAGTTGGCTCTTATGTAATGAACCTTTTTGTGGTTAAGAAGCTTTGATATTATTGTAATATCTTTAGTTATAAGCTTTTTAACCTCCTTGTCTTTATGTTGGATATGCTACAATGTTTAATCTTTTTAATTATGCTAAAATGCTTTGTCATAATGAATTATTATATATTTGTCCATTTGTTGTGCATTGCCAGCTCTCTCAAGTTTTCAATTTGATTATCATTATTAATTTCTTGATGTTTCCTCAAATCCAACTAATAGAGGAAACTCCACCAAATTTTCTGAAAATCCACAAAACTGTGTATGAAATCACTTCGTGAACCTCTATGCACACATTTAGGGGGAGTTTTGTTTATTTGTTGAAGACTTTGCAAGCACTTAAATCATTATCTCCTTTGAAGTCATCTCAAGAGTTAAATGCTATTAAATGTCAAAATCTAGAATATGCAATTTATTCTTGAACTAGATCTATATTAAAGCAACTTTTAATTCACTTAAATTGTTTAGGTTGTCATCAATTACCAAAAGGGGGAGATTGAATCATCTAAACCACTAAAAATAGTTTTGGTAATTAATGATGACCATGCTTAAGGGACAAATGTATTTGTTAAGCTAATTGAAAAGTTCACTCCAAGATTTGGAGGATATCATGGAAAAAAAGCATGCACGATTGATTAAGGATTGATATGGCTCAAGACAAGGCTCAAGGCAAAGGTATAAATTAGCTTAAGGACCTTGTTTATAGATTTTACTGGTGTGGTTATAATACTGGGTTGATAGGCTGGATGTCGTACTATTAAGAGGAGTCATAGCTAGTAGTTTGATGATAATCTTGTGCCACATTGATCAATATTATGAAAAGAAGCTTATGAAAAGACCCGACACAGTTGTGAAGGTCGAAGCTCACCTCCCGAAGTAGAAAAACGCTACCCTAATGGATTGAGGAAAGGCTCAAGTTTTGCAAGGAGCTAGCTTGATTTGTTCAAGCTCCCTTAACGTAGATTTGGGAAGACCAGCAAATCTTCGAAACCACATGAAAAAGTTCTTGTGTTCATCATGTGGTTTATTTCTCTTGCCCTTTACTTTCCATGTTTATATTTCTTGTTATTAATTGCTAGACTTGCTTAGGTAGAATTGTATCTTATCTAAACATAGATTGTTGGTGCTATAGTGAGACTTAGAACTTTTAGGCTTTAAATTGTGCAAAACGAAATTTAGTTCATATTTGCTTGAAAACCGCAATTTAGCCAAAAGATTTTAAAAAACCTCCAATTCACCTCATCTAGTCGGTTATCCTTGATCATACATCCTCCTCCTCCCGGCGCCTTCTTCTCCTCTTGTCTTGCTACTGAGCTCCATCTCACCTTCTTCCTCTCGGATCGCTTAGGGGATTTGTGGGAAAAAGGGTTGGGTCTAGGGAATGGGGGCATGTGATGCTACTACCGTTTGGCTATGGTGAATGCCATTACAGTCGTGGGTAAAAATGGCTCTCTCTCTCTGTTCCCTTGCTATTCTCTCGGCCTTATCTCTTCCCTTGTGCCTTCTCTACATTGGGGATTCACTCTACTCACTATGCAAAGGAGTGGTTGGTTTTGGGTACTTCAGTAAAAAATCATTTTCACTGGGTTGGCTTGCAGTGAAAAAGAAATTGGGGATAGATTTAGGTTGTTGTTAACACTAGATGAAAAACCCTACGGCCGGGAGAGGTGCCAGCTGGCCTCGGATGGTTTGTTCTCTTAGTGGGCAAAACACCCATTCGATAACCTAATGAGGGTTCTAATAGCAAACTGGTTTTCAATTTCTTCTTTTGTTCTATCTTTTTTAGTATCTTGATATTTGCTTTTCTAGCAATAAAATAGGTGCCAGTTACTCCAGCTTAGCAATTACTGATGTAATTTATATTGCGTTGTAATCATTTATATTCTGGAGGCATTGCCTTGATTATAATTGTAAATTGATGTAATCTAGACTGTAATTAATTAATTGTTATAATATGAACTGTTATACATTTTATTGGAGTTGATGACACTTTTAATTGTCGCTTGATTAATTGTGTTACTTAATCCGGTGTACTCAAATTGTTTCTTAGAGATGAGATTTGTAAATGTTTTCTATTTACTTACCGCTCTTTAGGTTTCCAATGACTTGATGCATGGGAGAAACTCAATTCACTTAGTAATTTATTTATTAGTTATTAATTAATTTTGTTTAGCTTCATAACTCATCGGTTAAGGCAGCAGCGTGACGACTATCTCAGAATTTTATTACAATAGGAACCACCAATCCTAAATTTAATTATGAGAGACAATTTTATCGTATTTTACTCAACAAATGATTATCTACATATATGTGCACTTGCAAAAAATGCTAAGTATTCACAGACCACAAGAGTATTTTGATATGAATATTACATGACGTTTCCTTGTCTACAAAATCTCGAAGTTAGCTAATTCCAGTAGCAACTCGGGCTCTCCTTTTTAGTTTCTAAAAACTAATTTTTGGTTTTTCTATATAGTGTCTTTTTAAGATAGGTCTACAAGTTGATTGTAAGACACACTGTAGCGACTTCATTCATATCGGCCAAAAACTACGTGAGTTTCTGTCACTCCGTATTCTCTCTTATAAATAATTCAAAAATCATAAGTTGCAATTAAAAGCCACAAGGTAAAGTAAAAAAAGAACGGACGCAGGATCTCAGACTCTCAGGGCCTTGAAGAGCAATTGTTAGGTTCGAAACGACAAGTGCTGGTGATAGCATGCAAAGCACTCCTAAATAGGTAGTCCGGGTCATCCTCTTTTTAGCTATGTTAATTATTAAACTTCCGGTCCAGAGCTAATTTACCATTTCCTGTCCACTTAAAACTGTTATAACCTACAACCTTTGGCACCTCTTTGGCTGATCATTCTTTTTGTGAATATGTACTCATTTCTTCAAGGCTGAAAAACACTGTAACTGGCTAAAAAAATACTGTAGCTGACAGATGCTTATTTAGCATAATTAAATTTAAAATTTTTTGAAAATATAAAAAATATGTTAGCCCATTACGTATAATACAAACAAATACAAAAAAAGAACCGGCAAAAAAGCTCAACAAAAAGCCAAAAGTTCAGAAAAAGACGAAATTTATGAATAGTGAAAAATAAGCCGGAAGCCAGAAGCTGAAGCCATTTTGAGCACAGACTGTTTATGGATGACCTAAAGAGATTTCCATCATCTCAAAACAGAAATTTTTTAAGTAGTAATTTCTTCAGATAAATATACTAGCATAGGATTACAAAATTTAATAAAAGTTCTAACCTAATGAAATCATCTGAATTGTTTAGCTAAGTAAGTGAACAGTCAAACCGAGCAACACCAGCAAACACTTTTTTGGTTAAACCATTTTGTTAGATACGTTGTACTTTTCAACAGCTGCCCTCGGGCCTCTGCCACTTGTATGCTCCCAAGCTATCATCATGTCGGTGGATATTTCACACGGCTCAGCGGAATGGGGCAACGGGATCTCTGTACCACACGTTTCTGTACAGACAACAGAACATTATCTTGTATACTGATGATGATTGTCCAACAAAAACTCGTGATGTCAGCATCAAGCGCCCACAGAAAGAGTTTTGTCGGGAAGCTATTTACACTTGTCACTTGTACTGCAGCGTGTCCGGGGCACACGTCATAAATTTTGTTCGTTCTCTTGGTTAAAAAAATGTAGCAATTCTGTAGATTATTCTACAGTTCTTTTTTTTTTTTGAAAGCCAATTATTCTACAGTTCTACCGGCTGTGAACGGTGAACAATGAGGATGAGCCGATTACCTGTGTAACCGAGGACGTATCCTGTACTTGCCCACGCTTCCGGTACTCTGGTATTTCCTCTCCTCAAAACACGATGTAAAAAGTAAAAAAATTCCAAAAACTGATTAGATAGGTTATGATGCAGTCCAGTATTCTACGAAAATTCAACTATAAGCGTGACTTACATTAGGAGAAACGAAAAAGGCCAAATTTAGTGAATAGTAGGTTTTATCTTTATCTTTTTTCTTTTTTAATTTTATTTTCAGCAGAATTTATTCTTTTTGTTTTTCATTGCCTAGATCGAAGTTACATTCTAAATTTTGTGGCATGATAGATTTATTTTGTGTCAATGTTATTGAATTGTTTTAGAATTTTTTTTAACTATTTGCATCGTGTATTTAAGAGGATAAGTATGGGAGTACGCGAAGGATGGGAAGTACAGGATGTATTCTCCTATGTAATCGTGAGGCTATTTTCAAGATACGAAAACATTTATTTTTGCCATGATACGGAGCGCTGAATAAGCAGTGCAAATACTGTACATACAGTCTTTAGAATCGTACGTACTGTATATATCTGATATAAATATTAGTTTTCTACTCCATATACCAAAGAAATAACTTAACCTTTTCTCTTTGTTGTGTATTAAACAATAGAAGTTTTCCAGTCCATGTACCAAAGAAAGTAACTTAACCTTGTCTCTTTTTTGTGTATTAAACAAGTGAATATGCATGGCAATTGCCAAAGATGGTTGCAAGTAATCAGTCAGCCGTATCACTAATTTGGGTCATTGGACGTCACTCGAATGCAGTATCGATGAGGACATCCTACTACTGCTATGTCCTCGTCATATGGTGCTGATCATGCACATAAACACAACTAGTGCACATAAACGACCGATGACACAAGCTCAAACTAAACTAATTAATAAACATATGGTGCTGAACATGCACATAAACACAACTAGTGCACATAAACGACCGATGACACAAGCTCAAGCTAAACTAATTAATAAACAGATGAATTTTTTAACTAAATTTAAATTTGATTTACATAAGAATTAGTTTCTACCTAATGCACAATTGTTATATGTTCTCATATTTGAAAAGGAGATTGCTTTGAGAGTTGAGGAAGATTTCCAATAGGACATGCTGTTAGTGATATGTCCTAGAGATAATCATAGAGATAATTGTATCGCTTTTATATTTATGATCTTTTAAATAATATGTTATTTTGCCCCTTAAATAAATGTCTTTCATATTGATCAATAAGTATGTGACTTTGCTCGTGGAACTATTTTTATTCATGTTTTAATGTTATTCTAAATTATCCGTGTCTTATATCATTATGTGGGAGAATTATGATTTATAGATTAGCACATGTATTGATTGATGACCATGTTTCACGAATCATGAATATGTGATATCAAATCAATAATATGGATACATGTTAGAGAACATGATGTTGGATTGATCCATCATGAGACACTGCAAGAATTGTTATATTATTAAATATCATCAGTTGGTCTCATACATAGTGTACATAGGATCCTTAGGCATAAGATCGTCATTGTTTTCCACATGTGTAATAGTTTACTTAAAGGTTACCAAACACTACTCCGTGACTGGGTTGTCACAAAGGTAGCTTTCGGGTTTACTATGAAACATGCGGAGGAATTGAGTGATCAAGATGGAATTTGCCTCTCCTATATAACAAGAAAGATATCTCTGGGCTCTCGATGCGGTTAGATTAAGGAACTGCATGGCCATGCCGAATGTGGTCGAAGAGTCAATCATAACTTAGTAATCCACTACAGGTTCAAGTAAAGGATCGAGTTGTCATAGAATGATATGTGTTGTGGTTACAGACCAAACAGAGATATGGTAGTATGGTAGTGGAGAGTTATATGAGCAATCCTTGGGGGTTTCCCCATGGCCTGGATGGCCTTATATATATTCACATAGGGAGCGTTTTACAATTGTTTCCTTACACCCAAGTATCCCTCGCAGGGGCATTTAAGTCATTACCCATATCCCGTTTTGGGCTTCACAACCTTCTAACAGGCCGGCTGGGCTTAGGTGGGGGCCACCCCTACAACAATATGCTTCTCGCCTTGAGTTTGATCTGGTATCATGAGGCAAAAGGATCAGTACATAAGCACTATATAGATTCGTCCGATATGATCTTTATGTATGTCTGAGAGTCGTTATATTCTGCTATGGATCAGAAAGAAGTTTTCGGCATATAGCCAAATATACATGAACCTACAGGGACGCATACTTAATAGGCTGGAACGATAAGGGTTCAGATGATAGTCTTCGAATGGGATACGATCTCTACTCGTATCAGATAAGGATTCGATTGGAGGCTATATAAGGAGAGGTGCAAGGGCTGAGGGAGGCATCTCGAAACACACCCATCGAAACCCTAGTCGTCACCTCTCATAACCCCTGCCATGCGTGCTGATGCTAGCACGCCGACGCACGGTGTTACATCCCTAGACGTGTGGACCTTGGTAGAGTCGCAGCTGCGATTGTGGCGCTGATCAGGACGATCGCGAGGAGGAGATGGATGGCCGAAGGACGATCGACTACTACAACTACATCGATTCGCTCTTCGTTGATCAGCTGCTTTAACTCTAATTTCGCTACACTACACGTCTAGTGGTAATGTGTAACAGCCCAGATTTTTACTAAAATAAAAATAAATTAATTAATAAATTAAAATTAATTAAATTAAAATGAGTGTTTTTGTTGCCTAAATTTTAAATTTGGATTTGCCCTGAATTTCTGTTTTAGAAAAAGCTGGATTTGAAAAGTGTTCTGAGTAAAACCTAAAAATACTAGTAATAAAATGATATTTTGATTTTCTATAAAAATCCTAATTCAAATTAATTATTTGGATATATTTGGCTCTTATTTGGTTTTTCTGAGTTTTCTGGGTTTAAAGTCTATTTTTGAAATTAAAAAGAATTTTAAGTATAAAATTACAATACCAACATTAGTTGGAAATATTTTTGATAAGTCCAAAATGTTTCCATGAGCTTCTGTGAATTTATCTGGAATTTTTGGAGTTAATTTCATATTTTCTGAGCTTTATTGAAATTTCAGGTGTTTTCTGAAAATCAAAATCAAAGATTAAAATTAAAATTCCTCAGCCCCCTCCTCCGGCCGCCTCGTGGACAGCCAGGATCGGCCCACGTCGCCCGGCAGATCCCGCCTTCCCCTCTCCCCCTGCTCACCACCTAGCCGTCCTAGATCAGTCGCCTCCCCCGCCATCTGGCCCATCCGGCCGTCCACCCCTCACCTTCGTTCGGCCGTCCGATCCCCTCTCCCGCGATCTGGCCGCTACCCACGCCCCTCCCCCTCTCTCTTGCTGCGCGTGGGCCCAGCCTGTCAGGCCCGTCTTCCCCGGCCGCCTCCTTCTTCCTCCCGCCGCCGCCGGCCGTTGCGCCACCCCCGCATCTCCCGGCCACCACCCCTCCTTCTCCGGCCATGCCCCCACTCCCGCAAGACCCGCGCCCCCACCTTCCCCACCCCGCCGGATCCGCCGCCCACCTCCCACTCCCCATCTCCCGTAACCGCCGCCGCCCCCACTTCTCTCTCCGGCGAGAGATTCTCGCCGGCCTACGCCTCTCCGACCCCTATAAAAAGGCCCCTGCCTCCGCCTCCTCTCACCGCACTTCCCTCTGCCCTCGCCTCCCTCCCCCTGGTGCCCGAGCAGCCCCACACCGAGCTTACCCCTGCGCGCGCTGGCGAGCAATTCCGGCCTCCCCGGACCTCCTCGCGCCTCGCCATCGCCTCCCTCGTCCTCCCCGCGCCCGTGCGAAGACCCTCCGCCCCTCGGCTGCGCCTCTCCACCACCGGAGTGCCCTCGCCGACGTTGACCGAGCTGCGCCACCGCCCCTCCTCGTCGCCGGCGCGTCTCCGTCCGCCCCAGTACCCCTCGCACCCACCGCCGTGCTCCCCATGCGCCCCTCTCTCTCCCCCACCCCTCACCGCCGGCCACCGGTCGTCGGAGTTCCGTCGTCGCCGTGTCCGAGCGTCGCCCCGGCCGGCGTTGCCTAGGTGCCCACATGGCAGCCACGTGGCGCACGTCCCCGGCCACCTCGGCGCTGCGTCGACCCCTGCCCCGTCGGTGCCACGCAGGCAGCCGTGCCACCTCGGCCGTCCTTCCCCACCGTGGGCTCGGTCCATGGACCTGGCCCCACCTGTCAGTGCCATGCCACCCGGTGCTGACGCCAGCATGGCGCAATAATCTGATTTTTTTTCGCCGAAAAATAATTCGACCAAAAAGAAATTCCTAGGGCTGACGCAATGCTGATGTCATAATTCAATTTCCTTTATAAAAATAATTCCAGAAAATAGTCTTTTTCTTTTTCTCTGAATTTAAACTTCGCAGAGCCCGTTCTTCTTCATCCTAACTCCGATTTAGCCCATTCAAATTTCTAAATTCATCAAAAATTCCCCTCTATCCATTTCTAGCATCAGTTCAAATATTTCAAGTCAATTTGAATTTATTTTGAATTTATTTGAATTTGGTGGGTTATTTTCATGTGTAGACCTCGACGATTCGGGAAAATTCTTCGACGAAGATTCAAACCAAGTTGAAGAGCAAGGCAAGTCACACTCCTTGATCATATTGATCCCAGTTTTCAAAATAAAATTATGTTGATTTAAATTATATTGCATGCATATTTTTGTTCAACGTATTTCAATTCAGTTTTAAATTTAGTTAATACATGTTTGTTACTCCCTCCTTTGATATTGCAAATTCTTATACCTTGTAGCCCTAGATTAAAACTCTAGTTGGTACAATAGTATGGCTAGAGACTTTATGGATAGCAAATGCTTAGCCTAGCTTAGAAATATCTTTGGGCTGGGATACCTTTTCACATAAAATGATGAACATTTCACATGAAATGATAAGCTTTTCAACTGTACTCTTAACTTTGGTGAGTCAAGGAGGTTTATGAGATATTTTGAAAACAAAATATAAAACATGGTTTAGACTTAGGCAATTGGTTAGATTGGTGGGTGCAGGCATGCCCTGTTGGTTGGAGCCGCAGTGGTTGATTGTCGTGCACAGGGGTATGTGGTTGGGCCTAAGTCAGATTAAGGACCGGTCTGTGAGCTACCACTACAAAATGACCCCCCCTTTTGCAACGCAAATATACGTTGCTAAAAGTCCATATATACGTTGATAGTGTCTATACCAACGCATCTAATATGCGTTGCCTAAAGTGGCGTTGCAAGGATCTATTGCAACACTTATTTATGTGTTGGTAAAACTTACTAATAACCGTTGCAAAGTTGCAACGCATAATGATGGATCATGGCAACGCTTATATGTGTTTGTACAAACCATGGGTGAACGGCCTCTATGGTTTGTTGCAACATGTAGATTTAGTTTGTTGCAACACTTATATGTGTTGTAAGGAATAAACCATTCACCATTAATATCATATAATTATTTAATTTTTGAGACAAATATAGAGATAATCCATGTACAATTTATTGAGAAATGCAAGACCATCCAACACATAGAAAATAAGCACACTTAGCTATATATATATATATATATATATATATATATATATATATATATATATATATATATATATATATATATATATATATATATATATATATATATATATATATATATATATATATATATATATATATATATATATATATATATATATATATATATATATATATATATATATATAGTATAAAAGATTTGTTGCATTACAATGAGTACCATCCACATAACTCATACATAGTTTTTGTTCAGAGTACAAGTTTCTATGTGAGCAAAATATAAAACATTAATGGATCCCCTTAGTATGCCAGCAGCCCTCCTTTCTCCTTCCTTCAGTTTAGTCTAGCGTTCCACTGATGTGATCATGCATTTATCTTCTTGATCTACAGATGAAAGTTGGATTAATTTAATATGACACATATGAGAACTAAAATCATATTGGGTTATAGAAAAGACCGTACAAAAGTTGAAGGCCATGCAATAGTAACTCCTTCTATGTCTCCAATAACCTTGTAGCCTTTGTATGGTCGTATCAATGGTTCATCATCTACGATTGCAATACTAACATGCACCATCCAAAATTCTTTGCCTAGCTGAACACCGTCAAGTTTCTGTGTTGGATCACAACTTACTATTGTAGCCAATGCAACAGACTTATTTTGATTTTTCCAGCTCTGTAAGAATACTGTGGTGCCAACCTGGTTCACATATATAAGCGTGCAAAAAAATAAGTACATAATAGATCACACTACTTGCAAGAAATTAAACAATCATACCATCATTGAATTGGCAGTTGACCAATTTGTTGTGCCACGATGATGTTTCTACAAAAGTATATATGGGGATTCTTAGTCTCCAGCTGTAAGAACAACTAAGAAAAGGATATTATTTAGTTTTAAGAGATGTGTCTTATACACTAGAACGTACTGTTGCACTAGGTCTTGTTGAGATCTTGTTCTGCAGGAAACAAGTCAAAACAGATAACTTAGTAATGGAAAATAAGCATTTAACAAAAATATCATTGCTAAAACAATATTTACTTGGTAGTGAGATGCTTCAAGATTTGAGGGAGTAGCAGATGTTTCCTTTGCCACAACCTGTAATATGTGCTAGTTTAAATAAAACACATTGCTCAACAATTTGATAAACTTCATAGAACAGAGAGTTATTTACACAGATCACCTTGATTGCATTAGTACACTTGCTTTTATCCAACATAACATCATTGTGGATATGTTTTTCCTGTAATTAAGTAGAAATTACTAATCAATTTGTGGAAAAGGTATGGTCTAGTAGAAATGATCCGCTTACTAAAGATATGATAAAATTTAACCTTCTGTGCAGTAGGAAGCCTGTTGGTATGCAGCACTTTTTTATCTTGGGAATTAGATGTCTTGATCTCCAGTTATATATGCAACACACAATTACAATGGGTGACTTACAACACTATACAGTGGTCATAATTTATAATTTATTTGAATGAAAATAGTAAATTCTCAATAGTAGAAATTATTTAGCATAGTATATAGTGTATAGACTGTCTTTGTTCTAGAAAGAAACACATGTCAGGAAAGTTGAAAAGTAGTGGCAATAATGGTATCCAGTAAAATGAACATAATATATTGCTTTGCATCCATGTGTTCAGTTTTGTGTGCAAACCTTATCTTTAGTACAATTATATTTGTACTGTGCCTGCAGATCCTCGTGCTCCACATAATTATCTTGCTCTGCCTATAGTGAATAAGAATAAATTAATATTGTCTTTCACCGACAAAATGGAATCAGACAATTATATTTCTTTTTGCAGGAGAATCAAACAATTAAATAATCCCAGAGCCACTGGCTCTATAAATCCCTGAAGTTTGATACGTTTACTTTATTTAACTATTTGCCATAGTTACAACAAGGTACTCACATTTACTCTCTAAAGCAATGAAGTCAAACCTCACAAATACACGAGTATGAGAAATGACAATGCCAAAGTGAAATATTTCATGAGAAGTGTGGTGGGAAAGAAATTAAATTCCTATATGCTGAGCAAATGCAGGGAAATGGGCACAACAATAAGACACGGTACACTATTATGAAACAACTAAAATAAAGCTAGCTTCCTAGTGAAGGTAACAAAACTGAGATAGGTTATTCATGCCATGTGCCATAACATGTATATAAATAAATAAGGTATTACATAATCAGTTAAGCCTAACGAAAATTCCTCAATTTTTTTCCAAGTAATCGATTAGGTCAACAAGACAAGCACACCGGATAGCGATCACGAGAAAAGCATGAAGTAAACACTAATGACTAAAGTTGAAACAAGGATCACGAAACTTGTCCGAAAGAAAAATCTACAACAGTGCTTTATGAATAGTTACCGTAAGCTAAAATTTATTGTGGTGGGTAGATGAGTCCAGATTTGTGGCTTCATATGAGTGCTCAGCCACCTTCTTTACAGAGGAACCAAAAGAATCTTTAACCAAAAATACCTTACAATGATTAATCACTGAAAAATAATTGTCATTACTGTTTCTTTGAGCTAACAGATCTATTATTCTCTGCTCCATAACATTACGCTCTGCAAGCGCAAGGCACAGTCACGATTAAATGACAAGATAAAAGTCTTGTTGAAGCGACAACCATTACTAGCTTTCCAAAGGCCGACCATAGTAAAAAAGCTCTCATCCATATTAGTGCGCATACCTTCTCTCGCAAGACTAAGGTATTTGTAATGTGGCTGCAGATCATCATCCTCCACATTGTCACCTTGCCGATTCTGTAGTGAACTAAAACAAATAAATATTTGACATAAATCGGTATGAAAAATTGCCAATTCAATTGTACCATTGTATCATTTAGTTGTTCATCCATGCTGGAATCTTGACTTTGAAGGTCACTATATACTCGCTGTTGATAGACAAAAGACTATAAATTAGAACCAGCTATTAAAAAAATAAATTTGCAGTAGATTACTATTTTTTTAATATTCCATAGAGGTACATACTTTTCGTTTCGTATTTGGCACATCAGCACAATAGCCATCTTTAGGTGCATAGACAGGATCATCTAAACATCCCTATATCAACGAATCAGAAGTTTAGTGTAGGAAATGCTTAGAATTCAAGTTTTTAAAATTTACCTGTTTGATTTGTTTTTGTTCCAAGGTTCTTGTCTTCTGTTGCAGCTGTAGTATAGTAGCATCTTGATTTCGGACACGGTGCCCAAGCTTCTCCAGTTGAAGTCTCAAAGATACTACATCCTCACTTGATGTTTCATCTAGTGAAGTCGATTACATTCTTAAGGCGCTCAAGTAGATAGGTCAAACACTTGATTAGGATTTGGAACAAGTCCCAAGCCATGTACATGGCCAGGCTTTTCTTCTCCTAATATTTTACTAAGTGCATCTCCTTTCCATGCAACCTTTCCTTGATTGGTCTCCGCTAAACCTGGCTGCTGCACTATAAGTTCCTTCAAATCCCCCTATACATAGCACCAATATGAATTAAAATAACATGAAAAATATAGTGATGTAAACAATCAAAGTCAGTTTCAAAAAAACACAAGCAAAGTCAAGCATTCACAAATAATGTACCACATGTGCATTTGTGTTCTTCTCGCTTTTAGTCTGGTGTGTATGGATATACAAAACAGCCCTGTGAGGGTATTTCTTTTCAGGATCTTTTTCCCTCTGTGAACATGAAAATGGATATAAAGAACTTAATAATCACTACCATATAGATGCAGCAAGAGTACACAGTTAGAGTTGTAAAAAAATTTACCAACTCCTCTCTGTTCCGAGCAAAACTCTTTGTTCCAAATTGTATGTGTTGACTTCTTCTTTGTACAGTTTATTCTGTTTTTCTTACTTATATCCTATCATATAATGATGAAATAGAGAAAAGCATTTAAGTTCCACAAATGTTTACAAAATCTACTGGGCATCGAAAACACATAAATATAAATCCAACAATATCCGTGTACCAGTGCTTTTTGTGTCGTCCAATTATCAACAAGCGCAATCCACTGATCAGGAATTATACTGTTAGGAACATTACTGTGGTTAACTTTTGTGCTCTTATGCTCATCAAAATATATTGATTTCAGATTAGACTTGTGCTGCCTCCATCTCTCTCCAATGGTTCGAAGTATCCATTTTTCCATGCGAGAAGGGTACAGGAATCTCATCTGCATATACCAATAACAAAAGACATAAGTAAAAAGGAAAGTAAAGTATCAAAAGTTACCAACAAGGTTATACGGTGTCTAGCTGAACTATGTACCTTCACTTGCTTAAGTATATCCTTCTTATTTTTTTGTTCATCAGTGTTTTTTTCTTTCTTTCCTATTAGAAGTCTCCAATCCTTGTAACTCAAGCTACACAAGCAACCATTCCTAGCCACCATGCCAAGAAATTTTCCTAGAAATCCAGCCTCTAATCCAATTGGTTGATCGAACTCATTGCATCTAACCACGATTCTATGACCTCTTGGAAGGTTCCAAATATCTTTCAATTTTGTCTTTCCACGCTTTACTCTGTCCTCAGTTTCATCTATGCAGTGTTACATTGCACAAAATATTCAATGATAAACACTTTTACAGATAACACATTATGTTAGTAATAAAAATAATTTAAAGTAGGTTAGTAAGTACCGTGGAAATTAACCTCAATATTACCATCACTATCGATCTGATCTCCTCTAGCACTTGGATGAAGTTCAGATGCCTCAGTATTTTGTCCATGGCTCTCTTGTCCAATATGCTCTTCTGACATATATTCATCATGGCTCTGAATTATGAGTTTTCTTCTACCCCTTGCCATAGCCACTGCACAACATCATTAATGAAGTAAAAATAGTCACCAAATAGTTTCTAGCAAAAAAATGGAACAGAGAAAATAGTAAAACAACCTTCAACCATTCCTCGAAATATTCACATCGATAGGCATCTCAGTTCTCAGCAGAAATACAAACAAACTTAGAGTAGAAACAGATTGGACCCAATAGATCTACTTGTTTCAGTGGATGATCAAATACAATTTCATTTGGCAAGCAAAGACCATGGAAATCTAGAACATTACTAATATTAGGAATTAGCCCTGTTGTATTCAGAAATAGATGGGTCCAAACACATCATAAATTAGAGTAGACCAGCTAAGTCGGAGAGAGTTGGAATTTCCTGATTTCCTCGGTTCGGTTCAAACTTCGAGCGATTCAGCGTTCAGCCCTCGGCGAGCGCGATCGGCCGCCCTCGCCTCGGCTCACTCGCGCGGCGCTCACCCTCCTCCGTCCTCCCTGCGCCCCGCTCGCGCTCTCCGTGCTCCCGCGCAGCCGCGCAGAGGGGTCGCCGTCTCGCCTACTCGGTGGAGGCGCCGGGCGCGGCACGGAGAGGAGCGCAGCCAGCGGTGAGGCGCACGGCGCAGCAAGCGCGGCGGCGGTGTGGCGCGGCGGCGCGCGCTCGAGTCAGATCTAGCGATGGGCGGCTGGGGCTGGGTTGCCGGGTTGGGGAATGGCCGAGCAGGGCAGATGCAGGGAGATGTGGAGCTGTGCGATGGGAAGAAGGAACCCACGATCTAATTGCGTGGAATAAGGAGCTGATGGGATTCAGTTAGCAAAATGGTGAAATACTATTTTTGTTACACGGCTCCTCTTTAATCTCTATGGAAGGTGGGGTCACTGTGAGGCACCCCAACTATTACTGCGGCTTGCAATTTGTGGCAGCCAAAAAATGGAGAGAAGCAGATTTGTGTGAGAAAAAAATGGAGGGAAGCCAAAGAAACTGAGGTAAAGAAAGGCGGGAGTTAAAAGGGCAAAAAAAAAAGAATATGGTGATATTATATTACTATTATACCTTGCATTAGAATTGAAGCGAGTCATCAACTAATTAAAGTAATAGAAAATTAAGGGATTTATTGGTTAGTCCAATATAGTTTTTTGGATGGACTATTTAAGGACATCTCCTATAGTTCCTCTATCTAACCTTTTAGAGTCAAAATTTTGGTTTCCTACCTCCGTCCCGTAAAGTAAGTGCTTATATGATTCAAAATCTATCCCACAAAGCAAAAATATTATAGCTCAGTTTTTCAGATGGATTTATTGGTTTATTAGGATGAAGCTTAGCTTCTCACCTCGCCGGTCGATTTCCCATTTTACAGTAGCTAGTGAATACACCGTTTGGCTGTATGAACATATACAAGCGAGCAGTCGTTCTCCGAATGAGCTAAAAATTTCACGCTAGACTTCCACCTGCACCACTGACACGCCATTGCAATTCGCCGCCATAGTTCATTCTGTATAGCGCATGAGAAATCATGGAAGGTAGTGAGTACACCATTTGGCTGTATCAACATATACAAGCAAGCAGTCGTTCTCCGAATGAGCTGAAAATTTCACGCTAGACTTCCACCTGCACCGTTGACATGCCATTGCAATTCGCCGCCATAGTTCATTCTGTACAGCGCATGAGAAATCATGGAAGGTAGTGAGTACACCATTTGGCTGTATCAACATATACAAGCGAGCAGTCGTTCTCCGAATGAGCTGAAAATTTCACGCTAGACTTGCACCTGCACCACTGACACGCCATTGCAATTCGCCGCCATAGTTCATTCTGTATAGCGCATGAGAAATCATGGAAGGTAGTGAGTACACCATTTGGCTGTATCAACATATACAAGCGAGCAGTCGTTCTCCGAATGAGCTGAAAATTTCACGCTAGACTTCCACCTGCACCGTTGACATGCCATTGCAATTCGCCGCCATAGTTCATTCTGTACAACGCATGAGAAATCATGGAAGGTAGTGAGTACACCATTTGGCTGTATCAACATATACAAGCGAGCAGTCGTTCTCCGAATGAGCTGAACATTTCACGCTAGACTTCCACCTGCACCGTTGACGTGCCATTGCAATTCGCCGCCATAGTTCATTCTGTACAGCGCATGAGAAATCATGGAAGGTAGTGAGTACACCATTTGGCTGTATCAACATATACAAGCGAGCAGTTGTTCTCCGAATGAGCTGAAAATTTCACGCTGGACTCCCACCTGCACCGCTGACACGCCATTGCAATTCGCCGCCATAGTTCATTCTGTGTCCCTTTGCGTTGCTTATTCGTTGTATCCACATAAAACCAAAAAAAAAATCTCTTTGTTGTCCAGACTATTTTGGTTGCGCCGACTTGATATCAAGGTAGGGTCTCTTGTGATTCTGCTATCCTGCCGAATTGCCTAGCATGTTCTTTTTCCCTGATTTACAGAGGCAGGCATTGTGCTCGTCTGTGCAATCTCTAATTAACAGAGCCTCTAAAACCGTCTTTTGTCCGTCTTTGTTAATTGTTTCGGTGCTAATGCTACATAGTAATTCTTTATTCAAATGTTTTTGTTGCGAGATATTTCAGTTACTCCTGAATTTATTACACTTAACCCTCTTCTCGGTTTCGTTCATCTCCTGTGGGAAACCCTCGGCCTCCACCCTCGCCGGCTTCTGTACATGGTCAAGAGGGCTCTAGGCATATGCCCGCTTTTGTTAACCATTTTCATATGCGGCCATTCTAAGGTGGCCGTCACTATTAATCGACTATTAATAGAGGTGGACATTCTAAGGCAGCTGCCTCTATTAAGCAATTAACAGAGGCTCACTTCTTAAAATGAATGCCTTTGAAAATGACTATTAATTGAGACGAACATTCTAAAGGTTGGTCACTAGAATCGATTAAGAGAAGTGAGCATTCTAAGAGCCCGCCTCTTGAATATCTTGGATGAAGATCAAAATTGTAGAGCTTGATAAGATTTAAAACTTTGTAGTTGAAACTTTTTCATTTGATATCATTTAGGGGCTTCAAACTTTGTAGAGCTCGATGATATTCAAAACAAGGTTACGAAATGTTGATAAAAAAATAATGTCCTACATATACTAACAAATGAATGTGTAGTCTAATGGTAAAGAGGTGTTCAGTTTGTTGAGGGATGTGGGTTCAAATCTTGAAAGGCATTTTTTTTGTTTTTTAGAAATCGCACCTAAGCTGTGGCACACCTGTAGCCATTTGATTTCAGTCTTATACCTTCACAGTGTTAATATTTTTGTAGTTTGTTTTTCAATATTTCCTGCCGACAGAGATGATGGGCCTGTTGTC
This sequence comes from Dendrocalamus sinicus, assembly GCA_036346575.1. NCBI lineage: Eukaryota > Viridiplantae > Streptophyta > Magnoliopsida > Poales > Poaceae > Dendrocalamus > Dendrocalamus sinicus. The sequence continues at coordinate 17,710,132 of CM070656.1, read as the reverse complement.
ACTGGATTTATGATGGACATATAAACAATTATATTCTGAAATCTCAAATTTCAAATGTAATCTCTGTTTTGCCGACACCATACAACTTGCGACACCATACAATTATATTCTGAATTCTCAAATCTAAAATTGTCACACACTGAACATCATGTCAAGAAATGGCAATAAATGTCAAACCTATTCTTTAGGCTGCAAGAACCAAGAAGCCAGTTGTAGGGTTTAATCCTGGTTTTTTCTCCTAACATAGGCAACCAACTAAATCACTACTCCCAGCTTCCATCTCCTGTGAGCACTTCAGGTTCTCTAGTGAGCTCTACATGATCAGATAAGAATGATTGTTCAGATAAATTCCATCTCCTGTGAGCGCAGGTCGGCTTGCGAGGGGGAAGCTGGTGATGAGGAGTTCTCTGCACGCCAAGAGCAAAGCTTCACAAAAGAGCTTTTCTACATAGCATATCTAACATGTGAAGGCAGAGATATTCATTTTTGGATTAGAAGGATTGTGTGAACACTGAACATCATATTCTGGACCATGACCTGAGTAATACAAACAGTTAAAAAGAAACTTCTCGGCTGTTACAAAATCTTAGTACAACTATACAATATTGAACAGTAGAAAAATCAAACATATCTGACCTTTAATTTTATTGAGCTATTAATCTTCTTGATCAGAACTTGTACTAGGATCTACATTTGTTCCCTCTACAGTTGTACCCTCTACATCTCTTCTAGTCCATGAATGAGTATTGTGTGCATTAGCAAAAAGGTCCCCAAGAGTACTGACATGGTAAGGTTCACATTCTACATCATTCCATTCTTCTCCCATTTCAAATACATCTCTAGGCTTCATCTTCAATGCAACTGACCATCCTGGGTTGTTATGCTCGTCTTCGACATAGAACACTTGGTCAACTTGATTGGCAAATACAAAAGGCTCATGCTCAATCCTGTCACCCTTGTGAATTTGCTTTGAGAAATTCACAAGTGTACAACCAAACTTATCTGTTTGCACTCCCTTTCCTCGAGTGACATCAACCCATTCACATTTAAACAACACCACTGAGAATCTTCCATAATAGTCTAACTCAACTATATTAAGTATCCTTCCATAGTAGGTAATATCTCCAAGGATAGGGTTAGTATCCCCTCCAGAAGAATAACTTTATGTTTTTGCAGTCACAACAACTCCACTATTTTGCGTCGCCTTGTCATAACATTTAGCTCTAAATATGAAACCACGGATGTTAAAGGCTCTGTGTCTTCTTGCTGCATCCAATGGGCCGCGAGCCAACCATCTAATGTCCTCATCGATGCTATCGCTACCATTTTTTTGCTCCAACGGCATGATCTGTATCATCACAAAATATACTTAAGTCAAATTTTCCTATTTTTTTGAAGAAAAAACAAACCATGATACCTACATGTTCTCTGAACCAATTAGGAAACTCTTTATTCTGTATCTTCTCAATTGTTTTCAAAGATAGACGATGTTGACGATTTCTTCTTTTGAGATCAGCGGCATGCTCTCTAAAATGGAAATTAACATGGATTCAGTTTTAAAGAAACATATGTAATATGTTGATAGGTGTTAGTAACACTTCAAGTACGGAATGACAGCTTCACAATTGTATAGTACATATCTATGTGCTTGCAGTTTCTCTAGATCGGTTAAAATGAAACTGGATGGTCTTCCCAATGGTTTTCCTATAGGAGGAAACAATGAGGAATCATGTCCATATAAGTTAGATTCAAGATGATCCTGGTTCTCATCATTCCTTGATGGTTTGTTATGCTTTGTGGAGAAACCTTCCAGGTACCTAGAACAAAACACCACACACTCATCTGCCAAAAATGAATTTGCCATTGAAGCCTCTGGATGAGCTTTATTGCAAACATATGACTTCAGTTTACATAGGTACCAGCAACATATGGAAAAGCATCAATTTAGTAGGTTATATATAATAAATGATCCAAACAATGAACTTGTATTAGTTAGAATCAGTACCTTTCAATGAAGTACATCCATCGATAACAAATCGGTCCACCTATCTTACATTCGGTTGCTAAATGTACTACTAAGTGAACCATAATCGTAAAAATCCAGAGGAAATATCATCTCCATTTTGCATAGTGTAACTTTAATTGAGTGTTCCAAACGGTCAAGGTCATCAACACGAAGCACTTTCGAACATATTCCTCGAAAATAAGCGGACAACTCAAATATTACTGCTGTGATATCATCCGAATAATACCCTTAGAGCTATAGGCATCAGCTGTTGAAGTAGAACATGGCAGTCATGTGTTTTGAGACCAATAAGTTTTCCTTCAGCACAATTTACAGATTTTGATATGTTTCCAGAGTAGCCATCAGGAACTTTTATGTCTCGAAGCACTTTACAAAATGTTTGTCTCTCACTTTTAGACATAGCAAACCTTGCAGGTGGCAAGTAGAACTTGCCTGAAGGTTTTTCTTGTGGGTGGAGGTCCTCCCTAATGTTCATCTCTTTGAGGTCTTGACGAGCTTGTAAATTATCTTTTGACTTTCCATCTACACCACATAGTGTACCATAACAATTTTCAAACACATTCTTCTCTCTATGCATCACATCAAGATTGTATCGAAGAATATTATCATCCCAGTAAGGCAATGTGAAAAGACTACTTAATGCCTTATAAGTTTTTGACTCCTTGAAATCACCTAAAGCAATGATTTCATCCAAAATTGGACGGTCATAATACGTTTGAGGCTCTGTTCCAAGCTCCACTGTTCCATCAAATGAATTCCCATCCAAACGAAAAGGATGGTCAAGAGGAAGAAATCGACGATGACCAATAAAACAAGATTTACGACCATGCTTCAGACGTTTGGACCATGCATTTTCACCACAAGGTGGACATGCAAAATTTCCATGAACCATATGAGAAGCAAGCATTCCCAAGCCTGGTAGGTCACTAATGGTCATTAGCACTGCTCCTCTCAAATCAAAAGTTTCATTTCTTGATGCATCATATGTTGACATACCATTTTGAAATAAATCTTTTAGGTCCTCCAAAAGTGGTTTAAGGAACACATGAATTCTATCCCTAGGACTAGTAGAACCAGGAATTATTAAAGACAACATTAGATAATGCTCTTTCATGCAAAACCATGGAGGTAAGTTATATATTACCAAAACAATTGGCCAACAGCTATATCTAGAACTCAACATCCCATACGGATTAAACCCATCGGTAGCTAAGCCAAATCGAATATTCTGTGCATCTGACTCAATTTGTGGAAACTATTTATTGAAGTCCGTCCATGCTGGGGAGTCAGCTGGATGTCGTAGCGCACCATCCTTGATGCACTCTTCATCATGCCATCTTAGGAGAGGTGCTGTTTCTTTGCACATAAACAGTCTTTTTAGCCTCTCTTTAATAGGAAAGTATCTTAATACTTTACTAGGCGTTGCTTTCCTTCTTTGCTTCTTTGTTAGTTTGGTTTCAGGTTCCATACCTTTCCACCTAGAAGCCTTGCACTTTGAGCAAAAATCATCATTTTCCTTGTCTTTCCAAAATAGTTCGCAATCATTTGGGCACGCATGAATATTTTCATAGCCCAAGCCAAATTTGGAAATAATTTTCTTAGCCTCATAAAAAATTTTGGGCAGTTCCTTTCCATTTGGAATAGCCTTCTGCAAAATACCAAGTAGATCACCTAATGATTTATCTGACCATTTGTTCATGGATTTTATATTGAACAAAAGCACAAGTAAAGTTAGCTGCGTTAATTCACATCCTGTCCATAAAGGCTTTTTGGAATCTGCAACCAATTTATAGAACTCTTGTGCTTCTAAATTTGGCCCGCTGACAGGTGGATTCGGAAGATTTGCAGCATCTGTCATAGGTATGTCTTCATACATGTGATAAAATGCATCATGAAGCAACTGACTCATGTTATCATGCCTTTCTTCATTCTGAGATTGTGGTTGTTGATCAACGGTGTGCTGCACTGAAGGGTCACTATGAAAATCCCATTCTTCATGCACTGAAGGGTCACTATGAAAATCCCATTCTTCATAATTCTCAAGTATCCCATTGCAGACCAAATGTTCATATATTTCATCTCTGGATAGGAGACTAGTATGCACGCATGTATGACATGGACAATAAATCTTGGTATCTTCGGTCTTATCTTTAAATGCAAATTCAACAAATCCTTCTACACCAGCTATGTACCGAGTAGAATCTTTAGGATAGCCCAAAAGAAGCTTGATGATTTTTAAATCCATTGTGAAACCATAAAAAGCTATTGCTGTATAAATAAATAGCAGTTGTAAGTTCATATTTATTTATCATCATATAAATGGCATAACCACATTATTATTATGATTTGGATCCCTTTAAGTTACATTATCACAACTATTTTGCCTAAGGCAATAAAGATCAAAAAATTATAAAGCAGCTTATTGTAAAAGGTTAACCAAAAGGAAACAAGAGTTCTAGCTTCCAAGGAGGAAGATTGCTATTTCAGTTTCAGTTAGATAATTAGCAGACTGCTCCAGCTAGAGCAAAAAATGAGTCTATCAGAACATGTTATATGGCCGGTCGCACCAGTTTAGCTAATCAAAGAAGTACTAAATAAAAAAAATCCATACATATTGTGGCTCACACATATCTGTGCTAGATATTCTATTGATTTCAATACTGAAAATCTCATATAGCAACTTGAGCGTTACAAACACTGTGGTGATAATATGCTGTGACTGAAGGTTAACACTACTGCTTCAGTAAAGCACTAACAGAACAGACTACAGAGTACTCAAGTCAGTGCAGGCACACATGGCGCTAATTGATCGCAACTCATGATTCAGGGTCAAACAACATGATCTCAATGACAAAGATGGTGTGGTTAGCAGGTTGATTGGCTTAAGCAGCTGGGGTCTTCAACAGTGGCGGAGCCAGGATTTCTCAGAGCCTCGGGCCCAAAACTAAGGAGGATACAAGACACTACCAACTGAAGCCACAACAATCACATACAACCTATTTACGTAAGCACGCATATCCTCACTAGCAATTGATTCCACATTAAGCAACAATCGTGCAATGTCATGTACAAAGGTGCCAAGAAAGTAAAATTACAGGGATCCGAGAGGAGGCGGGACATAGATGTCATTGTTGAGGCAGTAGATGGTGTCGTCGACCTTGGCTCCTCGGCGCAGGCGTCGTCCTCCTGCGGCCTCTCCGCATCCTCGGGCTCCTTCTTCTTCTTGCTGGGCGCCTTGGCCGGCTTGGTCGCGGGCGCGCGCAGAGGAGGCGGGGTGGCGTGCGGGAGATGCGGTGGGGATCGAGGCGGCCGGCGGCGGAGTCGCGGAGAGGCGGCTGGAGGCGTCGCGAGATGGGAGTCGGCGCTAGGGTTAGGCCGCGGCGGAGAGGATGCGGGGGCGGGGGGGTGGCGATGCGGGGGAGAGGATGCACCGATGCGGTGGGGGCTGGGGGCGGCTGGCGGCGCCGCGGCGGAGTCGCCGAGGCGGCTGGAGGCGTCGCGAAGATGGAAGAGGATGGGACGACGCGCCACGGACAGAGAGAGGATTTGGGGAGCGGACGGCACCACGGCAGAGTTGCAGCGGCTGTTGTGGTTATATAAGTAAGTTTATGAGAAGAACAATCACAAAAGACTAGCTGCTTGGTTGGTCAGTGTGGTATGTACGTAGTGTATTAGTTTTGGCAGGTTGCGGGTTCGAAACCTATAAACGAGTATTTTTGTCTGTAATTTAATTAATGATTAAAGAGCAGCACCTGTGTACTATAATTTAATCAATAATGATTAAAGAGCAGCACCTGCGTACGAGAGCACCTACTACGCCCTGCAGTACGAGAGCACCTACTACGCCCTGCAGTACGAGAGCACCTACGCCTGTAGTACGGGATCACCAGGTGTAGCTCGGGGGAATGCTTGCAACAGTTAGTAAATGTTGCCACATCATTCCTTGCAACGAATAAATCATGTGTTTCCACATATCCATTGCTAAAGGGGGGTTTATCTTGTAGTGTACTATTGCAAAGCCCTATCGTACTACCACATGGCTGGTATGGGATAGCCCTGACTGAATAATTTGTGAAGTCCCAACCTTAGTCAAGTCATAGGTTGAAGGTGGGCGTGGTTGGTGCCATGTGAAGTCCCACTTGGGTGAGCGTGGTTGTAGCCATTAGAAGTCTCACTCAGGCTCAATAGGGGGTTCCGGTCTGATCGATTCCTTACTGGGGTGAAACCTTAGAGTTGGCTTAGCCAAGTTGAAGGCTTTGCATTTAAAGGCCTTGTCACGACTCCCCACCGCACACATAAGGAAGTGTGTAATCTAGTGGTACAAAGGGATGATCGTGTCTTGTGGGTAAAACTGTACAACCTCTGCAGAGTGTATAATCTAACCTGGATAGCCGTGCCCACGGTCATGGGCATGCTGAGTAAAGGTTTTTCATGGATTAGATTTTGTTTTTCAAAAATGATTTTCGAAAACCTTATGGATGGATGGAATCCATGAGAGAATGAAAACCTTGTGGGTTGATGGAACCCATGAGAGAGATTGGAAGCTTGTGGATGGATGGAATCCACGAGTGTTTGGAAATGTGTGGATGGACGGAATCCATACGTGATCTTTTGGAAAAGATGGTCCAGGTGGGATGCCCGTGGATAGGTTGGTGTTTGGTCGGAACCTGCATTGACGGTATTATTTTCTACTACAAGTATCATTTTTTACTTACTGTATTAAATTTAGCAATTTCAATCTATCTACTATATTTCATTAAATGTTGTTTTATGCCAACTAACCCTATAAGCCTTCCATTGAAGCCTTTATCATTATGATGTATTCTCCGTGTGATTTGCGGAGTACAAGTTTGTACTCACCTTGCACCCTCCCTACACAGAGGAAGAAGTCGTCGACTACGGTGAAGATCTGGACGAGTAGGCCGTGTCTTACTGTCGTTTGCCTGTGGGCAGGCTTGGGCTTCGCTTTTATCAGTTTGCTTCCGCAGTTATTTGCTTTATTTACTTTTGCCAATGGGCGTTGATGTAAGACTTGGCCATAAGGCCATACTCTTTATTTAATATAATTGGTCATTTGTGCTTGGTATATATCTTTGTTGTACTGTGTGCACTAGCTAATCCTGGACTAGTGCGATTTACACAGAGGATCCAGGAGTCGTTACTCCGGGTTCTGACAAAGGTGGTATCAGAGCCATGACGACACTAAGACGTTACCGTAGGTAGAATAGAATGGTTTGACCCTAAGGACGTATTTTTAATAAACTGTATTTTCATAAATATAAACATGTATGTATATATATATACATATGTATGCTTATCGTTCCCCCTTAATCTTTTCTTTCTCTCATGCCTCAACTCTTCCTCATCTTTAATGTGATCATTCAAAAGTACCCTTCTGACTTCTCTCTCCTTTGAAACAATTGTAGATGGACACTTTCAATGTTGCACCCACTGATGGATGGAGTAGAGGCCTTCATCGACTACTTTGTCGTTTGGGTTTCCGACGCCGAGCCTTCTTTCTGCATAAACAAGAACGCCATGGAGACCAGACGATAGGACATCACCTCACTCTACTCATCACTAAGCAAACTGGACAAGGAAATCTGCGTCTCTGCTTCAAGGGAAATGGATACACGTTTGAGAGAGCCAGACAAGAAGCCTCTCGTAAAGCAATTCTTCGCCTTTGCCGCCTTTTCAGCCTCCGTATCGAGGGATCACGAGTTGTATCTCGAGAGCCACGAAGAATAACTCCAAGACGACCTTTACCCCTTTAGGATGAGTTGTTAGGCTAGTTAATAAGACGTTGTTATGAGCTGTGAAGCTTTCTCTTTTGTCGGCAGCCGTAACTAATACTTATTATGAGATTAATAAAGATTTTATTAAAGTTGAAATATTGTTTTGGGTTGCACAAAATATCCCCTATCCCTTCCTTTGCCTTGAGTCTCCTCTCTCCTAATTCTTAAAAGCAACAAGCAGATGGTGAACACAAGGAACAACGGCAACACAGCCTCAATGGAGTACAAGGAAGTCAGTCTGTTCCTACTTCTCCTCGAGCAAATGAACCTGATTGGGCTCAGATGATGGCAAACCAGAACCAGCTCATTCAACTACTGACGCAAACCATCAATAGCTCTGCACAACCAGCTCCACTTGTGCCAGCTCAAGCTCCACAATCAAGGTTATCGGAGTTTATGCGACTACGTCCCCCACCTTCTCCAGCAGCACTGAACCCATGGACGCAGATGATTGGCTCAAGGCCATAGGCAAGAAGCTAGATATTATTCAATGCAGTGATTGGGAAAGAGTTTTGTTTGCTTCACATCAGCTGCACGGACCAGCATCAGAATGGTGGGATACCTTTACTGCCGCTCATGCCAATGATCAAGCTATCACTTGAAATGAGTTCGTGCAGAACTTCCGCAAAGCTCGTGTTCCCACTGGCACTGTCACTCTTAAGAAAAGGGAATTTTGAGCACTGCGCCAGGAAGCTACACTGTGAACGAGTACTTGCAAAAGTTCAACCAGTTGGCACGCTATGCACCTGAAGACGTCGCCACCGATGAAGCCAAACAGGAAAGGTTCCTAGAAGGACTCAATGATGACATATCAGTTCAACTTCTCTCTAGTGATTACGCTGATATCCACTAGCTTGTCAGCTAGGCAATTCGCCAGGAGTCCAAGCATCAAGAGATGGAGAATCGTAAGAGATGGATGCATGCTCAGCATGTGAACACTGGCAGCTTCTCCAAGTCCAGAAGGGCTCTACCGCAGACCAACAGATTCCAGCCTCCGTCCTCAATAGGAGAGCTAGTCCCCATGAACCCCTCCCCCAACGCTGAAGACAACAAGGTCTTAAAGGACGCAAACCCTGTAGCAGGAGTCACTTGCTTCAATTGCCATGAGATGGGACATTACACCAGCAACTGCCCTAAGAAGCAGCAGGTAGTGAACAATGCAGCATCAACCGCCAACCACATTCAGGTTGCCAATAGAGGGCCAAAGAAGTTCGTCAAAGGACGCCTGAATCAAATATCAGCTCAAACCATGCAGAGTATGATCCAAACCCATTTCTTCGCTAGCCAACCCGAATCTCGGGGACGACATTCTTTCTAAGGGGGTAGATTGTAACAGCCCAGGTTTTTATTAAAAAAATAAATAAATAAATAAAAATAATTAATTAAAATAAAAATTAAATTAAAATGAGTGTTTTTGTTGCCTAAATTTTAAATTTGGATTTGCCCTGAATTTCTGTTTTAGAAAAAGCTGGATTTGAAAAGTGTTTTGAGTAAAACCTAACGGGTCCTCCTCTCTTTCCGTCCCTCCTCTTGTAGGCATGGGAGAATCTCCGAGCTACGATGGCTAACTGCTCATCCGCAAGCTGCTCTAACTGATCATCAGTTATGTCACAGAGAGCAGCAAGGGAGAATCCACACAGCGAATCAGAAGAAAGACCGAAGGCCGGCGGGATCGGTGACTAGGGCCATCGACTGTGACTTCGACTTGCGAGAGACAATGTCAATCTTGTGAGTCTTGAGGCACGAGTACAGCGCATCAAGAGTCAAAGTCGAGAGGTCCGTGGTGTCCTTGATGGTAGTCACCTTCATCTCCCAAAAACGAAGGTCAAGTGCAGCGAGCATCTGTCGAGTGTTATCCGAGTCGGGGTATGTGAGACCGACCGCTCGGAGGTTGCTCAGAATCTTGTGAAAACGCGTGAAACACTCATCGAGGGACTCACCAGCGAGCATTTCAAACTTGTTATAATCTCTCTTGAACTGGTCCTGTCGCACCGTCTTTATTTGTGTGGTGCCCTCATGGTAAGCATCGAGGGTCTCCCAAATATCGAAGGCGGACGAAAGATGAGATATGCGGTCAAACTCGCTACGACTCAAGCCCTGGATTATGATGTTCCTTGCCTTAGCGTTTGCCTCAATATCAGCCATATTCCCGGCGTTGATGTTCTCATCGGCAGGAACAACAAACCGGACCTTGACCTTACGCCAGATGGCATACCCCTGAGCCTGGATATATGTCTCCATTCGGCTCTTCCAGAAGGGGTAATCGATGCCATCAAAGACGGGAGGCTTGGTCGAGTACTTGTCTGTCGCCATGGCTCTAGAGACCGGTTAAGATCTATGAAGAAGAGCTAACCGGCTCTGATACCAATTGTTGGACCGAAATAGCGACAGAGGGGGGTGAATGTCGACTTCTAAAAACTTGCCTCCAAAAGATATTCACGAAAGAGATTTCTCTCCAGTAACTACTAAGCTACGAAGAGGGCAGCAAATACTCAAGATAATCTGACCCAAGCAAAGTTGTGTGCTTACAATTGACTTCTTTCCAATAGCTATTAGGAGCTATGTAAAGAAGATCAAATGTGAAGACAAGTGCTTACTGGAAGAACATGAAGAACAAAGACCCAAGGCATTAAGTAGGAAAACCTGGAAGGCAACCCTAAAAAAAACTTAAGCCATCAAAGCCTGCAAGGGGGAGGGCCGGTCAGACCTCTGTGTTGGGGCCGGTCTGACCGCTGCTCTAAGGCCGGTCTGACCGGTCGGCCCACATCGGTCTGACCGCTACTTCTCAACCGGTTCGACTGCTACCGAGGGGCGGTCCGACCGCCTCTCGGTTTCAGAGCGCACAAAGACACCGATTTTTCAGGCAGCAAAAATAGAAATCTCACATTAGAAAAATTGAGGCTTTCCCTCTGGTTTCTTTAGCCCAGAAATGCAAGACTATCTCTCAAATAGCTAGAGGAGCCTAGGAGATCAAAGAAACCCAACTCAAAAGCAAGAAATGAGGAGATTCCCTAAAATCTGAAAATCCACCAAGAGTTGCACTAAATCTTAAATCCCCATCTAACCCTTGAACCTTTGGTCATGAAATTTTGCAGATAGCTAACTAATAGCCTCTGGATTCTACATGCCAAGTTTCAAGCCATCTCAAGGAGGGAATCAAAGATTTACCTCAAACCCTAGAAATGCCAAAAACCTGAAAGGATACAGAGAGCTGCTCAAAAAACCAAAATCCTCAACAACCCTTCAATCTTTGCTCATGAGCTTTTGCAAGAAGATTAGCAATAGCCTAAGGACCAGAGAGTCCAAATCTTAGAGCATCTCATGAAGAAAAACACAAACCACCTCAAACCCTAGAATCAAGACAAGAACAGAGGAGCTCAAAAAGGGAAATCTGAGATTAAAAGAGATTTGCTCTTGGGAAAATCGATCAAATGATCTTGAGGCATCATCCCATCACAGAGCAACCCATTTTGGGTCTTCCCAGCAAGAAACAACTCAAAATCACAAAAAGAAGAAAATCACACAAATGAAGAACGAAGAACAGAGAGGAGCTCGTGAAATAAACTTCTGGGATTTCATTCCTGGAAACAAGAGATACAAAGAACTACGTCCCCATACGCATGGACATTAGAACAGGAATGATTACAAGAGTCTCAATCCATCCTCTCCCTCTCCCCAAGCCAAGAACTCACCCACTCTCTACATACTTGGGGGAAGAACACACAGAAAAAGCTACGAAGGAGACACGCTTCACAACAGAACTCTGCCTCTCCTACCAACTAAAGCCCAAAGCCAAAACCACCTCTCAAAGGCTCTTTTGACTAAAGCAAACTCTAACTCTCTCCAAAAGCCATGCAGCCACAAGGGGAGATCATCTCCTATTTATAGCCCTTGCATACCGGGTTTCCAACCCGTTTTGCACGCTAACTCCGAACGGAACCGCTTCCACCTGTGCTGCCTTGCGCTTTTACCGAAACGCCCCTTGTGCACCTTCCGGGAAGCTTCCTCGTTCCTTGTCGTCCAAGCCTCGCAACCACCTCGAGTCTCCGCCGTCTTTGACACATCCGACCATTCTAACCTCGACACCGCCCGTGTCTAGTCCGGTCACCTCGTGTCTCGCCACGACTCCGCCTCGACGTCCTGCAACCAACACAGACAAGAAACACATCAAATAGCACCGCTCGATACATGTAAGCATAATAGCATCAACAAATCACACTTATGCATAATAGAGTCCAAACCTGTCGAATCATCAGAATATGCATCCTAAGCCTTTTGACCAAGTTCATCCGAGCCCGATTGCACCACGCAACGTCAAGGTCCGAACCAACCAAATCAAACTCGACTTTCCTAAACCAATGTCAATTACTCATCACACACATGGAATGACCTCCACATGGTCTCTCAATATCCCCCTTGATGAGTATATTGACAAACCCAGAAAAAGCGCAAAGTTGAGTTTGAGAAAGAAGTCAAACATGGTCCAAAGGAGGAAGCAGAGGAGCCTCATGACCATGTCGACAAAGGAGCACTAGAGCTACACAAGAAAGAGCAAATTTTTCTCCAAAGCTCTAGAAAGCTTCCCAAATGGCTTTTTCTTCCACTATTCTCCCCCTTTTGGCAAGAAACACATCAAGGATGCAAAAGAGAGAATATAACATGGTTCTTGGATGAAATGGCTGAAGTTTATTTATTTTAAGCATTTAGAGCCATGAAGATTATCCAAAATGACCATATGAGGATTACATCAAGCCATAACATACAGGAATGCTATCAAGATCATGGCAATGTATGTAGAGACAAGCTAAGCCAAGTAAGTCATAATCTGAAATTTGATTGAATTTCTTAGCATGTCAAGTCAACCATGATTCTAGTCTAGCTAAAGGTATCCAAAAATGATGCAGGCCATGTCAATAAGCTAAGCAGAACCAAGAAGCTAGTATTGAGCCAATATAGAGTGCTACAAGTTCTAGAATGATACATTTTTTCAAGTACTTGTAAGTCTTGTAATTTTTAGCAAAATGAGCACAATTGACATATCTTACCTTGAGAAACGCATGATTGTTTCCAACCAAATTTTTGTTTTAGTCATGTGCTAGATCTCAAGCCTTATGCGACCACTCCAAGCAAGAAGCTTAAGAAGATGATCTTGGTCATCCAAAACTCCCCCTAAGTTCATGCCTTGTGCAATGGCAAGCCGTCTCATGAGAAAGAATTGGTGAGATCAGTTTTTTCGCACAAAAGAGATCTTTTTGTATTTTTATGAATGAAAGACTTGTACTCACTCATGCATCATCAAGAAACTAGAATAGCTCAATCTAAAGCTCAACACAGATTCAAGACTCAACTCAGCCTATTTGACATGGCATGAATCATAAGAGGATAACTTAAAGAAAGACTAGTCCCGAGTACTAACATGACAAGTTTTAATTCAAGTTGAGCAATTTTAATGAACTCACCATGGCAAAAGCTAGTCTACACATATGAAGTCATGATCAATCTAGCAATGAAGCACAAATCATGGCAGGATGTAAAGCGATGTAAACATGTCATGAAAGGATAATAACCAAGGCTCCATGCAGTTATATTACAATGCAGAAAGCTAAAATGCAAGAAAATCCAACTCCACCTCAACATGTGATGCAACTTTTAGTTCCAGTTGAGTTATGTCAACATTAAGCTCCAGAAGCTCCCAAATGAACTCCCCCTAAAGCAATAAAACCGAGAAGCTGGCAAAGAAATCAGAATAGGCAGTCCTTAAAGCATAGATAAGACATAGAGGATACTATGGCTCAGACTAACTCTCATCTACCCCATATGACTCTAGGACTATCAACTGATCATCTAACTCACTAAAGAGCAAACACGTACCCTGTCTACCCGAGGGTGGCCCATCCCTCGCTAGAACCTACAAGAAGTGAGTGAGCTCAACCTAGTGAGAAGAGAAACAGCTAATAAGTAGCATCCTAGAAGCACAAGATGAGAGAACGAAGTCTAAACAACTAGGCGATAGAAGCACGCTAATCTATGCTAGAAAGACTAAACCCAATGCACCCGTATGCAATGCAGCAGAAAGGAGTAAGAGTATAAACAATATAATAAAGCAGTAAAGCACAAAGCTCCCCCTCACAACAGTCCATAAGGACAGACCACCCCAAGCTCTCCCCGCAGAGCTGAAAACCTAGAGCTATCCAAAGACTTGGTGAAGATATCAGCCAACTGGTGGTCACTCTCCACAAACTGGAGCACGATGTCACCCTTCTCTACATGGTCTCTAAGGAAGTTGTTGTGGCTACAGACCAAACAGAGAGAGAGAGATGGTAGTGGAGAGTGAGGGAGATGAGTGATGGCCCCTCTGGGCTCTCCCCACAGCCTGTATCCATATATATGTACACATGAGGAGTGCTTTTACAGTTATACCCTTACATCTGGTTATCCCCTCCGGGGGCACTTATGTCATTACACATAGCCTATCTTGGGCCTTATAACCTCCTACCAGGCCTGCTGGGTTTAGGTGGGGGCCACCCCTACAACAGAAGTGATAGCGAATATCAATATGTTTGGTCCGAGAGTGCTGCACTGGGTTCTTAGCAATGTTAATCGCTGAAGTGTTATCACAAAAGAGTGGAACACTATCTATGACTAACCCAAAGTCTCGCAGGGTCGAAGCCATCCAAAGCACCTAGCTATAGCAATCGGCCGCAGAACGCACCCGCCTCTGCGGTGGATCTGTAACACCGATCGCTTCCTCAAGACCAAGAAACGAGAGAAGTGCCAATGAATTGGCAAGTGCCAGAAGTGCTCTTCCTATTTATCCTACAGCCAGCAAAGTCTGCATCCGAGTAGGCTCTCAAGGAAAGACAGGACGAGGGAGTACCAGATACCATAGTCAATGGTAGCTCGAAGGTACCGAAGAATGCGTTTCACCGCCTGGCGGTGAGAAACGAGAGGAGAAGCTTGAAACCGGGCACAAAAACACACGGAGAAGTGTATGTCTGGTCTCGAGGCAGTGAGGTACAAGAGGGAGCCGATCATACTACGATACTCCTTCTGATCAACTGGCTCGCCGTCCTCATCTAGGTCGAGTGAAGCTGATATAGCCATAGGAGTGGACACCAGCTTACCATCACTCATATCGAAGTGCCTCAGGAGGTCTCGAGTATACTTGCCCTGATGCAAGAAAGTACCCTCCCGAGTCTGCTTAATTTGGAAGCCAAGGAAGAAGCTTAACTCGCCCATCATGCTCATCTCAAACTTCGAGCTCATGACATCGGAAAACTGGGAAACGAGAGCATGCGAGGAGCCGCCAAAGATGATGTCATTCACATAAATCTGGACGAGCAGAAGATCAGTGCCATGCCGACGGATGAACAAGGTCTTGTCTACTTTACCCATTTCAAACCCATGACTCAACAAGTAGGACTTAAGCCTCTAATACCAAGCTCTAGGGGCCTGCTTAAGTCCATACAAAGCTTTGGAAAGCTTGAAGACATGGTTTGGGTATTTGGGGTTTTCGAAACCTGGAGGCTGTCTCACATAGACTTCTTCCTCAACAAAGCCATTGAGAAAGGTACTCTTGATATCCATCTGGTAAAGCTTAAAACCCTTAGAAGCTGCGAAGGCAAGCAGGATTCTAATGGCCTCAAGTCTAGCTACAGGGGCAAAGGTCTCCACAAAATCTAGACCCTCAACTTGGGAGAACCCCTGAGCTACCAGTCTAGCCTTGTTTCGAACAACCACCCCATCCTCACTCTGCTTGTTCTTGAACACCCACTTGGTCCCAATGACATTGTGACCACGAGGGGGCTCAACAAGCGACCAGAACTTGTTTTTCTCGAAATTTTCTATCACCTCATGCATGGCATTGACCCAAGACTCGTCTGAAAGGGCATGACAAACGTCCTTGGGCTCAAAGGAGGCGACAAAGGCAGAATGGAGACAGAAATGAGACATGCCAGATTTTGAACGAGTGACTCGCTCAAAAAGGTCTCCAATAATCTGCTCAGAAGGATGGTCTTTTTGGATATGTCTAGGAGGTCCTAGATGAGAAGAAGAAATGGCCTCTACCTCGTGAGCTGACGAGGTAGGAACAGAGCCACTAGCTCCAGAAGAAGCAGAAGGCATGGGCTGATCGCCTCGAGGTGCAGTGGAAGAAGGCACCTCAAGGGGTGGATGAGGGACTAGATCGGGTAGACAACCCTCATCTCCATCGTCTTCATCATCCACAAAGATGGGCTCGGACTACTCTAAAGAACCTGAGACATCGGGCCTAGTCCCCAGACTGGCCTCGTCGAAGGTCACCTCACAGGTCTCTACCATTTTACTAGACTCGCAGTTCCAAACCCGATAAGCCCGCGAAGAAATCGAGTAACCTAGAAAGATCCCATTACAAGAACGTGACTCGAACTTGTCTAGGTTCCCGGACTTCAGAATAAAGCACTTGCAACCAAACACACGAAAATGAGATACACTGGGCTTTCGCCCATATCTCAACTCATAAGAAGTGCGGTGCAAGTGTGCCCGAAGAAAAACTCTGTTTGAAACATGGCACGCGGTGGCTATAGCCTTAGCCCAAAACTTCTGCGGTGTAGAGTACTCATCGAGCATCGTCCTGGCCATCTCGACCAAGGCATGGTTCTTCCTCTCCACGACGCCATATTGCTGTGGGACGTGCGGAGAAGAGAACTGGTGCTCTACACCTGTCTCATCATAGAACCTCTCAAAGTAGGAATTCTTAAACTCCGTGCTATTGTCACTGCGGATCGCTCGTAAGGCACCTGGGAGCTCAACAGAAAGCCTACTGAAAAGACCTCGGAAATGTGTAAACGTCTCATCCTTCGAGGCTAAGAAAAACACCCAAGAGTACCTCGAGAAGTCATCGACCACGACAAGGACATACCACTTCCCTCCCGCGATCGCGACTGAGCTGGTCCAATCAGATCCATATGGAGCAGCTGTCCTGGTGCATCGGTCGTAGTAACTGTGACCGGAGGATGAGAAGCGGCAACCATCTTGCCGTGCCGGCAAGGAGCACAAACAAGATCTTGAAACATCTTGAGTTTCGGCAAACCATGAATGAGGTCGTGGCCGCTAACTCGGGTCAAATGATCAAATCCAATATGACCAAGTCTCCTATGCCAGAAAGAAAGATCGCGGGACTCAGAAGCAACTAAACACATGAGAGGATCACCAGAAGACTCAGAAAAATCAGCACGAAAGATCCTCCCAAAACGAGAAATCCCACAAACCAGACTACCCGAAGAATCAAGAATTTTGCAAGTATTTTTCTTCAAGCTCACCTCGAAACCATCATCGGTAAGCTGAGAAATGGAAAGCAAATTATACAGCAGCTTACTAACCAAAGCAACATCTTTCAAAATGAAAGAATCATTAATGCGCATTGTACCTTTGGCGATGACGCGCCCAGATGAAGCATCTCCGGAGGTGATCGTCTCATCACTTAGAGCACGGGCAAGGGAAGAAAACTAACGGGAGTCTCCGGTCATGTGTCGTGAACACCCGGAGTCTACGAGCCAAACCTTTCCCTTCCCTGCCCGGCAAACCTGAGTCAAACAGAGAGTAAAGTCTCAGTACTGGGGTAAATCAAGAGTGATTTTGGCACCCAATACTGAGTAACACGTCGAGTAGAAGAAGTAGCCACACACGACTGACCTCTATCTACCCTACGCTCTCTGTTACTCAATAAGCCAGAAGGTCTACGTAGACCGTGGTCGCTGTCGGGTCCGATCACACGCAAGCGAGTCGGAGTACCGGCAACACGCTGAACACGCCGCGGGTAGTCATCTCGACGGGGAAAACGAGATCTACCCGCAGAACGGCAGAAGTCACGACCAAAGGGAGCATGAGGACGAAAATCAGACAACTCAGAAAAACCAAGTCCTCGATGCTGCCCAAACCCATTGTCGGGACCCCGATTTCGAACCCGACCCTCGTGGTATTATCGCACTAGTCCCGCATCAAAGCTAGTGCACACCATTAAACGAAATGAATACATAACCAGCAACACTTTATTACAATATTAAAGAGTACAGATCGAAAGGTCTCATTATTACAATTGAGGTTTCAAGACCTCACACACACGAAACACAATGAAGCAAAAGATAAACTCGGTGAAGACCCATCAATACGCCACGTGCAATTGATCGGGAAGCGCGACCTAGAACTCCTGGAATCCTTCGTCGAATCCACCCCAAGAAGTCATAGTCGCCTTCTTGAGCTTCATATTCTTCTGAGTATTGTTTTTGAGTGCAGCATGTGAGTACATAAAGTACTCCGCAAGTCTTGGGAAAAATGCATAGATGCAAGGCTTGACAAAGGAATGCTATATGGTTCTTTTGCACAAAGCAATATTTTAAAATTTCAATTACTACTAATTATTTTTGAAGGCATCCATTTAATAAAGTAAATGTTTTAGCAGAAACTATCATTAATTTTCTAGTGAATGTTCCACCTACCAACACTAGCTTCAACAACTTGAACAAGTTTAATACTGCGGGTTACATCCACCCTCTCTGGCTCCAACTGCCAGGATACCCTTCCGAGAGTTCCCTCCACTCTCGGAATACAAAAACTTTTGATTTTAAAACAAAACCAGAAATCTACCATGTGCATGCATTCCTTGCCCGCCCTTGACCGTGGGCACGACTATTCGAATAGTTTTACACTCTGCAGAGGTTGTACAACTTTACCCACAAGAGATAATTTATCCTAAAAGTCAACACGCTTCCTTTGGCACGAGACCCGTATAAAATATCACAAAGCCTTTACATTACTCTAATCTAGCTAGATACCACCGCTGAGGTTTCACCGTAGGTAGGTTAACCGCCGAACCAAGCCCCTCTTGCGCCATATGAGTACAAGAAATCCTCGTCCCTCACCGTGAATAACCACCCATCCTCGGCACCCACTTTCCACTGGTGGCATCTAAACTAGACTATCATAAGTTAGTCACTAGGTCGCACCCATATAGACTTGTGGTTGTACTGTTAATGCTCACCGACAAACACAAGCGTCGGTCCTTAATTGACTAGGGTGGAACATACACTTAACAAGATCTCGTGCTTGCTGCACCAATCCAAACCGACCATCCACCCTAATCTAAACCAACTTTCAAATTTTAGTTTATTTTAAAAGAACAGTGGTAACTCCAATTACCACTAAATTTGTAAACACAAGGTTATTACAATAAATCATAATTTCCCATTTTCAAGATTTATGAGGTATTCAATAGCATAGCTAAGCATTGTTCTACCATTCTAATACCAACAATTTAATATATTACTCTCATTAGTGAGTCAAAGGAATTTCTAGGGTTGCAAAGGTACATGGCATTCGAATTCAAGTGAGCGCATAACAAGGTTGGATATAACTAATGCCTTAAGATTTGAACTAATATTTTATATAATTAGCAATGCACATAATTTAAAATAATTAAAATATTTCGAAATCATAGGTTCAAGATGATCAAAGGAGACTTGCCTTTTTGAGTGCTGACTGGTTCTTCTTGCTGCGACTCGACGAAATCCTCATGACAATGAATCTACGCGAGAAGACATTTAATAAAACAAATAAAATCAAAAAAAATTAAAATAAAATTCAAAAATTCAAAAAGAGTCCATATATGGATAGTTTATGATTTTAGAAAAATTTACAAATTTGAACGGCTAAAATCGGAGTTAAAATGAGAAAGTTATGGCTTCCGAAAGATTAAAAGGAGGGAAAAAGGAAAAAGCCGGCTTTCGGGAATTATTTTTGCACTGAAAAATGCTATTTATGATGTCAGCCATTTTGAATATTCCGAGCGGGAAAATATTTGAATGACCGGTGGTCTCGGCCCACCGTGGAACCAAGTCTACGGAAGGAAACAACGCCAAGGTGGCGCCCGACATTTGGCGCCACGCGGCGCGAGGTGGCGCTACATGGGCAACCACGCGGGCGAGGCCGGCCACGCGGCGCACGCACGGCAGCTGGGAGGCGACGGCCGGCGGCCGAGTCGGGCGGCGAGTGGCGGCGGGAGAGGTGGGCGACGGCGCGCGGCATGGCGCGGCGCTAGAAGGTGGCGCGGCTTTTGGGGTGGCGCGCGCGGTTTTGAGGTGGCGGCGCGTTTGGCGCCGGAGGTGGTCGGGAAAGGGAAAGGAGGCGGTGGAGGCGGTGGTGAAGGAGGGTGGAGGGGTTTTATAGGCGGGAGGGAGGGGAGGCCAGCCATTTTGGAGCTCGCGGAGTTATTGCTCGCAATTAGGGACCTTAAATTGAGGGGAAAGTACGAGGAATGGAGGGAGTAATAGGGCATCCGTTTCACTCTTTAATCGGGATTTTATGAGGAGAAACGGGATTTTAAAGCTCATTTTCGGTTTTAATGGTGGAGGAGAGAGAGGGTGGGAGGAGGAAGAAGGTGAGGTTGAAGAAGGATATGACATATGGGTCCCATGTGTCATAGCGAGTAAGAGTTAGTGAAGGGGTACGGGCCGTCAGATTCGTGACACGTGGCAAGTGAGTGGATGAGGGCCTTTGGATTTTATGAAGGGGTAAGTGATCATGTGTGGCTAGGATTAAAACGTGGAGAGAGGTTGATTTAATCTGAGAGCGACACATGGCGGGCTAGGATTTATTTGATTTTTATTTTCGGAATAAATTTCAGCAAATACTGGAAACTTTATAAATACTTGGAAAAATAATATTTAATGTCTAAAAATTCCAGAAAAATCATAAAATATTCCTGGAAGCATTTTAGACTTAGCAAAAATATTTTTAATTTCAGATTTTCAAATAATAATTTTATAAAATACTTTTTAACTTTGAAAATTGATTTTAAAATTTAGAAAATTCTCAAAAATTAATTAATAATTTAGGAAAGGCTAGGAAAAATAAAACAAACTCTTTTTGGCTTTAATAAAATATTTTAAATACATTTTCTTGCTTTAAATTTTGAAATAAAATCCAAAAAATCAAATAAAAGCCAAGTAAAATCCAATTACTTTAAAATAGTTAATTTGAATTTAATTTTTTCAAAAAAAGCCAAATTTTGGGATGTTACACCTATCAGCTGAAACAAACCTATATCTCGTGGTCTTAGGTGCACTCAAGGTCTGGGGCTGACCCTAAATGCGCCTAAGAGACTCAACACGGTCTCTACGCGCAATCTTGGCGCGCTTGAAGCATCGATCGATCAGATGTCTATCCTTCTGACAGAAGGTGCAATGATACTTCACCTTCTGTGAGGTAGAAGTAGCATGATGAGGCTTCGCCTTCTGAGAGGCCGAAGCTATAGGTGGAATCACTTTGTCGCCGTAAATCCTCGACAAAGCCCGCAGACTTAAATTGACTTTCCGGCCCCGGTTCACTCGATCACACCGTGCTATGGGTCCGAGCACGGCAGGTGGATGCTTCCTCATGTCCTCATAAAAATCATATCCTAGACCCTGATTAAATCTACAAATCTTGGATTGGTCTAGAATAAGATTAAGCTTCTTCTTGCCTCCTACAAATCTCTCAAGAGTGTTCATAAGATACTGATACTCCCGAAAGAGAGAGGTGCAAGAAGAGCAGGGGGAAGAAGAGACAGCAGAACGTAGGGGACCAGAAGAAGAACCAACAGTAGAGGAAAGAATGGCTTGTGCACGCACAGCCGACTCTGAGGGGACAGTCCTACTACTAGCCAGCTGGTTCACGTCGCTAGGCGTCTCTACCAAACCCTCATGTTTCTTCCCAACACACACAGTACAAGCAGATGGTTGCTTCTCTAGAAGATCCTTAGTCAGCTTCATACATTTCTCATCCAATGCAATCAAATCAGATTTTAGTTTGTTACAATTAATGCATGGTGAGCTAACAGGGTCCTTAGAAGCAGTTTGAGCCAATCTATTATTGTCATATACTAATTCTTGAAACTGTTTGGAGACAAATTCAAGTTCAGCAGTAAGCTTGGAACAATTCACACATGAGACAATCGGCTCAAGAAGAAAAGCTTGTAGTTCTGCAATTTTATGATCTGCCCGTTTTAGGTTCATCTTCAGATTATTGCAA
The DNA here is from genome assembly GCA_036346575.1 of Dendrocalamus sinicus. Taxonomy (NCBI): domain Eukaryota; kingdom Viridiplantae; phylum Streptophyta; class Magnoliopsida; order Poales; family Poaceae; genus Dendrocalamus; species Dendrocalamus sinicus. Next base: position 17,688,268 of record CM070656.1, on the reverse strand, counting down.
TTTTCACACGTCTCGGGCAGATCGAGCAACATGGTATAAAGACCTCTAAAAGCATTGTCCTTATCCTCACATGAGGTGCAGGATGTAGTCTCAACAACAGTAGATGAAATAGACGCTACTCTACTAATCTCAAGCTCAGCAAGAAGACTAACATTCTCCACCCTAATCATGTCTAGCTCAGAGGACATACTATCATGCAAGGTCCTTAGTTTTTCCATGTCATCCAGCAAAGCAGAACAAACATCACAATCGTCACGGGAGGGAGCAGATCTAAGTGAAGTAAGCTCCCGTGACAAGCTCTCTACTTCCTTCTCCAACTCGCTACACCTAGCTCTAGATCTAGCATGGAATCTACCTAGCTTAAGAAAAGCATCATTAAGCTGGTCATAGGTGGGGGATACCTCGTTGGAGTCGGAGTACAGCCATTGCCGCTCGCTTCGCCGCCTCCAGGCCATGAAGCACATGCCGAGAAGTCATCGCCACCCTTGGGTTCTTGCTCGTCTGCTCCATCGCCGCCGCTTCCACCCTCCACCTCGCGAGGTCGAGGTCGTCAAAGGTGGTGAGGACGCGGTGGAAGAGCTTCTTGGCTTTGCCAAGGTCGCGGAACTTCTTCTTGCCTTGTGCGTGAGCTGAGGGCTTCTTGTTGCAGTTCTTGTCGATGTAGTCGTTCTTGCCCGAACCGCCATAGTCACCTTTGCCTTTCCCCAACTTGGGGCAGTTTGCTCTAATGTGGTTGGGGCCACCACACTCGAAGCAGATCACGGGTCCTCCTCTCTTTCCGTCCCACCTCCTCTTGTAGGCATGGGAGAATCTCCGAGCTAGGAGGGCTAATCGCTCATCCGCAAGTCGCTCTAATCGATCATCGCTATGTCACGAGAGCAGCAAAGGAGAATCCACACACCAATCGTAAGAAAGACCGGTTTAACGGGATCGGTGACTAGGCTATTGATCGTGATTTCGACTTGCGAGAGACAATGTCAATCTCGTGAGTCTTGAGGCGCGAGTACAGCGCATCAAGAGTCAAAGTCGAGAGGTCCGTGGTGTCATTGATGGTAGTCACCTTCATCTCCCAAACACGAAGGTCGAGTGCAGCGAGCATCTGTCGAGCGTTATCCGAGTCGGGGTATGTGAGACCGACCGCTCGGAGGTTGCTCAGAATCTTGTGAAAACGCGCGAAACACTCATCGAGGGACTCGCCAGCGAGCATTTCAAACTTGTTGTAATCTCAATTTCTGGGTTAAAAAATTATTAAATTAAATTAATTTGGTTTAAAATAAAAATAAGTGCTTTGGTGCCTAAATTTTAATTTTGAATTGCCTTGATTTTTTGTTTGTAAAAAGGCTAGATTTGAAAAGTAATTTCAGTAAAAACCTAAAAATATTATTAAATAAAAGGATATTTTCATTTTCTGTTAAAAAAATCCTAATTCAAGTTAATTATTTGGATTTATTTGGCTTTTATCTGGTTTTTCTGGAGTTTAAAATCTATGTTGAAATTAAAAATTATTTTAAGTATAAAAATTAATACTAACTTAAGTTAGAAATATTTTTCCTTAGTCCAAAATGGTTCTAGGAATTTCTAATAATTTTTCTGGAATTTTTAGACTCTATTTGCTATTTTCTAAGTGTTTTAAAGCCTCCTAGTTTTTCTAAAAACCAAAAATTAATTTTAAATCCTTTCTCTCCTCAGACTGACATGTGTCGCTCCCTGGTTCAATCCATCTCCGCCTAATCTAATCTCGGCAGTTTTCCTCCACTTACCCCTTCGTTTATTAGCCGACGATCTGGATTAAACTCACCGCCGCCATCCGATGTCACTTAACCCTCCCCTCCATCCAACGACCACAATTTCTCCTTGCACCGCGTGGCATGCATCCGTCCGCCCGCCCCTTTTCCCTCTCCTCCCTCCCGCTGACACCCTACCCCACCTATCATCCCTGACCCGGTCGTCTCCTTACCCGCGCCATCTCTTCCACGGCCGGCGCCGCCACCAGGCCATTACGCCACCCCGCCCTACCCGGCCACTTTTTCTTTATCCTGCGCATGCGTCGGCCTCTCTTCGTGCGTCACACTCCCCGCGCCCACCTCCCTACTTCCCCCATTCCCGCATCTCCTCTCCGCAACGGCCACTGCCGCCACCATTTCCACGCGGCGATTAGCTCACCGCTCCGCCGCCCCTCCCCTATAAAACCCCCACCCCAAGCACCCGCATTCCCTACCCCACCTTGCTCTGCCCACTTCTCCCTCTCTCGGGCTTCAAGCCAGCCCGCGCCGTGCTTCTCTGTATTCGCCACCACTCCAAACTCCGGTGAGCAATAGCCGCCGCCTCGGACCACCCCAAGCCTCCCCATTGGCACCCTCACCTTCCTCGTCGCCGTGTGCATCTCCTCCGCCCTCCGCCGAGCCAAGTCGCCGCCAACCCACCTCCGGCCATCTTCGGTAAAGCCGCACCCACCCTTGAGTTCCCCTTGCTTCCCTCTCTTTTTTGCACCCTTCACCGGCCGCCGCTGTGCCCCCGTTCACCGGCTACCATCGGAGATTTTGGTCCAATCCAACAAGTCTGCATGTATGTATTTAGTTTCTTGTTTTTATTTCTTTCTTTGGAAAACTAAGTCAGTTTTTAAGAGTTCTGATGAGGCGATGGAGTCCCGATCTTCCGATAGGATGATAACTTCGATTTTGGTGGAGGTGACTCTGGCGATCCGACTACAACCGTACGATGACGCTTGCGCCTTAGCAATTGCTGAACCAACCCCAAGTTGTTATCAATCGTGCCAAGAACGCAGTTGATATGACCACGAAGGTCTATTCCTGCATGCAATCGAAGAACACGCAAGAACAAGATAATAAGCAATCTGAAATTGCAATATTGAGATTGAGATTACAAAGCCATGTGGCCCAATTGGAGGTGGCGCAGCACCTTTAGACTCAGATTCAGAAATAGTCCTGACTTATTTCAGTGATATATTTCCGTACAGAATGAATTTTGAGGTGAGGCCAGATCCATTTGAAAGAGGATAAGATAAGCTTTCCATCAAGTACTCACCCTTCCCAAACGGACTCCGGATGCGAATTCTATGCATATTGGAAGTCGGTCTTGTTAGGATGAATCAGCGTCGGATTGTTTTGACGATTGCGACGCGACCAAAAGGTTTCTAAAGTTGAGGCCTCTTCCATTGGATGGGCTTTGAAATAAGCTTTCCAACAAGCACAAGAATACTGTTGTGGTTACAGACCAAACAGAGAGAGATGTGGTAGTGGAGAGTTGGGAGAAGGTGATCACCCCTCTCCCTCTAGCCTTCCCTTGGTATATATATTCATATGGGTTGTGCTTTTACAATTGTGCCCTTACATCGGTACCTCCCTGCCAGGGGTATTTAAGCCATTACATATGTCCTATTTTGGGCCCTATAACCTTCTAACAAGCTCGCTGGTTTAGGTGGGGCCACCCTACAACAGAGCCTCTCATGGTGAAGGGCTTCACAGGCCGGCCATGTTGCCGAAGTCCTTGGCCCTCCGCCCTCGCGGCTCGTGAACTTCTCCGAACTTGCGAGCCTTGTGTGCGCGGGTCCCGGTCCGAGGCCGAGTCAAGACGATGCTTGTATTGGCAATGAGCCGGCACTGTCCGAGTAGGCATGCGCGTGCCGCCCCTACCCTTCGAACGGTGGCGCGAGCGGGCGCCTAGTCGGCGCAGACGCGCGAGCGCCCGCCCCTACCCGAACGGGTGGCACCGAGTGGCGCCTAGTCGGCGAGGCGCGCGCGCCCGCCCCTACCCCGAACGGGTGGCAGCAGAGCCGGCGCTCGTCGAGTAGGCGCGCGCTCGCCCCTACCCTTCGAACGGGTGGTAGCGAGTGGCGCCAGTTGGAGTAGACGCGCGCCACGCCCCTACCCTTCGAACGGTGGCGCGAGCGGGCGCTCGTCGCAGAGGCGCGCGAGCGCCCATCCCTACCCCGAATGGGTGGCAGCGAGCCGCGCCGGTCAAGTAGGCGCGCAAGCGCCCGCCTCTACCCTTCGAACGGTGATAGCGAGCTGGCGCCTAGTCGGAGAGCGCGCGCGCCCGCCCCTACCCGCAAACGGTGGCGGCGAGCCGGCGCCAGTCGGTGAGACGCGCGAGCGCCCGCCCCCCCTCCCAACGGTGGCGCGAGCTAGCGCCAGTCGGGCGAGCGCGCGCGCGCTCGCCCCTACCCTATGAACGGTGGCGCGAGCCGGCGCCTAGTCGGCAGACGCGCGAGCGCCCGCCCCTACCTCCGAACGGGTGGCAGCGAGCCGGCGCTAGTCGGCGAGGCGCGCGCTCCGCCCCTACCTTCGAACGGTGGCGCGAGCCGGGCGCCAGTCGGCAGCGCGCGCGCTTCGCCCCTACCTTCGAACGGTGGCGCGAGCCGGGCGCTTAGTCGGCAGACGCGCGAGCGCCCATCCCTACCCTCCGAACGGGTGGCGCAGAGCCGGCGCTAGTCGGTAGGCGCGCGCGCTCCGCCCCTTTCCTTGAACGGTGACACGAGCCGGGCGCCGTTAGAGAAGCGCGCGCGCCTCTTCTACCTTCGAACGGTGGCGCGAGCCCGCGCCGGTCGAGTAGGCGGTGGTGGAAGCGTGCCTCGTGCCGCCGTGTCGCGGTGCTCGGCCGCATGGCCCCGTGGTCTGGTAGTGCGCTTTTAATGGTGCCTGGAATCATGCCGACGCCTGGCCTGTTAGTGCGCAGGCTGTCCTGCCGTGTCGTCCGCCTTCCCGTGGGTGGGGCATGCGGCAGCCTGTGATTGGTGCGTCATGGGATGTGAGCGGTTGCGTGACCGCAGCAGTTCGCCTCTTCCCCAGGAAAGCGGGACGCGTGGCGGGCGCCCATTGGTGTTGCGCGCTGCCGCCACCTACTGCACGCCTCGGCGCCGCGCTTCTTTTTCCAAGCTGTGGGTAGTCGAACCGCTGGGGGTTAATCTGGCTGCGCTTGTAGCCGTGGGGAAGGCGAGTGGGCCTTATAAGAGCATCTCCAATAGTGACTTATGAGCTAGCTCTAAGCATATTATTTCATATTTTAATAGAAGAGTGAGAAAAGCTATCTCTTAATTAAGAGCTAGTCTCATACACACATTCCAAGATTATGTGAGAGTGTCAGGTGAGGCTATTTATGTTATGAGCTATGTGCTAAAAGTTAGTACTATTGGAGAAGTTGTCTTAGAGCTAGTAACTAGCTCATACTATTGGAGATGCTCTAAGGTGCCACCGTTGTAGTGGGGACGTTCTGTCTCACCTGTCTCCTGGCTCTGCTTGTTTGACAATAGCGCAACTTGCTCCCACCTTGTTCCTTTTGCCCTGACCACAGAGGACAATGGCCCGCCAGGACGATATCTCCCACCATCCCGGCGGCAGCTCCTTACCTAGCCGGGACGAGTTGTCTGTCCCTTCTGAGGAGTACGAGCTGGTGCTGCAGGGGCGTTCACGCGTCGGCGGCGTGGGGCGCCATGGAATACTCGGGGCCGCTGCTCCCGTGGCCGGGAGGAGTCGCAGAATCAAAGAGACGCCGCAGCGCTTGTACGGAAGGGAAGATCGAGGAGCGTGATGGGGCTCGCCACCCGCCGCGACGCAGACAGAGCCGAGGCCCCGGAGATGGAGGCGATCGTTGCCGTGTTTTTCGACGCCGCCTTCAATGCCCTCAACGATGTTTGTGGGCGAAGTCCGCGGGCCACGAGTTGAATTAGCACACCGACGCCAAACGCCATAGTCCGCCTAGCTGTCTTTTCGTGGCTCGCAGACGGACGAAGGCCGCGCCCCAATGCGAGAGCCCTTCGCCACCCCGCACGACGATGCCGCCACCCAAGAAAATCAGGAGGGGGCTGTATCCAACTTTGGCGGCGTGGACTTCGTGCCGCGAAGGCCCCGCACGACGCTATTCCGCGCCGCCACCTTGGGAGGTGGGAGTCCGGCCGACGCGCGGTGGTTTTATTACATCGTGACCAGCCGTGAGCGCCCGCCGTGCCGAGGTGGGCCAATCTCGCTCAATATCTCGCCAAGTGTGAAGCCGAGGTCGACGACGCACGCAGGCTATGGAGGCTTGCTGGCGTTGCGCGCCGGCTAAGTATGCGCAACTTGGCCGAAGAGTTTACGATGTACGGGGTGGCGGCCCTCTCCTCCCAGTGGAAGTATGCTCGACGGGGCGACGACCGAGAGGACGGGGTTCGCCCGCCACTGTCTTGCCTGCTTCCGCCCTGCACTCCTTGTAAGTCGTGCAGTGCATTGGTACGCATCCATTTGTGTCTGCGTAGTCCCTGCCTGATAAGACTTGTCTTTTGTGCAAGGGCCCGGCTAGAAGATGTGGAGCGCGCGCTCAAGGAGCACAAGCTGCGTGAGGCCGCGACCAAAACGGTGAAGCAGGGGCGAATAAACCGCACGTGCGAGGTTCTGGGCATTGCTGTGCCCGAGCGCACGGTGCCGACGGAGGCTCCCGCAGGGATTCCGGACCATCGTGGCGGTGGTAGCTGCCGGGTATTGCCTTCGCGCGCCGGCTCGCCCGAGAGTTGTTATACCCAGCCCGCCAGCCACCTCGGTGGCTGGCGTCGCTGGGACGGGGCGTGCGACCGACGATGAGTTTGGCCGTACCAGTTGGCGGCACCATCCACCGGTGCTGTCGAGGCCATACGCACGGCTTCGGGCCGAACCGCCAAATCGGGGACGCCGCCTCGCGAGTGCCGCGCCGACGGTGCTTTGCCACCCACGGCAGCTGCCAAGGACGCGCCCGAGGCGGTAGGGACTGAAGGCGCGACAGGAGCTGCAACTGCTAGCGCCACGGAAGAATCGCCTGCGGTGCCACAGCAACGCCCCGAGTCCGGCCCCGCCCGAGGGGCTCAGACGGCGCCACCGCCCGTGCTTGAGTTGTGGTGCCCGACGCGCCAAGGGTCTTTCGACCGCCCACCGAGGCACCCGCCCCCCTGCCGACGGTTGAACGGGCACCCCCTTCCGTCGCGGCGAGGGTGCAGGAGGTAGGCGCAGCTCCCTTTCCTCGCACGACTTCACGAAACTCTCTCTGATTTGCTCGCTTATTCCGTTGACATCGCAAGACGGTCTCCTGATGTGAAGGATCGAGCAACGGGTGTGTGCGACGCCCGACCTCGTGTGGTGCCCGCAGCGCTTGCCGCCGCTGAAGTGGCCGGCCTCCGCAGCCCCGACGCGGCGGGCAGAGCTTGTTCTTCCGCCTTCCTCCCGCGCTCGAGACACTTCGCGCTTTAATGCGCAGGAGCGCGCGCGCGCGCTTGGATCGGCTGATGTTGTCATCGTGCGAGGAGACCTCTCGCGCCGCGCCGCAGCCTTAGAGATAAGGGTGGTATGTGCGCCGCGTTGCTAGAGTACTACCGGCACCGCCGACTCTTATTGCTATTCCCGTGACGCTTGTCATCGCCTGCTACCGATGAGGCCCGTATTCGGAGCGGAGAGCCCCGAGGTCGGTTCGTGCCGCGGATGACGCCACGCCACGGCGACGAACAACTTCACGCTACCGGAGGGTGCCCCGGCGCCGCGGCGACACAAGACCGAGGAAGTCCAACGCGCCGTGGCGAGGAACGCATTCTCCTTTTGCAGCAGATCACCGCCTAAAGGAGGAGAAGGCCCACCGGTGGAGTTCTTGCGAAGAAGGACCGCGCTTGGACAATGCGCCCATGTCGGCGTGGAGGGCAATGGAGTCTTCGAACCGGCCCCGCGGATCGGGCAGGTCGACGCGTCGACGCTACTCATGGGCCGGAGGACTTGGTGGAGATGCTCGGCTGGTCGAGGAAGGGGTCGGCGTTGCTCCGCAGCGCTAGCACTCGCAGCGAGCATTGCGCTTCCTCGGCGCATGCTCGCGCCGCCATGCTTCACACGCATGGGTGTAGACATGTCCATGAGTGGCGAACCTCACCGATCTCCCTCGCCGGCCGAGGCGGCGTCGACGCTATTCGCCATCGAGCTTAGCCTCCAAACTTTCACCGACGGATCCGCTATGTCGGGAAGACGCGCTGGGTTGCAGCAGCAGCAAACGCCGCATGGGGTGGGGACCTCCTTCGCTGGCTCGGGGTTCCCGCCGCCGTATCGGCGGCGCGACCCATCAAGACCGCACGAAGGGTTGGTTAGGGAGTGGTGTACTGCACGCCCTATTTTTGTGGTCGGTAACCTCGACATTTTTTGCAAGGAACTGGAAGTAGCACCCGTTCTTAATGTTGTATGTCGCTTTATACTCGAGAGTACGCACAGGCAACGCTCAGGCGCGTACGGATCCGCCTTGTTTATACTCCAGAGTGCGCGCAAGGGCGCCCTCGCGCGCCTTATTTAGAGTCCAGAGATCGGCGCGCGGCGAGGCGACTCGACGCTACGATTTCATTTAGAGTCCGCAACCGGCGCGCGCGAAGCGACTCGACGCTACGACTTAATTTAGAGTCCGCAGATCGCACGCGCGAGGCGACTCGACGCTACGACTTCCTTTAGAGTCCGAGATCGCGCGCGCGGAGGCGACTCGACGCCACGACTTTCTTTAGAGTCCGCAGATCGGGCGCGCGAGGAGGCGACTCGACGCTACGATTTCCTTTAGAGTCCGCAGATCGGGCGCGGCGAGGCGGACTCGACGCCACGATTTCATTTAGAGTCCGAGATCGGCGCGCGCGAGGCGACTCGACGCTACGATTTCATTTAGAGTCCGCAGATCGGCGCGTGCGGAGGCGACTCGACACTACGACTTCATTTAGAGTCCGTAGATCGGCGCGGCGGAGGCGACTCGAGCGCGGGGTGATCTTCGCACATTGTGGCTGCATAACATGGTACTTTCGCGAACAACTAGTTTTATTGAACTCCCGTTTGCGCGGGCGAGCATCGTACAAGGAGGGGCTGATGCCATTATACTTTTCGTCCTGCTTCTAGGCATAATATCGTTGCAACTTATCCGCGTTCCATGTGTGGCGGAGAGTTTGCCCCTCGAGTGTGGCGAGGCGGTATGCTCCCTTCTGTAATGCTTCTGCCACGATGTATGGACCTTCCCACTTGGACTCCAGCTTGCCAACGGTCTCCGCATGGAGCACCACTCTGAGGACGAGATCCCCAGGCTTGAACCCTTGTGGATATAGGGACCGGTCTCGAGTACGCACTGTCTGCCGCGTGTACTTTTTGACATGTTGGGCTGCGCTCTCCCGCGCCCCGTCGAGGAGGTCCAAGGACATGCGACGCTCCTCGTCGGGCGCTTGGACAAGGACCCTCCGTGAGCCAGCCTTGATTTCCTCAGGCGTCACTGCCTCATCACCAAAAAGGAGTTTGAAAGGCGTGAACCCGTCGCCAGCGTGTTACCGCCGTGCGGCGACCAGAGGACGCCAGGAAGCTCGCCGCCACTTGCCCTTTGGCAACCCTACCAGCGCTTTTTGACGGCGATAGAGATGGCGCCATTCGCCTCTCGATCGCTTCGTTGGACCGAGGTGCCCACCGAGGCGAACCGGCGTGATGCCCATACCGTCACGTAACTCTTTGAATAGGGTGGCGCGAATTGCGGCCGTTGTCGACGGTGAGCTCCTCGGCACGCCGGCGACATATAATGTTTCGCCAAAGGAAGCGCCGCATGGCCGCCGAGGTTATTTTGGCTGGCTACGCCCGCCACGGAAAATATTCCAGCGCAACTACCACGAACCGTAGGTCCCCTGGGGCTCGGGGAAGTGGTCCCACTATGTCGACGCCCAGCGCTAGCGCCACACCGGGAATAGGTTGAGGTTCGCCGGGGCTCGCGGATGATACGCCCCATCCATCGGCACCTCGACACCGACGCACGAGGTCCCGGCGCCTGATGGCATCGCCGCCAAGAAAGCCTTGCTCAATGCCTTGCCGACCAACGACCTTGGCGCGAGGTGAGACCCACACGCCCCCGCGTGGATCTCCGCAAGGAGCTTTTTCCCTTCTTCGTGCGAGAGGCAGCACAGGAGCGGTGCGCAGACTCCCTTTTTGTAGAGTGTACCTTCAAACACCTGGAAGGATCTGGCACGGTGTTGCAGACGTCGGAGCTTGGCGGGATCCTCCGGCTCGGCAATGCCCTGCAGGAAATTGAAGATAGGCTCGCCGCCGCCGCGCGTCCGTTGTCTCCGCGATGGCCACCGCGTAACACTCGTGAAATGCCCCGCCACGGGTGGCGCTTGTTGGTCGCCACCTTTGCGAGGGCGCCGCCGCCATTTTCCGCGAGGGATGGCCTTGACTATGACGCCCAAGAAATGCCCTTCCCTCACTCTTACGGCCGTAAGGTATTTGGCCAGCTCGGGGTCCTTGGCTTGATATGACTTGTCTACGTGGCCTGCCACCAAACGCGAGTCTGTGCGGATGAGCACGCACCGCGCACCAATTGCCTTGAGCTTCGTCAGGCCGAAGAGCAGTGCTTCATACTCAGCTGTGTTATTGGTGGCCGGAAACGCAAGGCGCGCCGAGTATAACAGCGCGCGCCCTCGGGCGTAATAATCATCGCGCTTACGCCGCGCTCGCGACGCCTAGGCTCCGTCGATGGTGAGCGTCCATACTGGGTCGTCGTGCTTCTGGGCGGGCTGAGCCGGCGGAGTCCATTCTGCGAGGAAGTCGATGAGAACTTGAGATTTGATTGCCGCTCGCGAGGCGATGTCGTGGAGAACGGCGAGCTCAGCACCCACTTGCCGATGCGCCTCGTGGATTCCTTATTGTGTAACATCTCCGCTGGGGAACGAGAAGGCACTCGTGATTGGGTGAGCCAAAAATAATGTTGAAGCTTTCGAGACCATGACCAACGCGTAAGCGAGCTTTTCAAGCTCAGATATCTCATCTTGGCGCCTTGAGGGCTTCAAGACAAAGTATACGGCCATCAGACGGGCGCTTCCTCTAGGATTTAGGACGGCATCGACCACCAGAATCGACGCGCCAGTAGAGCAAGAGGAGCCTCGTGTTGGGGCGACCAGAGTGGGAGGCTCGCCAGTGTTTCTTGAGCTCGTTGAAGGCCTCCGCACACCGCTATCCCAACGAAACTGCTGCACCCGTGGAGTGTCTTAAAGAATGGCAGACCCGCTCGCCGCCCCTAGATAGGAAGCGGCTTAGGGCTGCCATGCTGCTCCATACCCATGATGGCCTCAACCTTATCGGGATTCGCCGATGCCTCGCTCGATACGAGGAAGCCCAATAGTTTGCCCGCTCGCACGCCAAAGACGATTTGTCGGGTTGAGCTAGATGCCGCCTTCCCGAGGTTGTCGGTCTCTCGAGGTCCCGCCGCGCGCGGCAAGCTGCTGGTTTTGACTACCACGCCGTTGACGAGGCTTCCACATTCCTCCCGAGCTGGGCGGCGAGGGCAAGTGCGACGAGGCGGGTGAAGGTAGCGCCTGCATTCTTCAAGCCGAAGGGCATCCTGACGAAGCAGAAAGTCCCAATCGGTGTGATGAAACTGGTCTTGTCCTCATCATCTTCGGCCATGTATACCTGGTGGTAGCCAGAGTAGGCATCCAGGAAACTCATTAGCTCGCACCGCGTAGCGCCGACCGCTTGATCGATGCGCGGCAAGGGGTAATTGTCCTTTGGGCACACCTTGTTGAATGCCGTGAAGTCAATGCACATACGCCAGGCCCCGCTGGCCTTTTTGACCAATACAGGGTTGGCGAGCCACTCTGGGTGGTGGACCTCGCGAATGACCCCAGCTCGGAGAAGTTTCGCCACCTCCACCTTGGTCGCCTGCTGCCGATCCATGGACATGCGACGAAGCTTTTGCTTGACCGGCTTGGCGTCAGGGCGGACCGCCAAGCGATGCTCGACCTCCGTAGGGAGCCCCTCGCCAATGGACACAAACTGCCCCTCCGCCTGGAGCGGAACCTTTTTGACTCCACCCTCGGGCCGAGGCTTAGGTGTCCATCCCGGAGCAGAGGGCATATCGCCGAGCATGCCTGGGAGGACGTGCACCGCCGGTGTAAATCCGGCCGCCGACTTCGGCGCGCCCGCGAGGTCCGTCGCGAAGACGGTGATCACGCCGCCCCGGGAGCTTCATACATAAGAAGGCGTGGTGCGGATCGCCGAGGAGTTGATGGCGGGCCATCCCAATATGACGTTGTAGGGGTGCGGGATGTCTACGACATCGAAGATGACGTGCGCGCTTCGGGTGTTACCCTCCTGGCGGAATGTAACTCGAAGGGACACGTGTCCTATGGCCTCCAGCCGTTGGCCTCAAGCCTTGAAGTGGAGCTCCCGATCGCTCTAAGCGGCCGGGGATTCCCATACGATCGAGGGCCCAGCCAACGAATGTTCGCAGAGCTCCCCGCCGACGAGGATGCGCTCGACGCCATGGCTCGCGATGTGAGCCCGAATGACTAAAGGGTCTTGGTGAGGGAACTCCACACCTGGCGCCATCCGGTGAAGGTAATGTCACGGCGGTACCCACGGTTGCGGCTGCTCCAAGGGGGCCCCGATAGGACCCTCCGGTGATGACGCCGATGGAGCGCACCACGTGCCTTCCCGGATGCGCCCGAGCTCCGCCGCCATCCGTCGCAACTCCATGACTTCGACGCACGCTCGCGGCGGTGGTCGCCGTAATCGTGCACCTCACACCACTTGCCGTAATCTAGAATTTCTTGTTCGCGCGGGTCGCGGTCGCGATCCGGTCGCCTTCCCATCCCGGCCCTCCCCGCGAGGTGGGGTAGGTCCTCGAGGGCATTCTCGATGCCGAGGACATGGCGGACCTTGTGGCTCGCGCTGGCGACGTGGGGCTTGCGCCGCCCTTGAAGAGCCTTCCCGCCCCGGTATCGCTACCGCCGGAGTGTCTCCCGGGTTCTCGTCTGCATGCCCCGCTTTGGGAATCATCACCGCCCCCTCGTGGTAAGCGCTTTGCTTGGGCGAGGTCGGGGCGGCGGCGCGTCTCGCGCCTCCTCCTCTACTCGCGCATACCTCCATTTTGTCGAAGAGCTTGGCGATCGCCTTGATAGGCTTCGCGCTGTATTCGCCATGGGGCCCTGACGAAGGCCCCGTATGGCCGCGTTGATGACGGTTGTTTCATTAATGTCTTTGACTTGGCAGCACACCTTCGTGAAGCGCTGAGTAGTCCCGAGCTTCCCGAAGGTTTCGCTTCGCAAGAGCTGGTTCGTCGACCCGCCGACATAGCTCCCTTGAAAGTTGTTGTAAAGGCGGTCGCGATCTGCTCCCACGCCAGATGGAGTTTGGCTCTATGGTAAAAACCAGAAAGCGCTACTCCTTGCAATGCGAGGGGAGTCCTTCGCCTTTGTGGTGTCATCTCCACCGCGGCGTTGATTGCGGTTTCGCATACACGCCGCACGAACTCGCGGGGTCCGACGCTTTGTATGGCTCGATGACACCGGGAATTTGAAGTCTTTAGGCCACGCGCTGCTGTAGTCCTCGCCAAAGCGGGACTCGATCGACGCGCCGCAGCCGCACGCGGCCGATGTGGGGCTTCGCACTGCTCGCGCTTCCGCCGCTGGCTCGCGCGACCATCGGCGCGCGCTCGCGGCTCGAGCCTCTTGCATGTCTCTGACAGCCCCGCGAAGATCCCCAGCTCCCGCTGGAACACGCCGAGGGCCGCCAGCAGGCACTTTCCACCGCTGGTGCGGGCGGGCTGCCGTGCACCAGCGGACGGGTCGGACGGTGCGATCACTCGTGAGCTCCCGAACCGCCGGCCGCCCGTTGTGGCTATCTCCAACCGCCCCGATCCGGCACTGCACGGTGAGCGTTGCGGCGAGGTGGCGGGGCTGCCGCCGCCGCGTCGGCGGGTTGGTCGTTGTAGCGCGGTGGCGGGTTGGTCGCTGTTGCGCCGATGGCGGGCCGCCGCCGCAGCCCATGGCGCGGGTTGGTCGTCGCAGGCAGCGCCGACGTCCGCGACCACCGCGCCGCGCCACCCGCGCCGCGACGGCCGATGCCGGCCCCGTACTCGCGACGCCCGACCCACCGCCATCTTTCCCTTCGCCGCCATCGGCGAAGCTTTTTCCGGTGCCATCCTTCTTCAGACTTCAGGCTTGCTCCTATCCTCCCCACGGACGGCGCCAACTGTTGTGGTTACAGACCAAACAGAGAGAGATGTGGTAGTGGAGAGTTGGGAGAAGGTGATCACCCCTCTCCCTCTAGCCTTCCCTTGGTATATATATTCATATGGGCTGTGCTTTTACAATTGTGCCCTTACATCGGTACCTCCCTGCCAGGGGAATTTAAGCCATTACATATGTCCCATTTTGGGCCCTATAACCTTCTAACAGGCCTACTGGGTTTAGGTGGGGGCCACCCCTACAACAAATACCTAAATCGGACTCCGTTTGTGAAAGTTATGACCGTTTTATTACAGGCTTGTCGGCTGTCCCGAACCGAATCCGAATTGAGTTCTGAGTTGATTCCGAGTTTGATTTCGGTTGGGCTTGAGAAAATTCTGAATTGGTTGGAAACCTCATCCAAAACATGGACTTTAAGTTCTTGGACCTCTCCCCTTTTGCTCTCCCACTCCATGGCTTCTCCTTAGTTTTATTCTTCCTTGTTTTCCTCCATTGATTTGGCCCCGGCCTCCTTCTTCCCCTCGGTTTAAAAATCTTCCATTTGTCAAACCTAAGAATGTACAAAGTAGTGACATGCGGTAGTACTCCATTCTCATGAATAACATTAGTAGGAATAGATAGAAACAAATTAACCTTTTGTTCAATCTTGATATTGGGTGCTATGATCATATATGTTTGTGACATGGTCACATCATCCTCCCCTTCTTGACAGAAAACCGTCATCGGTTTTAACAAATGTGTAGCCTCACGTATTGTATGATCTTGATCATAAATCTCAGTATATAACAATAGACACAACAAACTCTCATTATATAATATCATATGTTCTTTGTCAAACAAAGTGAAACCTGTTTGAAATGAACTCACCTGATATTTTAAGTGATACGTAGGAGTTCTTATAGTTAGAACAACAAGCATAGCAAATATAGTTATATCCATAGAGTACATGTTCTCATCAAGTTCCTCACAAAAACTGATCTGTTGGCTTCCTTTCCACGTGTTTTAGTCCGAATCAAAGTTTTGAGTCGGCCCTAGGACTTGTGTACGATGGGTTTTGGTTGGCTATAAAGCCAAGAGGTGTCTCCTATGTAATTTCAGATCACGTTATTAAGATTAGATTAATACTTCTGATTTTAGGATTAATGATCATATGCCTCACTAGGATAAAGAGTTTCAATATAGATAATGCTGCTATTCTTCTTTTGTTTTTCTTGTGAATTGTAGGAAGTTCATTACATCTACTTCTTACATGGTCGAGTAGATGAGGGTCGAAATATGTGGTTAGATAAATTCGAGCATCCTAGGTTACTGTAATTGAGACAATGGTCGGTACCAATATTTGTCAGGCTGCATATATTATCGATAATCTTAAGCTGCGTAGATGGAACATCCCTATATCAACTATGGGTGGATTCTTTTTTACTTATACTTAGACTTTGGGTTAGTTTGCTACAGTAGCTAGATTTTAAATGGTGTGTTTTTTCAAGGCATGGTCTGTAGAAAAATTGTAGTAGATACTGTACCGAGTTCAAATATAACGATCAAAATCATATACGACTATTTCTGTTTGTATATCACTACAAGAAATTTGAGCATCGGTGATGATACGTATTTGTCACAAAATCATGGATTTTTGTCATAAAAGCATAATAGTGATGATTTTCTTGCGTCACGCGGATCGTCACAGATTCTGCGTCATAGAATGTTCTTAGTGACGATCATTAGGAAATCGTCATAAAATAGTACACATTTATGACGAATAACAGATCGTCATGCAATAATATTTATGATGATTTACTTTGTGTCATAAAATATTTTCTGTGACGATACCGTTATCATCACCAAATGAAAACATTCTATGACAATCGTTTTCGGCATGACATGTGGTCCAGGACGTGTAATTTATGATGAAATTATTCATCATGAATATATTTGCAACGTCACAAAATTTAATCCAGACATACATGAATGACAAAAAAACATCATGAACAGTAGCATAATTCTCCAGATAATCACCATAGAATTGTTCCATCAAAGCATATAGAATTAATTGACATTTATCCAATACATGCCATTACAACCATTGGTTCAACACAAAAGTGATCACCATAGACACAGCCCATCACAAAACCATATTAGCCAAATGTCACTAGCAAGAATAAGTATGTCTTGTCGAAGGCATATTGCGATTCTTCACCTTCCTGTGGAGTTTCTTCCATTGCGGTTTCCATGGCATCCTAGCATTGAATAGAGACAATATAAACATGCAAGATAATTCTATGCTCCATTTGTAACATAAACAGATTGCATAATGCTTGAATGTTGAAGACACAGCAAAGAAAAAATTTTGTATACACCTATAATATGTATTCAGCTCATTCTTTAATAAGTAATAACAAAACATTGTGTTGCATGGTTGTAGAAAATGAAAAAAAATGAATATGACATACTTAAACAACAATTCAGTTTAGTTTCACATCATAGAGATGCCTATGCTCAAATTTTTGCACCACTTTCCACCCTTTACCAAGCTTTGTGTCATTCAAATAAAATACCTGTGCTGTTTGAGTGGCTAAAATATAAGGGTCATTTTTATACCAATAACGCTCTACATTGATGCTTCTAAAGTACCCATCATCTTTCATGGCTGTCTTTTTTCCTTCAAGATTATACCAGTCACATTGGCTGTCTTTCAGGTCTAGCCCTATTTCTCACATAACGCTTCAGAGTACATAATCTCCTTTCAATAGGGTACATCCATCCATATTGTACTGGACCTCTAAGTAGTGCCTCATCAGGTAAGTGCACAGCCAAGTGTACCATGACATCAAAAAAGGCAGGTGGGTAAATTTTCTCAAGTTTGCAAAGAATTATTGGAATCTCAGCCTTTAGTTTATGCAGAACATCCACCTTAAGAGTCTTTGAACATATTTGCCTAAAAAAGTTTCCTAGCTCACATATGGCTTCATATATATCATTACGGGTCATTCCTCGTAATGCAGAGACTAGCAATACTCACTGACCAACATAGATAACAATTTGAAATTACTACTAACAGCACAAATTGTAAAGTCACATAGCATAAATCACAATGACAAAACAGAGCACAATAACATCTCCACTGATCTCATGCACACATCACAGATCACAAGCATAGTGCATAGACCAATAATTTAACAGTGCAACAATACGCAATTACTGAGCGGTAATTAAGAGCAGCAAAGAGATAAAAGGGCGAAGATCTAGAGATGAACCGAAGAAGGAGAATCTGAGATGAGCAGCATTGGCGGCGCCGTGTGTGGATGAAGTGGTGGCGGCCGGTGCTGCAGCTGAGTCACCGCCGTCGGTGGAGAGGTTGAAGATGTTGATGAAGTGGCGGCCGTTGAGGAAGAAGCCAGAGAGGTCTCGGTGATGTAGACGCAGCGCCGGCGTGGTTGGTGAAGTCGAGGCCACCGGCGGTGAAGAGGTAGGCGGCGCCGAGGATGCGTCGGGATGGCGGCGCTCTGTGGTGAGTGGAGGAGTAGCAGAGGAGGGAGTTGGCGGTGCGGAGCGGCGAGAGGTGTGCGGTGGAGTGGGGTGAAGCGCTGGCGAAGAGGAGAGCTGGAGACGGAGGTCGCGGCGGCGCCGAGCGGTTGAGTCGGCGGCGGTGAGATGCGAAGATGGTGGCGGCGCTGTTGTGTGGAGATGTGGGCACTCAGTGGTGATATGGAGGCGGCACTGTGACATCCCAAATTTTCATTTATTTGAATTTCTTCTTCTGGAATTTAAAGTCCTTCTTTTGTTTATTGCCTTGTTTTAAAAGTTAGTAAGATTGGAAGAAATTTGTGATCAAAATAAGTTTATTTGCTTTTATTTGGGTTCCTTGCATTTTTCTAGACTTATAGGATTTTTCTGGGATTTATTTGGATTTTTTCTGCTATTTTCTAAGCCCAAAAGCCCTTATTCGGGTTTTCAGAAAAACCAAAAAGGAAATTAAAATCCAACCCCTCTCTCCGGCCGCCACGTGGACGGCCTGATGCCGCCCACGCCGCCTCCTCCATCTGCCGCCTCCTCCTCCTCGCGCCACGCGCGTGCCTGCAGACAGCGGCCACGCCGCCCACCGGCCCATCTCGCCCGCCCACTCCGCCTTCTTCCACCGCCGCCCGATCCCAGCGATCGCATCGTGGCCGCTCCCTTCCACTTAACGCCCCTTGTTCATTTCCCACCGTCCGATCTCCCCGCCCCGCGATCTCACCCGCCCCGCCTCTCTCTCGCCTGCCCCACTTGTCATCCCCGACCCCATCCTCACGCGCCCTCACGCGGCGCCGCCGCCATGGCGCTTGGTCGGCTCCGCCTAACCGCCCTCTCCTCCTTATCTCTTCCGCACGCCGCTCTCCCTTCGTGGCGCGCAAGCCCGCGCCGCCTTCCCGTTTTCGCGCACGACGCCACGCCTCCCACGCGCACTCGGCCACTTCCCGTTGCAACCGCCGCCCACCTCCCCGCTTTCTCCGGCGAGAGATTCCGCAGCGCCTCCACCCCCTCGGCCCTATAAAAGCCACCCCCGAGCACCATCCTTCCCCACTCCACCTCGCTCCACCTCCCGTTTGCACTCTCCGGCGCTCGAGAGCTCCCCCACCGAGCGTCTTCGCTCCGCCGCGCCGCCTTCTCCTCCAGCGAGGAATTGTCGGCGAAGGAGTGCCGCCTGAGCTTCGCCGAGGCCGCCCCGAGCTCCGCCGCCTCACGTCGAGCCTCCTCCGCCCTTTCCCCGTGCCCAAGCACCGCCGGAGAGCCCTGCCCGCCGGAACCCGAGCACTTCGCCGCCTCCACCTCCTCGCCGGCCACCTCCGTCCACCGCTGAGCTTCGCCGGAGGTATAGGCTTGCTCCCCGTGCACTCCTCTCCCCGTTCCCGCCCTCGCCGTCCTCCGCCGTGGCCGCTGCCGCCGGCGACCCTAGGCGCCCGTGCACTCCCGCCGGTGGCCGAGCCACATCAGCCAGCCAAGGCCTGCGTGGCGTCCACGTCGGTGCCACCCGCGCACCAAGCCGCCCTGTCAGCGCCACCCGCACCCCCCATGCCACGTCAGCCACCATCCCTTCCGTGGACTCGGTCCATGGACCGAGGCCCACATGTCAGCCGGCCCAATCCCGAGATGACGTCATGCTGACGCAAAAACTCAGGTTTTTCCGTAGAAAATTAATTCGGCCGAAAATAATTTTGGTGCTGACGTCATAATCCTCAATTTCCTATTCAAAAATAATTCCAAAAATTCCGTTTATCCTTTATCCCTGAATTTAAACTTTCCGGAGCCCATTCTTCTTCGTTCTAACTCCGATTTAACCCATTCAAATTTCTAAATTCATCAAAAATTCCCCTCTACCCATTCCTAGCCTCAATTTGAATTTTTGAGTTTATTTAAATTTGATTTGTATTTATTTTGAGTTTGGAGGGTTATTTTCACGTGTAGATTACGACGATTCTGAAGATTTCCTCGACGACGGATCTCACCAATTCGAAGAGCAAGGCAAGTCACCCTCCTTGATCATGTTGATCCCAGAATTGCAAATAAAATTATATTGATTTAAATTATCTTGCATGCGTATTTCTATTCAACGTATTTCAATTCAGTTTAAATTTAGTTATTGCCTACTTGTTAATTCCTCATTGAATTTGAAATCCTCAATACCTTGTAACCCTAGATTAAAACTCTGGTTAGTTCAATAGAATGGCTAGAGAAAACTTTATAGTATATGCTTAGCCATGCATAGATGAAACTTAGGTTGGGGACACCTTTTCACATAAAATGACAAGCTTTTGGATAGTATCCTTGACTTTGGAGAGTCAAGGAAGTTTACAAAACTATTTCAAAATAAAATATAAAAATCTGGTTTAGACTTAGGTTAATGGTTAGAGTGGTGGGTGCAGGCATGCCCTGTTGGTTGGAGCCACAGTGGTTGACTGTCGTGCACGGGGGTATGTGGTTGAGCCTAAGTCAATTAAGGACCGGTCTTTGAGCTACTGTTGCTAAAGCCTTAACGTACTACCACATGGCTGGTATGGGACACCGCCAAATAATTTGCGAGTCCAAACTCGAGTCAAGTCGTAGGTTGAAAGTGGGCGTGGTTGGTGCCATGCGAAGTCCCACTTGGGTGAGCGTGGTTGTAGCCATAAGAAGTCTCACCTAGGCTCAAGAGGGGGTCCCGGTCTGGTGGATTCCTTACTGGGGTGAAACCTTAGAGTTGGCTTGGCCGAGTTTACGGCTTCGCATTGTAAAGGCCTTGTTATGATCACTCAGTCGCACGCCTAAGGAAGCGTGTATTGGCCGACATTATGAGGACATCATATCTTGTGGGTAAAGCTGTACAAACCTCTGCAGAGTGTAAAATCTATCCTGGATAGCCGTGCCCACGGTCACGAGCATGCTAAGCAAAAGTTTTTCATAGATTAGACTTGGTTTTACAAAAATGTTTTCAAAAACCTTATGGATAGTTGGAGCCCATGAGCGTAAGATTAATGTGTGGATGGATGGAATTCACATGGATTGTTTTTGGGAAATTGGTCCGGAGGGATTCCGTGGTTAGGTTGGTGTATGGTCTGAGCTCGCACTAACGTTATGAATTTCATTCGGTATTGTTTTTACTTCATCGTATTAATTCAGCAATTTCAATCTATTTATTGTATTTCATAATGCTATTTTTGCAATTAACCCTATAAGCCTTCCGTTGAAGCCTTTATCATTATGTTGCATTTTTTCCCGGTGACTTATGGAGTACAAGTTTGTACTCACCTTGTCGCATCTTAACAGAGGAGGTTGTCTACGACTTGGTGAGGACCGTGACGAGTAGGACGTGTCTTGCGATCGCCTGCACTGTGGGAGGCGGTTATTTCGCCGATTATCTTATTATTTTTCCGCTGTTATTTTCCTTTTATTTGATTTATTAATGTAAGACTTGGCCATAAGGCTGTACCCATTTGCTTAATATATTTGGTCATTTGCGTTCGATATGTATCTTTGTTTGGCTGTGTGCACTAGTTGTTCCTGGACTAGTGCAATTTACACAGAGGGTTTCGGAGTCGTTACTCCGGGATCCGACAGGCACGGGGGCGGAAGAGTTGGTGCGCCGGTGGGGAAGAAGGCGCCGGGCTCTGGAGGGGTCACCGGTGGAGAAGAGGAGGGAGGAGCAGTGGAGTGGTGGTGGAGTAGCAAAGGATAGCGGCGCACGGGAGTAGGCGACGGAGGAAGGCGGAGAAGGGGAGTGGAGAAGAGAAGTAGGAGGGGGCTAATGAAGAAGGGCGGCGGCGCTTGGATGAAGGAGCTGTGGTGAATGGCGGTGCGTGGGATTTGGTGGAGAAGAGGAAGAGGAAGGCGGGGAGATGTGGTGGCCCGCCGGATGTGGAGAAGAAGGGAGAGGCGGCGGCCGAGAGATGGCGTGGAGATGGAGGAGAAGGAGGAGAAAGCAAATGGAGGCGCGGTGGAGGTGAGGATCGGCGGCGGACGGGTAGTGGCGGCGCGGTGGATCTGGGGATGGAGGAGCAGTGGGGAGTGGCGGAAGGGGAGTGGAGGTGGTTGGCCGCCGGCGAGCTGGCCGACCCTCAACGGCGCCGGAGAAGAGGAAGGGGGAGGAGAGAGCAAAGGGGGCAAAGGACAGAAGCAATGGCTGGCTCAGTTTGGATCTGGGTGGCGGCTAGGGTTTAGAAGCAGTTGGGGTTTTCGGCAATTTAGCCCTCCAGATTTTCAGATATTACAGTCAAGTCCTTCCCCAATGAGATTTCTTCCGATTTAGACCTCCAGAGCTCCGATTTCTTCGCGGATAGATCCCACAAATATTTTACAAATATTTTTGAACTACCATTCTACAACCACCATTTTGCAACGGTTATTTTAAAAAGTTTGTATATGATCTGACCAACAAAAACAAATTTAGCCAATCAACTAATCTGATATTTTGAGATATAATTTCAATATCTAGCACAAGCATGCAATTTTATCAAGCTGTTCTACATAATTTGCACTTTCAATCCAGGCAATTTTCAGTTCCAATAAGATGTCAATATTTCAGTAACAAAATTGACGGAACTAGATCTACAAAACTAGCAATTTTGCATAGGATAAAATTTGTATACAACAATCAAACAATAAAATTGCATTCCTCAACTGCATAGCATCAACAATCTACATATACACACATTAATATTCTCCATCTAGCCTCCTACCAGCCTTTTCATTGTGCACAGGAATCATACCAACCTTTTCAACGGGAGGCGACGAGGTAGGCGGCCCAGCACGGGGCATCCGCGGCAGGCTTGGGGAGACGGTGAGGCGGCGCGACCTCTTTGGGACGCAAGGGTGCGCGATGTCCTTGACTGCGCAGGAGGCGGCTGCCGTTGGTTCATGGCTACTTCACAATGGCCCCATTCGCCCTAACTTTTTTTTGACAACACTTTTTTCGTCATCCAATAAATCGTCACGAATAATAATTTCTTTTATGACGAATATAAACAATCATCATGGTTTTCTGTATATTCTGTGACAAATATTTTTTTTCGTCACAAAATTAGGCGTCGAAGGTACCGTCCGGCATATTAATGACGAAATCACTTGAATCGTCACGGAATGATAGCTAATCTATGACATTTTCATTTCTCATCATAACTATATTTGTCACTGATACTCAAATTTCTTGTAGTTATACTGTTTTTCGCAACCAGCAAAAATTCAAAAACTATACACCAAAACCTAAAATCACAATACAAAAGAACTATCATATGTTGTCAACACAAGTGCATGTGCCACCCGTGGACGCACGGGAATGCACTGAATTCGCTCTGCGCTCCACAGAACAATATTGAAGCTTTTTGTAGCGACTAGATAGTAGAGCGCTTTCGAATTTGAGACACCCCATCTATGAACATTACGTCTTACTTTCAACATTGCAGCTGTATGGAAAGAGATTACCCTCTTTCCAGACAATGTAGCATGGCACATTCACACTCAACAGTCACAGGCAGTGTTGTATGCATGTTTACGGCAGCTATTACAGTTACTGTAGCATCGGCACATTTTTGTCGAACAGTCCAGCAGAGCCAAATCTCTAGGCTCTGGCTCCCTGCGTTTTGCCCAAGGCTAGCGACCAGAAGACAGTCATGTTTCGAGTCCCTTGACTGTCCTGACTCGAGTGTCGTGAAGGTCTCCAATCCGAATCAAAGTTTTGAGTCGGCCCTAGGCCTTTGTGTACGATGGGTTTTGGTTGGCTATAAAGCCAAGAGGTGTATCTCATACATGTTCAGATCACATTTTTTAGATTAAATTAGTACTTTTGATTTTAGGGTTTATGCTTATATGCCTCATTAGAATGGATAGTTTCAATTTAAATATTACCGATATTCTTCTTTTATTTTTCTTGTGAAT
This sequence comes from Dendrocalamus sinicus, assembly GCA_036346575.1. Lineage (NCBI taxonomy): Eukaryota > Viridiplantae > Streptophyta > Magnoliopsida > Poales > Poaceae > Dendrocalamus > Dendrocalamus sinicus. The sequence goes on along the minus strand of CM070656.1, from coordinate 17,664,915 downwards.
TACAGAAAGTTCGTTACGTCTACTTCTTATACGGTCGAGCAGAGGAGCATTAGAACGTATGGCTATAAATGAATTCGAGCGCTAGATATTGGCCCTGTTCTTTTCAGCTTCTAAAAGCTGCTTTTTGGCTTTTCTACAGTAACTAGCTTTTAAACAGAGTATTTTTTCAACATAGGGTCTACTAGTTAATTGTAGTACATACTTTACTGATTTCATTTATATCGGCAAAAACCGCATATGAGTTTCTATTACTTTGTAATCTCTCATACAAATAGTCTAAAAGTCACAAACCACAGTCAAAAGCCACAGCTAAAAAGAACAGATCCATTACTGCAATTGAGACAGTGGTGAGTACCACTGTTGTCAGGTTGCACATATTATCAAGAATCTTACGCTGTGCAGTGGAACATCTCCGTGTCAACTATGATGTCAACACAAGTGCATGCGCCACCCGTGGACGCACGGGAATGCACTGGATTCGCTTTGCGCTCCACAGAACCATGTTGAATCTTTTTGTAGCGACTAGGTAGTAGAGTGCTTTCGAATTTGAGACCTAGTCTATAAACATTAGTCTTACCGTCAACGTTGCAGCTGTGTGGAAAGAGATTACCCTCTTTCGAGGCAATGTAGCATGGCACATTCACACTTAACAGTCACAGGCAGTGTTAGCATGGGCACATTTTTTTATCGAACAGTCCAGATGAGCCAAATTACACGCTACTCTAGGCTTTAGCTCCCTGCGTTTTGCCCAAGGCTAGCGGCCAGAAGACAGTAATGTTTCGAGTCCCTTGACTGTCCGTCTGTCGAGTGTCCCGAAGCTTTCCAATCCGGTGCGTGGACACGACTATGATAATGTCCTTTTCCTCCACAGTGCGCCACGTGTCCAGCACTAGTCCGGCTTGCAGGAGCAGGTCGTCTCGCTGGCTCCCCCCTCGGTGCGAGACAACTGGGAGACCGACCGGACCGATCGAGATGATTGATTAATGATTACGCCGGAAAGAATCGATGCCACCTCCACAAGTCGACGTATCTAGAATCTGCAATCTAGCATTTGTATTCATGGACATAACACATAAAAATTCTCCTGGATTCAGTCGTCGTGCTCTTGAGATTACCTTGCAGTCACACGGAGCAGAGAGCACCACAGAGAAGGCAAAAACAGAAAAAAAAAAAAAAAGGTCATAAGACACTTGTCCTCTGCATCCATTTATACACTACTAGTGGTGCTAGCTCATACTCCATACAAACAAAATAACAACAAAGAGCGAACCAAAAATTTATTACCATATTCCTATCTATTTACTATGACGGTGATGAACTAAGCTAAGCTAATTGTCCCGGCCGTGCGGCAGCAGCTTGAGCGCCTGCAGGAAGGTGTTCTTGAGGCGGCCAAGGTGCGGCCGCACGTTCTGCTTGTCGAGGTAGGTGGTCTTGAGCGCGTCCCACCCCTGCTTGTGGATGGCCATGGGGTCCCTCAGCACTGGGTGGTCGCTCGGGTACTGCTCGCTCAGCGTCGTCTCGTCCAGCTGCACGGCGTACTCGAGGTAGTGGATCTCCATGTCGGCCGACGGCTCCGCGAACGTGTTGCGGGCGAGCCACTCCAGCCGTCCGTACGGCACCACCTGCACCAGCACGGCGCCGGCGGGGAGGAACACCATGTTGGTCAGGCCCGCGCCGTGCACGCCAACCATCACGTCGCACGAGTTCACCAGCCGCGCGAACTTGGACGTGTCCGTGCTCGTGTCCGGCTCGCCGATGCGCACGTCGAACCCCAGGCTCGCCACCATGTCCGCCATCGCGCGCTCGTTCATGAACGCCCGCCCGCGGGAGGGCCGCCGGGAGATGATCAGCAGGCGGGGCCGCCGGCGGATGTCCCACCGGTCGCCGCTCGGCGTGGCTGTCGCGCGCTCCAGCACGAACGCGTTGCGGAGCATCTTGCGGAAGTCCACCACCGAGTAGCCCGACGTCGTCTTGGAGGGGTCCACGCCGAGCTCCTTGTGGAACGTCGGCCCGACCACGGCGCTCCGGAAGCACCGGACCTCGTTGTCGGCGTCGATGTCCACCACCTCGTACCGGCTCATCTGCTGGAAGATCTGGATGTACTTGTTCATCCACCACGACTTGTAGCTGCTCACCATGAACTGGACCTCGCCCGCGAAGCGGTGCGCCGTGATGAACGCCGGGATGAGCACGTCCGTGTAGTCGTGGAAGGGGTTGCCGGTGAACCCGCCCGTCGAGAGCACGAAGCCGGTGGCCGAGCTGTTCTTTGTGCACTGCGGCGCGGCGCCGTCGACGGAGAGGAGCGGCTTGAGGGACCACTCCTTGACGTGGGACAGCGCGAAGGTGTCGTGCTTCCGGCAGTACGGTTTGGTCTTCCACTCCTGGTCCAGCGCGTCCACGTAGATGGTCTGGCTGCTCCCCACCACGCGCACGTCGCCGGTAGCCTCGCAGGTGTCGGAGCGGCGGCTTGTCTCGTAGCACACCGGCTTGCTGGCGTCGCCGGCGGCGGCGACGGAGGCGTCGGCGGGCTTGGGCTGAACCTCCTCCTTGCCTTCCCCCCCTGCACGACGAAATTCAGTTCAGTCGGTCAGATCTGATGCCGAATCTTGTGGCCGAGTCAGATGCTCCACTTACTTCTTTAGCACGAAATTCCATAAAATCAAGAATAGTTTAGAGGAGCCACTAGCTGCTAAAATTCGTGGATGCTTCCATTCTTGTTGTTCTTCTACTTGCTTGAATTCAAGTTGAATCTAATGAAATGGGTATGAGATTATCAAAAGAAATCGACAGCTAGCAGAGAAATGCTCACTCGTGAGCAGATCTAGACACTCAAAATCCACCTAGCTGCATAACGCAGCTTCCAGTCCACTAAACTTATCCAGAGAGACGACGTTAAGAAGGTAAGTTAATTTACCAGCTACCGCGGCGGCCTCGTCTGCGCCATCGCCGGCCTCCATCATGACAGCCGCCTTGGGATCCTCTGCTTTGATGGCCTCTCTGCCTGCAGGCACGCAAGGAGAGCATTCAAACACTAGCTCAAATCAGCTCCCAATCGCTACGGCTGTGCATAGGCAGGCACAGATAGCCAGCTAGAGAAAGTAAAGGGAGCAAGAGCAAGAAGAGGCAATGGTTACCGATTGGGGAGAACCTTGCCCTGATGAGCGAGAGCGCGACGAGGGAGCAGAGCATGAGGGCCAGGAGAGCCACATTCCCGAACCTCCTCGGCTCCCCCCTCGCAGAGCTCCGGGACTTCATCTCGCCTTCCTCCCCTCCTCGGCTCTCTCTCTTCTTGGCCTCTTTTCAGCTCGTTCTTTGTTTTGGTAGGGGAGCTGGGACCTGAGATCGAGTCTTACTATTATACCAGTCGAACTTCGGTGAGCAGTTAGTTGACGTTGGAATTGACAGAGCAAAAATCTCGGAGCGATTGACTAGGCGGTAGCTGTCACCGGCACTTGGCGCCGTAGAGGGGAGAGGCGACGAGGAAGGGCTAAAGGCAGGGTTTACACCACCGGTTGAAAATTTTACCGTCTCTCGTCGGCAGAGCCGGTTATCGGTGGTTACTGTAAATTTTAAAAAAATTTGATCAAAAAATTTGAAATTCGAATTTTTGAGAAAAAACTATGAAAGCTTGTGGAGATAAACTAGATATTCATACATACACAAAATAGAGATGAGAATAAAGTTAAAATCTAATCTATTTTGGTATTTAAATAAATTTTATTTACAAATGTGGATCCCATAAACGAAAAATCTCATCTAGTTTTTCTTACGGTTGTCGTCGGTATGACCGGTTTTCGTCAGTGTCAAAATTTCCGTGAAATTTTATTCCCTCGAGGAAAAAGGCGGAGAACGGAGTGAAAGCAGGCTTTTCAGGACGGTAAGAGCAGCTACTGCTTGGAACACGGCTACTGTGGGAGTATATTATTATTTAACCTGCTTTGCAGTGCTAGTTCAGCTTGGGTAATTTTTTTGGTTTACTACTCCAGTAGACAGTAGTACTATCCTTTAGGGCAAGGTGGACATGGGCGCTGTGTCGGTGTCATAATGTATCGCCGGGGCCTGAAGGATTCGAATCATTGATAGATGTGGGGCCTTGCTGCGGCCTGCGGGAATAGGGATAACTCAGCGAGCAGAGACCGTGCTTCGAAATTTTAGCTTGCGTTTTTACGTCGTATGCCATGCTTTTGTCCGAATTGAAGCATGCGGTATTTCAGCCGCTTGCCAGGGTTACGTAAGATCAATACGAACCGTTTATTGTTTTTTTATCAATAAATTAGATTAGTTAATATTTAGTTATACTTTCATAGACTGTAACAGTAATAGAACCTCGCGAAGAGTAAAATTATATCAACTATGAATTATTAGTTAAATAAAAAAATCACATATGGACAAACATATAGTTCTTTTAATTTTGTTGCTGACCTTCTGCATCATTGCCGTGATCTCCTCCACCGTGACGGCAGTGGCTGGGGCTACCTGTAACGCCCCCGACTTTTGGGAATAGATACGTCGTACGGCCCGCAACAGCCCAGGAGTTCTGCTGCGGCTTAACAGTGTATCATGTCTGCTCACGAACAATTAAAACAAGTTAATTTAATTTGAAATAAGACCTAATTGTCAACTTTATCGATAATACGGGCGTTCAAGCCCAAAACTTAACTTACATACAGAAGAACCGAAGAAAACTCCACAGGAACACTTGAGTGTAGTCGTAACCCTAGCACGAAAACTTGCTGCACCTGCTTTTGCTTCTGGTATCTGTTGGGGAAAAATTGTGCAAGTCTGAGTACTCCAACCCCGTACTCAGCAAATCACATGTGGAAATACTATATATCTACTTGCCAGGATATTCTCAAGAGAAGGGGAATATATTTGTTTTATTAAGAGGTGGATGCAATTTTATTTGCAAACAAATAAAATTTAAAACAATTGCTCCTTAAGATCAGGGGGTTTTCTGTTATCAGATAAAGTCTCATCATTACTCAAATTAACAACATCAGAAACTCTACTTATGCCTCGTTGTTGGAATCACCCAATTAACACAGCTTCATTAACCAGAAACACGGCGTATTCGAATACCATTTATTTCACTCTGCAGAGTTGCTCAACTTTACCCACACGATTCCTTAACCCTCATGACTGAGTTAAGAAAGTCAGGTCGTTTCACTGCTCAATTCTCTATATAGGCTCTACCCGATAGCATCACTCAGTCATGGCCAAAAATAAACAAAAACTTCTCCCTGCCGTTTTAAGTGTCTACTACCGTTGTTAGGTACCCAGCAGCATACCTAACTCCCCGGCATCCTGTCTCTCATCCTGTAGAGTTTCAATCAAATTGAGCAGCTACTAAACCAGTGTTGACAAGTCAATTCCTGTGGTTTGAGCGGTCACTATGTCTGTTACTTGGTACAAGGTTCTTGTCCTTATATTTTTCACCTGAGTCACTCAACCACAAACTTTCACTGTGCTCAACAGCACTCAACACCACCAAACCAACCAGCCTCCATCCCTGGGTAAAGCGGTGGGCGAAGGCCGTCTCGCGGTCTCCCACAACACCCTTACCCCAACTGTGCACACCGGCACCTCCGCTCTAGGGCACGCTCACCCTAGATCGGGTTTTTCCAAATCTACTAGCCCACGGTTCAAACCTTAATAGTGTACATGTTGAAGGGTAAAGCGATGGGCGAAATCCGCCGCACGGTTTTGTGCAACACCTTTACCCCACCCTGCACACCAACATTACCGGCCTAGGGTACAGCATCCCATACCACCCTACCCTAAGTCCGCGGTTTTTCAAACCAACTGGCCAACGGCCAAAGTCACTTAGCAGTGTGTAATGTTGAATGAGATGATGGTACATACATTTATACAATACTTCAATAATTACTAAGCTTGTCAATGTGAATATAGCCATCAAAGTAAACAGGGCTTTTACCAGTGGTAGGACTTATCTAAATAGCATGTCATTCTAAACATTTATTTTAAGCAAATATCATTTCGCAATTATCAATAATGAAAATACATTAAATAAATAATGTAAATCTCATGGGATTCAATATGATCAAAAACATGTGACTTGCCTTCTTTTTGTTGCCCTTGATTTCCTTGACCAGCTTCAAATTTATCTGTCCTTGTTGTCTTTCAGTTGACCAACCCGCTTGGTCCGTTCACTAGCGTAGAAAACGAAATCAAATAAGTTTCTGCTTTGCTGGATGCAAGCTGGGAACAAAATGCAATTAAAAATAAGGAAAAGTATAAAAATAAAAAGGGTTAGGTTGGGAGGTCGAGGTTCAACGATACTTGGGTGGCCAACAGGGCTAGAATGGAATTAGATAGGTTTAGGAAGATCAAATAGGTAGTACGTGTGTTAAATCAATTTTTGGGGGATAGAAGATAGATATTTAAAAATGGATGGTTGATCTTTGGATTGGATGAATTTGGTTTTATCAAGATTTAGCTTGATATCATGGAGGAATTTAAATTTATAAGATTTGAATTAGGTGGAACGACGGAATTTGAATTTATGGGAATTGAATTTGAAAAAAAGAATAAATTTATATATATATATATATATATATATATATATATATATATATATATATATATATATATATATATAATTTGAATTTGGAAAATGGATGCCAGATTTAAATCTAGGACATTTAACTGGTCACAATGGTGTATTTTGGTATTTTTGGGATTTGTGGATTTTTCTAGGATGTTTGGGGATTTTTCTAAAACCGGATGAACAGTAACAGGCCGGTCTGATGAACAGTGCGGCCTGGTCGGATGAACAGTGGTGGGCTCAGCCCAACCACGCCGTGAGGCCGACGGCCTCACCCCGCGCTCACGCGGCCATTTGGGCCGGCGGGCGATGGCCCATGCACGCGCGGATAGTCGGCAGATGGGCGACACGCCTTCTGCGCGGACGGCTCGGATGTGTAGCGAGTGAGCGGCCCGGATGAACAAGCGGCAATGGCACGGAGGGTCCAGATGCGACCACGTCGCTCCATTCCTGTTTATCTCCTACCTCCCGTCGTCTCTCTCTCCGGTGGAAACAGAGGAGCGGCAGCCCGGGCGAAGCGACATCGTTGGTGTTTCTCCGGAGGGATGGGTAGGATACCAAGGAGCGGTTTAAGCTTGGGAACCCGTTTTAGTGGTTTGGAGAGTGAATGGGCAAACGGCGGTGGCTAGCGGCAGCAGTGGAGATGGCGGCCCTCATGGCGGCGCTAGGGAACTCCGGTGGAGTTTAGGTCAATTCAGTTGGGTTTTCGCCATCTATGGAGCCTAAGGATTACACTGGAAGTGATGGTGAAGCTCGGGATTAGCTCAGGCATGCCAGCCACGGTGAGGTCCTTTGGACCGGCGATGACTTTCGCTGCCGGCCTACTAGGCTAATGCTACTGTTCAATTGGGCATGTCACTGAAACCAGTAAACCCCAGAGACTATAGAATTGCAAGAAATTGAAATATTATCGACAAAATCGAAGGATTGGATTTAGGGTTTACCAGGACCAGGGGAAGCAATTGGCGGCGACCCAGGGAACTTGAGCTCAAATTGGCGGTTAGGGAGGCTATAAAGGAGTAATAGGAGACATTCTACAGTGGTCTCAAGGCTTTATATGCGCGGTAGTGCAGTGGCCACGGGAAGGCGGTTTGGGAGTGCGCTTCTCGCGCAAGAATGAAGAAATGGGACGACTTCCACAGCTGCGCAGGAGATAAGGGAGAGGTGGTACTGTGATTTTGCAAATAGTACTGATAGTTTGACTAAAGTACTTCCACAAGGAAGAATCGAGAGAGGGGGAAGTTGTGGCAAGGGGAGATGAACGGCAAGGGGAGGTAAACGCAGAGGAGGTTGCGCGCGGGGCAAGAAATGGCGGAGATGAGAGGTTGAGCGGTGGGACTAGCTGCGCAGAGGTAACATGTATCTCACGCGGGGAGGAGGCGACGCATGTGCTGAAGTCGGCAGAGGTGGTGGGGAGGCGATGCACGCGCGGGAGCGATAGGGAGAAGGGAGAGGCGACACTGCCCGGAGGCGCCATCAAGAAGAGAAGACGGAAAGGACCAAAAAGGAAAGTGTCAATTCACTGAGAATTGCCAAAAAGGGAAATAAATCCGAATTTAAAAGAATTTCAAAAAATTCAAAAATTTCGAAATTTTCGGGGTGTTTCACTACCGGCAAGTAGCTATCAGAGTTCTGGGAGGCGACCACACTCTGCTGCAGGACGCAGTGCTTGGGCACACCAACAGTCCACATTGTGATGACACTGGATTTTCTCGACGAAACCCACGATCTTTGGTGGTTCCTAATTAAATGAATCAAGACATTGCCTCGTAAAGCATGCAAATTCAACAATTGTGTTACAATGTAAAGAACATGTGTTTCATCAAATTGGAAATGTATTATTTTGATTTTTTTCTGTAATCACTGAAACATATTCCAGTTGCTAGTATTTTAGTTTAGAACACATCTCATTCATTCATCCATAAATTTTATTTATTCCAATTCGATCATTACCTTTTGCCTCTGCCATCCATCATCTAGTCTCACAACTGTGGCAATGGTTCGTGGCCTAATCGATGGCTAGAAAGATTCATGGCCCAGTCGGGAAACAGTATGGAGACGAGCATCTAGAAATTCATAGACCTAGTTCGACATGTATCTATTCATCTGTGTGGTGGCGTTTGAAATTTGACCAATTCCAACAAGCAAGGAGGGGTGACGGGAGTTGATACTTTGGATGACGCCACGCCGGCTAGTAGGCGATTTTGCTCCGCAGTATGCACCAACAGCGGCTGCATAATTGTGATTGCTATTGGGTTTCACTCGGCAGAGAGAGCGAATGGGTTAAGATTAGGATAATACCCTTTAAAAATAAAATTTAGAGCAAAAAGTCGATAGTTGGATTTGATTTTTTACTACCACCTCTTACTGTCAGTAGAATGTACATAAAAATTCCCCTTAAAAGATGGTGGCACTAGAAGAACATGCCTTCTCGTTGACATTTTCATATCTGAGAGCACACCAAGGAGGTGTTTTAATCGGTTGGAGTTGATGGCTTTCAGCTAGAATTTTGGCTTTTGGCTGAAATAAAATAGTAACGGCTCGAAGAAGTAGCTATTGGAACAAAATTTGGAAAACGATTTTTTGAAGACGTGGACGAGAAGGCAATGGAGGCCGACCAGCTGCTTTTGAAAGTGACTTGGAGGAGCTGCTTTTAGAATCCAATGTGTTTAAATCGACTTTCGACTTTCTTCACCTTGGCAATGGTCAGACCTCACCCCTTCACTGACGGTATCGGTGGAGATGGTGGAGCATACCTGACACCACCAGTTTGCACCTCCCCACCAGGTCGCCCTTTGCTGAATATGACAGACAAAACCAACTCGATCTGACGTGCATTATGGCTACTATCGAAGTTATCCTTCATCGCTGCCACGAGGCATGGGCACTGCGTTGTGGATCACCGTCATTGACGACAAGGTGTGCTCCAATAATGATGGACTATGTGAGAGAGTCCAGGATTACGTTGTGATGAACTATTGCAATTTGGGAAGGTCAAAAATTCAAATTGCATTTTGTCGGATTTTCGAAATTAGCTATAGCTCAACCTTCAGTCAGGTTGGCTAGACCGGCAACATGGGGGTGGTCAAATCCATACTGATTTTTGGTCACACTGCCAAGTATTTGCGGTTCTAACTGTTGGCCATCAGTGGTCTGATTGATGATGAGGTCCGGTCAGACCGATTGCTCAGCGAGGCTTCGGTCAGTTTTTGATTCTTGTGGTTTTTAGTCACAAGAAGAGTTTGAATGATCAAGGTCTATGTTTATGTGTTGCATGAGATATGTTATTGTTAACGTGGGTCATGTTATGAGGAACTTATGCTTGAAAATGACTTCTTTGTCTTTGGATATGCAGGGTCATTTAGAGTCAATCATGGTCAACGATGAGAATTGGGGATACGCTCATGGAGTAGCAGAGGCCCAAAACGATTAAGGATGTCAAATGAGATGGTGAGCACAAGTATGTCACAAGAAAGGTGAAAAATATTAAAGAAAATTTCAAACGACGGGTTGAACCATGTGGCTTGGTCGGTCCAAGTGAGGTGTAGTTCAGTAGAGCCCAAATGCTGACGCATGGCAAGCTAATAGTGCACCTACATGTCGCAAGCATGGCAATTGCTTACAATAGAAGGAAATAATCGGGTCAACATAGGATATTTTGGTAGTCTGACCAAACTACTGGATACTACCTTGAACCAAAACCGCGGTGCTTGGGAGAGTAGTTTATGTCAAGAAGAAGCTGATTAAGTCACACCCAATGTAGAGGCAAACAATAATGCTCAACATTTCTTAATTCAAGGGCTTAGTCGATCTGAGTTTGAGTGTGTATCTCACTTGAGGTCTGTTCATGAGATCTGAAAGACTCTCGTTGATTACCATGAGGGTTCTATCATGATCAAGGTAGTGAGATAGAACATACTGAAGAAAGAGTACTTAAAGATCAAGCAAAAGCCTGGTAAACCTTTAGATGAGTTATGGGGAATGTTTTCCAAGATCATTCATGATTTACGTGCTTTAGCCTTATGTTTTTTGAATCTAAGAATGCACACCAGCTGTTTGGTGCATTTGATGTGAGAGTTTAGAGGATGACGATCACTTCCATCAATGACAATATTGTCATGAGTGAGCTTACCATAGATAAGCTTTACTCGAGATTGAAGATGTATGGATTGATTTCATCTCATGTCTTCCTAAGATAGAGTCAATAGCATTTGTAGTTGACCATTCTTAAAGTAGATCTTTTGATTCTTTGGACTTTGGCTCTTCTAGATTTTCAATGTGTGCTTTGCACTCCTTGAGCTTGAGCAGCTAGAGATGATACTTGAGAATGATTTAGCTTTCCTATCGACAACACTTGCTTTGAGTGTGATGAGCCAAACCACACTTGGGCTAAGTGCCCCAAGCTGAAGGGCAAGGAGGAGAAGGACCTCCGAAGGCATCCTCAAACTCATGACATAAAGGCTAAGAAGCCCAACTACCATAAGTTCATCAACTAGGCCCTTGCCACTTCTGAGAACGTCAGCATGAGCGATGTGGACTCAGGGACAGAGAACAACGATGATGACTTCCACGGCAAGAAGGCCTATGACTTCACAAGTATTCACAAGCATGTGTTTCATGACCAAAGACATTCACAACATCGACTCTTCCAACAATGAGCCCAACAACAATCCCAATGAGGTATACCACTCTTCCAAAGAGATGAAATGTACTCTTATTGCTGCTGAACAAAAATCAAAGAAACAAGCTAAAATAATTAAGAATCAATATATAATGATTGACAACTTGAACATAGAAGTTGTTAGGTTTAAATCCATAAATCTTAATGATAACTGTGAATCTTGCTAGTACTTGCATGATGAAATGACTAATATGAAAATTGCTCATTCCTCTATTGCTAGCCAGCTTAAAGATGCTCTAGATGAACTAGATTATCTCAAGTGAAGTAGTTATCATGATTGCTTAGATGCTATTGCTTTACATGTGATTGCTTTAGATGTTATTCCTTTATCTTGCTCAAATTATGTTTTGCTCTCATTGAGAGGATAGCAAAATTAAAATAGAAGAAATGACTGAAATACTTCTTTATTGTAGGACTAAATCATGTGAAATTGTTCTAAACTCACAATTGATATTGATTCTCTTAGCAAGACACTTGTGGAGAAATCTAAAATTAAAAAATCCATCTTCATGACTACATCTAAGAAAGTTACCGATTCTATTTTTTTGTGTATTTTGTGCTGAAATAGGACTAATTTAGATGAGATGCATGAGGCTTTTAGAGTTAAATATAAGGAGTAGTTGGGCAGGGTTAGAAATTCACCTTATGTGTCTTATGAGGTAGCTATCCATAAAAAGAGATATGCTAGGGCAAATAAGACAAATGAGTATACCACATATGAGAACCTTGCCAAAGAGAACGATTACCTTAAAAAACTTTTGAGAGATTTTCTAATGGGAGAAGAGCCTCAATATGATCATTGACCAATCTAAGGTGAGTATGAAAAAGAGAGGATTAGAATCTAATTCCTTAGAGCATTCCAAGTACCACTCACCTAAGGTTGTCAGTGTTATTGAGAGTGGCAAGGTTGAGGTAAAACCCCTGAGCCATCTAAGACTGTCTTTAGATCTGCAAGTTTTGTCTAATCCCCTTCTATCAAGATAGGTGTTTTTACTTCAACAAGTCAGATCCTTCAACAGGTTAAGTACCATTGCACCTTTTGCAAGAAGGATGGCCACATAGTTGAGTTTTCCTTCTGTAAAGGCAATGTTGAGAGAAAAGAGAGGATGCATACTTTGAATTCCATTAGAGGATTTTCTTCACTTGTGAGTGTTTGTAGAGCTAGACAAACCATCTTTCCTTCTAGACATATGCCTAGGTTTGTAGATGTTTTTTTAACTTCTTTGGTGGCTCTAGGCAGCACTTTGGGTTAGAATATCGTAACGGTAGACTATGGGTAGCATCTAGATAAAGGGAGTACTGACCTTTTGATAGAACGTTTCAGAGAGGTATAGGTGGTCCTCATGTGCATCCTCATTATTTTCATGCTAACCATTTTATTCTTGCTTCTAATGCTGTTCTAAGATATCATGTGGCACAATACTGAATTCTCTTGTCTTTTATCACTAACCCCACTATTGAGGCACATATATTTCCTACTTATGCCCTATAGGTCGGACGTGCGAGGAAGGAGGACGTGTGGCTTGTTCACTCCGGGTGTTCTTGATACATAATTAGAGATTCTAGATAGTTCTTCTCCCTCACACGTGCATCCAACAACAAGTTCATCATGTTTGGGGATGTTTCTTTTGGGACCATGACAACAAAGCGTACAGTGAACATCAACGACAACTTCATACTCAAGGACATCGCTTTGGTAAGTAAGCTAAGGTATAATCTACTATCTGTTTCCCAGCTTCTTGATGAGGGTCTACAAGTGAGATTCAAGAGTGGAGAGTAGAATTCTAGATTCCTCAGGTGAGTATATCTTTGGTATTTCTAGGTTTAGAGGATTTTTAGTGTTGATTTCAGTATCTCTTCTACCTCTAGCCCTAGATGTCTTGTGGATTTTGACTTTTAAGATTTAATGTTGTGGCATCATAGGCTTGGACACATAGATTTCGGCTACTTAACTAGAGCTAGTAGCAAGAACCTTATTAGAGGATTGCCTAAGTTTAAGAGTGCTAGAGGCCTAATGTGCACACCCTATAAACATGGTAAGTTAGTTTCTGCCTCTCATCCACCTCTCACTTTAGTGATGACTGATGGCCTTGGACAGCTCTTACACTTAGATACTGTTGGCCCTTCTAAAGTCTAGTCTATAGGAGGAAAGTGCTATGTTCTTGTCATTGTAGATGACTACTCTAGATATTCTTTGGTGTATTTTTTTAGTTTTTAAGAATCAAGCCAAATATACAGTTTGTTGTGTCTATGCACTTGATTTTAGGCTTCCCCTTTTGCTTCACATCATCAAGCAGTGTCTCACATCTTTAGGTACCTTTAGGACACTCTTAACTTTGGACTCTAGTATTCTTTTCATTTGTGAACTCTTTATTCGGGCTTTTGTTATGCTGATTCTGCGAGGTATAGAATAGATGGAAAAGTACTTCTGGCACTTGTCATTTTTAGGCATATCTCTTATCTCTTGATCATTTAGAAAGTAGTCATCTATTGTATAGTCCACTGTCGAGGGGGAGTATGTAGCTGAAGCTAGTATTTGCTCTCAGGTTCTTTGGATCTTATCTACTCTATGGGACTATGGACTGACCTTAGATAGTGTTTGTTTTTTTTGTGGCAACACTAGCGCCATAAATATTGCTAAAAACACAGTGTAATACTCTATGGCCAAGCGCATTAATACTAGATACTATTTCCTTAGAGACTATATAGAGAAAGATAATGTTGTGCTTTACTTTGTAGAGTTAGAGCAGCAGATTGTGGATATTTTCACTAATCCTCTTTATTCTTCTCGTTTTGCTTCTTTACAGGGCGATTTAGGGGTTATTAGTCATTTTGGGCTATTTGAGGGGAGTTTGACTTCTTTTACATCTATTCTATCATATTGCATATTTAATTTCAGCAACTTGCATATGTAATATTACTACATAGAGTTTTGACTATTACCTTTATGTGACATTATATCTCTTTACATCTTGCCATATCTTTTGCTACTTTACTAGATTTATCATGTCTTTCATGTGTAGTTTAGCTTTTGCCATGCTAGCCCTATTAAATGTGAAATTTGAACTAAATCATGTCTTATTGGATCTTATGACTAGTTTCGCTCTACTGATTCTCTTATGATTTATGCCATGTCAAATAGACTAAATTGAGTCTTGAACCTAAATTGAGCTTTAGATTGAGTTATGCTAGTTCTTTATTGAAGCATTAATTTACTTCTCTTATGATTTTGCTGCTCGGGTCAGGTGCAGCTTACGAACTAAAGAGTAACTCATTATTCTTGAACTAAAAATAAAGCATAAAAAATGATGTCTTTTTGTGCAAACAAACTGATCTTACCAATTTTCTCATGAGATGGCTTGCCATTACACTAGACATGAACTCAGGAAGAGTTTTGGATGACCCGACTACTGTTTTAAGCTTCTTGCTTAGGATGATCGTAGTAAGGCTTGAGATCTAGCATATGGCTAAGAAAGCTATAATATGAAAAATAGTTGAGGCATAGGAGGTAGTTGTGTATGGCTTCTAGTCTAGGATTTACTATGCTATGATAAAACCAAAAACAATTTTTAGCAAGTGTTAAATGTGATAATTATGCTTAATTCAAAGTGCTTGAACAAAATGATTCAACATTGAATTTGTAGCATTTTAAATTAACTCAATTGTAGCTTTTTGGTTCCTTTTAGTTTATTAATATGACATGGCTTATTTTTGGATACTTTTGGCTAAACTATGATCTTGAGTTACTTGACATGCTAAAAATCCATTGAATTTTTTTTATTATTGCTCTTTTAGCTTTAGCTCTGATATCTATGGTTTGCTATGATTTGAAATAGTTACTTCACTTAATATGGCTTGGTGTAATACTTATGTAGTCACTTTGGATAATTTTTATGGCTTCTTATGCTAAAACTGAATAAATTACAATCACTTTATTTCACGCTCTATCTTCCTCCATGCATCTTGATGACTTTATTATTAAATGGGAGAAAGATTAGTAAAAATATATCTACAGAATGATTTGGAGTTTTTGTGCAAAATCATGCTAAATTAGAGCTTTAATGCTTTGTTGTAATTCTCTTGATCTTTTGGTCTTTTCTCAATATGATCAAGATCAAATAAAATAATTGTTTTTTCATATGGATCTAGAGTGAAATTTCCCGTCTTATTTATTGGATTTGAAGCTTTTTACAAAAAAAAAACTGTCATTTTTAGTAGCTTCAATTCACCTCTGCCTTAAATGATTATTTTCAGCTCATTGCATTCTTCTTTTGACCATTTAGAGCTCTATTGACAATTTTCCCTCCCTATTGCCTAAAAATAGCTCCAAATTGTATTTTGTGAAATTGCCAATGAGTTCATTATGGGGGATTGAAGGACCATGTGAGAAGGTTTAGAATTATGTTGTGATAAACTATTGCAATTTGGGAAGGTCGAAAATTCAAATTGTATTTTGTTATATTTTTGGAACCAGCTGTAGCTCAACTGGCAATCAGGCGGTTAGACTCGCAACATGGGGATGATCAGGCCGGTAATGATTTTTGGTCAAACCACCAAGTATTTGCGGTTCAAACCGCTGGTCGTTAGCGATCTGACCGGTGATGATGTCCAGTCAAACCAGCTATTCAGTGAGGCTTCGACCAATTTTTGATTCTTGTGGTTTTGAGTCGCGAGAAGAGTTTGAATGATCAAAGTCTGGGTTTATGGGTCTATTCATATTGGTTTTTGACTGCGGGTGATGAATAGTAGTGATTGATAGAAGCAGTTGATGGATAGTGGTGCATTATGTAAGAAAGACGGTGCAAACGAAATGCACTACAACATTTGAATAGCCATGCGATTTATGGAATTGTGATATAATAAAATACAAAATGCATTATAATATGTAAAAGCGAAAAGTAGTGGCTGATATAAGTAGTTTATAGAAACTGGGGCGTTTGTAGTAGCATATACTTCTAGAAGCAGAAGCCAGAAGCAAAAGCCAATTTGAACATGCCCATTATGTTGCATGAGACATGTTACTGCTAACGTGGGTTATGTAGTGAAGAACTTGTGTCCGAAAATAATTTCTTTGTCTTTTGATGTGTAGAATCATTTGAAGTTAACCATGATCAACAGTAAAGATCGGGGCTACGCTCATAGGGGTGCGAGGCCCAAAACGATCAGGAACACTGGGTGAGGTAGTGAGCTTAGGCATGCCATGAGAAAGGCAAAAAAATATCGAAGGGAAGTTCGAACGACGGGTTGCACCATGTGGCTTGGTCGGTTCAAGTGAGACATGGTCCAATGGAGTCAAAACATGAGAGGCTTGCCGACACGTGGCAAGCCAGTGAGTGGTGTACCTATGCATAGCAAGCACGATGATTGCTTGCAATAGAAGAAAATGACCGGATAAAGAGAGGGTATTTTAATAATTTGACCAAAATATCAGAAACTATTTTGAAGTAAAACTACAGCGCTTAGGAGAGTGGTTTAGGTTAAGGAGAAACTGAGAAGATTAAGTTGGATCAAGACTAAGGAGTTAGTAGATTTGGGTTTAAGCATTTTGAAAAAGCGCGCATAAGTACAGTGCGAGTTAAAACCCATGTGTGTTTGATTATTAGGTTCCCCTATTGTGCTAAGTAAATAGTATCTACTAAGAGTTAGATGTGGCTGAGTCGTTTATCTATTTAACGGATTGAGATAGAGACTTATAAGTAATCATCCAATTATCTTCTCTTGAGACAAGTGTTCATAAGTTCTAGGATTTGGTGTCTTTAGAATTTGATTTTTTGAGCTTTTTGCTTTAGGATTTTGGATGCAAATTCTATTCTTTGTACCTCTATAGTTATTTGAGAATAGAATCAGAAAAAATTTTAGTCGACACCATTTATCCATTCTGTTACCTATTCGGTCATACAAATAAGCTTCTGGTTTTGAGTTCATCCATCTGCGCATCCCAGTTCAAAAACCAGAAAAGCCATGGTGCTCTTTCCAGGTCGGCCATATTTTGGGTTCCGTCCTCTTGTATGTGAAACGAGAGGGGTTTGGTTGATCAAGTACAACCTGGCGAATCTCACAACAAAATCTACGGCTTTACAACAAAGAGGGTGTCCCCTGTCGCTCAATGCATTCTTTGATCTATGATTGCCGGGGTTGTTCTGCGTGTCGTCTCCAAGGTTTCAAAAACCGAAACCGGAAGAAATCCCGGTCAACGACCGGTAACGGTAACCGAGCGGTCACCAGCCGGTTACCAGAAAAATCGGTCACAATTTGAAAATCAAAATTTGAATTTTGAGATGTTTTGAAACTGGTAACCGGGAAAACCGGCTGGTAACCGGAAAAACTAGCCAGTAACCGAAAAACCAGAAAAAAAAACCAACCAAAATTCGAAAATCAAAAATCATACTGGCTGATTTTTTCGGTTACCGGTCTCCACCGGTAAAAACAGTAACCAACGGTTACCGGCCGGTAACCATCGGGATTTTGAACCCTGGTCGTCTCAACGATCAAGCTTCGTTCTAGTTGTTGCGTATTAGAAGTATTTGTCGTCGTTCCCAGCTTTGGTTGGTGATGGTGACTGCTCGACGGGTCAGGTTGATCAATGCCACACACTGTCGATGGAGCTAGAAAAAGGGGTCAGCTTCACCCGCAACTCTTTCTCATGCATACATACCGGAGAGATCGTCCAGAGGTCCACCTGCGAGGCATCAATCGGCGAACGCTGATAAGGCCCTAGGTGCCCCTGTAAGTTCGCCGGCTTCAGTCGCCGTTGATACCGTTTGGGCCCGAAGAGGGCACCTGTTGTTCACACGTGTTTCCTATGTGGTTTAGTGCTCGATGTTGTAATCTTATTCCCTTTCTGGACACTTCCAACAACTGTTCTAGGATATGTAATGAATTTCGAATCTATGAAATCCACAACTTCACTTAAAAAAAACTTATGTTATAATCTATGTAGCCTCTCCATATGATCATCGAAGTCATGAAGTTTTTTTTTAACTCGCCGTTGTTTAACGGGTTATCATGATGGTTGGGGTGTCACAAACCATTTTTGAAGACAAAATGCCACCAGCAATTTTAGTTTGAACTAGATAAAACATTCCCCACCCAAATCCATATTCTCCCTACACCCCCCCTCCCAGCAGGATCTGCGGTAACAAGAGGACCCAACCCTTCCGTATGTTGAAATTTATAGTTTTCTCATTCTCTTCCTTTCTTCATCTTTTGTATAAGCTCTTTATCAATTTCATGCGGAAATCTTTTGGGTAGTATGTTGGCCCCTATCACCTGCACCTGTGTGAAGACGGTGGATACCAGCGACACTACCTATCCCACTAGTGAAGGCAAGAGAAGTCTTCCAGCTTCTCAGATATTTCATTGTCCCGCCTTGAATAATCTGGTAGAATTTTGTTAAATAATCTATTTTTACTCTAAATTACAGTAATATACCTGCGTTTTTTTATTTTACACTAATAACCCTATGTCGCTCCACCATTGAGCGATTTAGGGCAGTCGCCTAACGCGCCAAGTGTCCAAGTCACCCACGGTTGAGTGATTAGTCGCTCAACCGTTGAGCGATTTAGACCTTAGTTGCTCAACTGTTGGGCGACTAGGGGGCTATAACCCCTACGTGCACGTCGGCCGAGTGCCCTCTCACCATTTCGCGTCGGAGCAGAGCAGCAGTGAAAGGAAGGGAAAGAGGAGAAGAGGGGGAGAGAAAGAGAGGAAAGGGAGGGGAAGAGAGAAAGGGAGAAGAGGGGGAGAGAAAGAGAGAAGAGGGAGGGGAAGAGAGGAGGAGAGGTCCGCGCATTGACGATAGTGAGCCCCCTTCACTTCTTTATAGATTTACTTTTGAAACTATGATATGTTAGCAACTAAAATAATTTGATGTGTAGTTGTGCAGGATCTTCCTTGTAGATTTACTTTTGAAACCAAGATAGGTTAGTAAATAAAATTATTAGATGTGTAGTTGTGTCTGATACATCACATATTGTTAATAGTTGTAAATAGTGTAATAGTAAAACTAACATCAATTTAGTTGTTAATAGTTGTACTTTCGAAACCATAGTAGGTTAGCAACTAAAATCATTATACTTGTAGTTGTGTTAGGTATATCACATATTGTTAATAGTTGTAAATAGTGTAGTCCTAAAACTAATGCCAATTTAGTTGTTAATAGCGGTAATACTGCTATGGCTATACCCTAACCTCTTAACCCCATACCCTAACCTAACCCTTAATCCTAACCCCTAAACCCTGAACACCTAAATCCTGAAACCCTAATACCAAAATGCGGCTATGGCTATATATGTTGAGAAATATGCAGTTGATGTTAGAATGCAACTAAAATTTTAAAATTTCTGGAGCTATGCTACAAATAATTAAATCATTAATTGTGTCATAATTGCTAACTTCAAATTGATTTGTAGGTATACCTCGCGACCTTGGTGGTTCGAACTAGCCTTTCAGCCCATTGAACCAGCATGTTGACGTGTAGCACCGCGCAAGCCGTCATGTCCCGCATCTTGAGGGCGGGAAAGAGGCGACTCAGTTGGGGGTGATCCGTATGCGGACACCCCGATGGGCTTGGAAACTAGACCCACACTAGAGAGACAGGTTTTTCTGCAAACTATGATATTTTTTAATCATATTTTTCTTATGTACTAACTTCTTTGTGCTTTGCAAGCTAAGCGTTGCCAGCGTTCTACCTCTCGAGCGGATGGCAGAGGCCACCAATGAAGATGGTGCTCTGGTCAAGGACAATGGGGAGGTCCAGATAGGTCCAGAGCGGTCACGACGATTCCCATTTGATCGGTCATTGTTGACAGCTCTAGTGGACTGGTAGCGGCCCAAGACACACACCTTCCACCTTCCATTCAAAGAGATGCCCCCACTCTGTAGGACTTTACAGTGCTACTCAGCCTGCCTATCATGGGAGTCGTTGCCTCCCTTCAGACGCGCCTGTCGACTGGCGTGATGACTTGCTGGGTACGTTTAAGGGGGTTCTTCCGACTAAGGCCATGGCAGCGTACTACATCTTCTCGGTCGAGAGAGGCATGGCCCGCCCCTGCGGTGGCTTTCGTAGTCCCGAGTACATATGCTATCCATTTTCTCTGTTTAGCGATGCACTATCCTTGCCATATGATAGGCTTACTAATTTTTCATTTGTGCACAGGTTGAGTGGATGGACCTAGAGGCTGGCCAGTGCTAGGTGTCACGGCACCTCAAGGTGTACTTACTGTGGTTATTCGGCTGGGTACTATTTACCAATAGCCATAGTGACTCCATTGGTGGGGTATATGAGGGCCATCGCCAACGGGAAGGAGGTATAGATCATCTAGGGATCAACCGCACTTATCACGGCTTATCACAGCATGTGCGAGGTGTGCTGTAGGAGGAGGCCAATCTCTATCCTCACAGGCTACCCCCTCTTGCTGCAGCCGTGGTTGTTCGAGTGCTTCTCCCTCAGATGACCAGCTCTACTCGACACCAGTCCGTACCACGCGGACATGTATCACAGGGGCATGGTGGACTGGTTGACCACAGATAGTGGCGAAGCTATATACAACATTGTGGATGCGGATGCACCCACGAAAAAATAAAATACCATTGAGTAGATCAATTTTTCACCATAGTTACGGCTCAAGTCTACCGATCTATAAAGCAGGCGCACCCCCTCTGATTTGCTCTAGCTTCGCCACTGACCATAGAGTCCCTTTGGTGCCATAGACGGGTATGTACTCTCTTGGATCTTTACTATACTTGTATTATGGATCATTCTTTGTAACCACTATTCTAGCTCATAGGCACAATTTGCACACATTTAGGTCACACGTGTGCACAAGCACTTCGTCAAACAGCTTGACCGCCTCACAGCTGATGACGTGCGTTGGGAGGCGCACTCTACTTAGGAGATGGAGGACCACGCTCCTGTTGGGTTGTCCTCATTATGCTAGTGCGACCAGGCGTACTGGCTAATGCGGAAGAAGCTCATCTTCAATGTATTTATTGAGGACTACGTGATGCACACGGTGATGCACCAGTTTAGCCTCTACCAGGTTGTTCTAGTCCCCGTTGGGTGTCGGGTACCTGACTCGGTCCACATGTGTGTTACACACAACACATGTCCCTATATGTTTTTATTGTTCTATTATGATGCCTTCTAATTATAGTAGTAGGTACGTTTTGCAGGCAGAGTAGGAGAGGTGGTGTAGGACTAGCTGGGCAGGGAAGATGGCACAGTGGCTGGTGGAGTGTGTGCACGCCCTCAAGGACTACTTGCAGAAGGGCGCCCCGTATGACCACAACGTGTACGACGGGTACCTATGTTGGTACGCTCTGTAGACATGCACCAAGCTGGTGCATGTGGTTGACCCTTCCCCTGCTCATGTACTAGCACAGACCAACATGTACCCTGTATACCTTGCGCGAAACATGCACCTCGTGGTAGGTACTCTCGTGTTATGAAATATCTGAGTACAGTTACCACAATTACAAGTTTGATGCTTTCATGTACTCTTTGCAGATGGACATCGCTGCCGAGATTGCGAGGGACACCCAGTCGATCTTGGGTAGAGTTGCCCATGGTTTGGAGGTCACACGCAACGAGCTGCTCAGGCTCTCCGTTGGGTATACAGTGGGACGAGGCGTGTTGTGACCCTGATGTTGTGCAGGATGCTCTTGGAGGTGGCCACGTCAATGCGTACGTTGAGGCTGGCACGTCCTGTAGCTCGGCCAGGAGGTTCTGGAGGGCCACGTGCATGTGCCACACTAGCTTTTGACTAGCCTAGAGGGTCAAGGTGGGCATGTGGGTTCCTGGACCCCCTACCTGCCAGCGTCAGGGTAGTATCTATTGTTCCCCATCCTATTCATGTAGGGTAGGTATGATGGGTACGACGCTTGGATGCACACCATGGCCCACGTCAAAAGTACATTTCGTCTCTTGAGGTTTGTTCACATTGATATATTGCATGAATAAATAATATTTGCCTTGTAGGTTTTGTGCCCCAGTGGAGAGTTGAGCTATCCCCAACGAGGACACCCTAGAGGACATGGACGACTTCTTCGCGGACGACCTAGGGGAGGTCAAGGGGGCACCTAAGCCTGCATCTTTCGACGTTCTTTTTGGGTTGCAGCTTAGTGGTGCCACAGTAGCCATGCAGGCACAAGTGAGTCAACCTCCGAGGCCATGGGAGCATGGATCAGTAGGGCTCCTAAGTGTCTCACCTTGTCGGGGCACCGACACTTCGCGTTGAATAAGACCAAGTGGGGCCATACAGGTAGGCACCGACCGAGGGTGAGACATGATGACGATGGAGGTGCTGCGGGTGGTGTAGCGGGCAGCGAGTAGGGGCTTTCTATACTTGTATTCGTTGTGTACATATTTTACTTCGTAGGTACTATGGCATGGTTGTGTATGAATTCCCTCGTACATTACATTATCATTTACCTTCCTACTTACTAATAATTGCTATTTCAATCGTCCTCACAAATTTTTTTAGAAATTGATCACACTACAACAACATATTATGATCACAAAATGTCATTACAAGTCTAACAGATTTTGTACCCTTGGGAATCTACGAAAATCACAAACAGACTAACCTACCTTGTCTGCCCTTTCATTTCCTAAAAAACCTACAAACAAGATTTGCTAAATGTATTACCTACAAAAATTGTCATTTATTCCCCTCCATAATTATTTCCATCAGATTAATATAACAATAATATTATTATTTTAGATCGCCCAACCGGTGCACGACTTGTCGAAGTGCTACTCCACTGTTGAGCGACTAGGACTAGTTGCGGAATAGTTGGATGATTAGGACAAGTCGTTGAATAGTTGGACAACTAATACTAGTCGTTCAATCAGTGGATGACTTGGATACTTGGCGTGCAACTGTTGGACGACTACCCCAAGTCGCTCAACAATAGAGTGACAGAGAATTATTAGTGTAAAATAAAATGCATAGGTATATTATTATAATTCAAAATAAAAATAGATTATTTAAAAAAATTCTAATCTGGAATTGTGGCAACAGACACCCACACCTTCGATTGACATCCTCGATGATAAGCAAAGCAGAACTCGTTGATTGGCTCTCTCGGCATCCTCATTTGCCCTTTCAATGTTTTGCTTTGACTCCTCCATGAGTAAAGATAGAAACGGATCGAATACGAATTGAATAGTGTCCTTATCATATTCGTGTTTATATTTTGTAAAAAAATACGAATACAAATTTGAATATTCTTAAATATGAATACGAATCAAATATTGTAACGAATACGAATTCAAATCGAATATTTAATCAATTCGGTCAGATACGGATATCCTCGTAACTTATGTAATATAAAGATATTAATGGCATTTTATCCTCGTACAATCACGCTTAATCAAATTTACTTTACTTAAAAAAAACACGAATTCACATTGAATTAAAAAACTTGTCCAACTAATTAGTCATATTGCAATAAAATGTGTATATTGCTTCACCGAATACAAATACCGATACGAATAGTCCGGATAAAATAACATTTCGGATGGTAAAAGTCTATACCATATTCGTATCTATATTTTTATGAATTCAAATATGAATACAATATAAGAGAAATTGTTAATCGGATGGAAATTTTGGTGTTATTTCAATGTCGTTATTCAGTTATCTCTAAGAAATTTATCTACTTCGTTCTTAATATCGTGTATGCTCGTGTCGTATCTCGTAACCTGGATCCGATCTTGAGACTGTTGCGTATAAGGAGATGTATCAGTGTGCAACATAGATCATTGTTACCACTTCTACCGGGCAGCGCCACTACTTTTCTCTACCCCGAAAAAGCTTTTTACCTCTGAAGGAGACATCCTCCTATCTTATCCACCGTCTATTTTGACTTAAGAATCACATCATTCTGTCTTTTACTTTATTTTCTATTTCCTCAAAATCTGTGTGGACAGGTCTTGAGATAAAAGGGGACAAATTGGACGATGGAGAGCAGAGATGTCCTGCTGGAGGTAAAAATGCACTTCCTCTGCCCCCACTAAGAAAGCTCCAGAGGTTTCGCGAATACTAATGGGAACCAGGGCATGTATCTCATGGCATATCAATTGGCTGAGTACGTGATGAGACAATTCACATTTTAATAGTCCTCCCACTACTGATCAAACACCGTAATCCTCCTCCGCCAACATCTACGTTGCTACGGCGTTGGCGTCCTGCAGATACCATCCCATAATCTCGGCTCCGGAGGTCTCCAAACCAGTAATTACCCCCACCGAAAAGAGCTGGCATCCCTTGGCAAGGGACGGTTTGGACGTTTTCCGCATGTTGGTAGAGTTAGGTGGAATGTTAGCTTCGGTCGTTAGGCGACTGACGGCTGCGTCTGCATGCGCTTGGGCTCTTGCAGGAGCTGAAATAACTCACAGGACATGCATGTGAAGTACTACACTACTACACTGAAAAGAGTTGGCATCCCTGCCCGGAACGACTCGCAGTTCTCAGATCGCGGCGTCCCGGCTCGGTTGACTACGTGCGTGCACCGTCAATTGCGGCACGTTAAGTTTTTGGAGGCACGCACTCCATAAGTCTGTGTGTCGGTAGTAGTGCAATAGAGAAAGGCTTCATCAGAATGTGATCGAATCTACGAGCAGAGCTGTTTGCTGATCTGACCTGCGATGTGTACGTGTCAGCTTTAATTGATTAATTGATGAGCTCTCTCTCTCTCTCTCTCTCTCTCTCTCTCGCGCGTCATGTGCATGCATAGCCGGTTTGATTGATTGGCCTGTGTGACGTGTAACAGGCGAATTCATTTCTTGCTCCGTCATTTCGGTTGAATCTCCAATGAAATACGGTTTCCGTGTGGTCTTATTAGACCATTCGATTTCCTGATGTATCCAGTGGGTGGTGTTTGGTGTCCAAATTTGGTAGAGCTAGTGGTACTGCTCTTTCTGTGAAATGGAATAGTTGTATGCATAATGAGTGCATATCATGTTAGGTTTGAATCCGTTAGTCGTATGTAGCTCCTGGTAGGATTTTTTTGGTGAGATAAAGAGTTCAAGGTAGGAATGATCCATACTTGAGCTTGAGATCAAAGCTTGGAATTTTTTTTACGAATAATCCATTTTTTATTCGAAATTACAGAAATATACCCGCAACAAAATTTTTTACAAAAATAGGCTTCAGTCGCTCAATAGGTAGGCGACTGGAGCTTATCGCCCAACCAGGAGCCGACACATTTCCTATCGCTTTACCGTGGAGCGGCTGGTTCAAATCGCCCATCCATTGGGCGACTTTCATGCAGTCGCCCAATGGGGAAGCGACTACAAGTGCTCCCCCCGTGAATGTTTTCACCTTTGTCAATTTTGTAATTTGAAACTGGTAAAAAATCTTGTAAAGTTGTTATAAAAGTTTATATTCATTGTATGTTGTAGGTGCCGAAATAATTTTGGAAAAATTTTTTACGAACGATTGACCATAAAACGATTCATACATACGATGGTAAATGATATTGTGATGTTAATGAGTAGGTAACGAGGAGTATAAGCACGCACAAAGACACTAAAAGTTTACATCGTTAAAAATCACATGTTTGCAGTACATGCAACAATGGTATACAATCATGCGCCACCTGCGCTGCCCGTCTCCACGCCGTGTCGTCCCCGCGGCCCTCTTGGCCGTCCTCATTTGTAACGGTTACGACGCCCGAGAACGTAAACGATCGGGAGCATGTCGCACCCGCCTCGAGCTAGTGGAGTCGGCTGCACTCGTGTGTGTGCCCTCGGTGCACCGGGAGGGCATCGCCGAGAGAACCTCTCGTCTTTGTGTCGAGGTGCGCACTGCATCGCCGCTGCGACCCACTCGAGAAGTATCGATCCACATCGTCCGGGCTCGCGGTGGGGCGTGCGGGACTCGGATCGAAATGACCTGCAAAAGTAATATCGTTAGTTTCAGATGTCAAACATTACGATAAAACAGAGATCGTACGATACGTACCCTCAGCGAAGGTCATCACGCCTGGAGAAGGGGCATATGTCGAGTGCATCCCCTGTGTGGGTAAACCAGGGATGTACGGAGGATGCGAGAATAGCGGCTCGGCGGTGTGCGAGCCGTGCAGATCCTCCAGCCTCGTCCGGGTGAGGTGCCGGAGGACATGCCCACGTAGAGCCTGCAAGTACTACCACGCCGGTCGGGGCGGCATCGGTGGCCGAGCCGTCCGTGTGCTGGGTGTGGGCGTGGATGCCGCTGGTAGCCTCATGCAGGACAGTAGGTGCACGACACGTGTACCCCACTCCTTGAAACGATGGTACGCGCTGATGTGCTCCTCGTGGCCCATCTCGGCACCTGCGGCGAGCCTGTGTAGCATACTCTCGGCCTCCGTGACGATGAAAAGACCCACGTCAGACTGAAGGAAAAGATATAAAATGGTTAATTATCCAAGGTAGCATTGCCAGTAGTGAATGTTCGAAAATTCGTGTAACGTATCGCGATGTGCATATCCCGCGCCAGGTGCGCGGGATACGTGTCTGTCGGAGCGGGGAGGTGTGCGGGGGGCGGGTCCACCACATGTACGAGCCTCGTACGTGTGCGCGTCTGGTACCACCGCAGGTACTCCGTGTACTCTGTGCTGTCATACGGGCGGTCCTCGTCAACCACATCGTCAAGGGCACCGTCCCACTGAGCAACCCACGGCTGCATCTTCACCGTCCACTCCGTGCCGCGTTTCACTCCCTTTCTATTGTGCCTGCTTGTATGACCACTTCGTTATTAATTTCCAATGAAGTAGTAAGTATGTACAAATTTATAAGACACCGGCACTCACCCGTGCATAGGAGGCGGCACTGCAGGTCCGACAGGTACCAGCACAGCCCGGAAGAGACCAAACTGTCGCATCACTCACTGCGGCAAGTAGTCCTCCACGAAGATGTCGTAGACGAGCTTCCGGCGCGTCAACCAGAAAGCCCGGTCATGCCAGCACAGACTCGACAATCCATCAGGAGCACGGTCCTCCAGTGCCGCCTGTGAGTACGGCTCCCAGCACACGTCGTCGGCCGTGAGGCGGTCGATTTGCTCAACAAAGGGCAGATACGCCCGCGTGACCTGGACATGTGCGAACTGCACCTGCAAGGATGAATAGATGTTACATACGACCGTCGTTAGTATAAAGGAAATAACTAATTGACATATGACTTACCCGTCGACGACATCAAATAGAACCCATCGTCGGCCGGTCGACGTCTCCCCCCTGATACATGTCGGGCCCGTATGGACTCATGTCGTCTAGCAATGGTCGTTCGAGGCTGAAGCGCTCGAATGACCACAGCTGCAGTAGTAGGGGACAACCCGCTAGGATCGAGTTCGCCTTCGTCCTCGAGCACGCACTATACAGGCCGCGGTAGGTCGCGGCAAGTACGGCCGATCCCTAGCTGACCTGGGGGGCTCGCCGTCCGCGATCGCCCTAACATAAGCGATGAGGCGCGCGTCCACGCTGTCGCCGTGGCTGCTGGTGAAGAGCACCCAGCCAAACAGCCACAGCAAGTACGCCTCCAAGTGGCGCGAGACCTGGTGATCGTTCGCCTCTGGGTCCATCCGCTCCACCTAAATGCAAACAAGATGTTATTACTCCATAATATCGCAAATAAGAGCTACGATGACACGATCGATTGTAAAGACCACGTACCCGGAATTGTGCCAGCCACCTCAGCGACGGCCCGTGGGTCTGTTTCGACGGGAATATGTAGTACTCACCCACGGCACCCGGTGGAAGGACCCCCTCGAATCTGGCGAGCAGGTCATCGCGCCACTCGACTGGGGCCTCCGGTAGGAAGACAGCACCTCTCGCGATCGGAAGGCCAAGAAGCAGGGACACGTCCTGCAGGGTCGGCGTCATCTCCCCGAATGGGAGGTGGAAAGTGTGCGTCTCGGGCCGCCAACGGTCCACCAAAGCCGTCAGCAGGGAACGGTCAAACGGGAAGCGTCGTGATCGATCCCCGACCTTGTCCCCGCCCGCGGCCAAGGTAGGTCCATCCTCCGCCGTGGCCTGCACCATCCGGGCAACAGGGAGTAGCCCAGCATCTCGTAGCCTGCAAACAAAGTGAAGGTCAGCACGGAATGTTCTTACAGCAACACTAAAACAATGGCGTAGTGCAAACCTGGCTGTCCAACGGGCGTCGAGTCTCCAGGCCATGCGAGGTATGCGCGTCCGGACCACTCCCACCTCAACCGGCTCGTCCGCGCTCCCCGGTGGCGGCACACGACGGGAAGCGCGATACATGCGGTCCACGTGCTCGTCCAACAGGGGATACTGCCAGTCACACGCCATACCTGCATGCAGATTTCATACGCATGTTGTTACTTTTATAAAATTACATGTTTAATAAATTTAGCATAACAAATATTTAACTTTTTCTAGCTAGATCTACAATATGGTTGCTTTCTATAATAGAAATTGTACTAAAATCTCTATACTAAAAATAGTCCATACTAACAAATGTACATTACAAATTTTCTATACTAAAAATTGTACTAAAATTTCTATACTAAAATTTTCTATACTAAATTTTCTATACTACAAATTGTACTAAAATTTCTATACTAAAATTGCTATACTAAATTTTCTATAGTAAAAATTGTACTAAAATTATCTATACTACAAAATTCTATACTAAAAATTGTACTAAAATTTCTATACTAAAATTTTCTATACTAAAAATTGTACTAAAATTTCTATACTAAAATTTTCTATACTAAATTTTATATATTAAAATTGTACTAAAATTTCTACACTAAAATTGCTATACTACAAAATTCTATACTAAAAATTGTACTAAATTTTCTATACTAAAATTTCTACACAAAACAGTCCTATAATAAAAATTTCTATACCAAATATACTACAAAAACTTTCAAAAGATACCTAAATTTGAAGATCTCGCGCGCTCCTTTTTTCCCCTCCTCTTCTTCTCCTCCTTTCTCCTCCTCTTCTCTCCTTTCCCTTCTTTCTCCGCTCCTCTCTCGCATCGCCGAACGAATGCGCGAGCAAAGCAAATCAACAGCGGCGGCCACGGCCGGGCTTGCCGCTCGGGTTTTAACCCGTTGCTGTCGCCCAGCCGTTGGGCGGCAGGAGTCTCTGTCGCCGAAGCGTAGAGCGACTGCATGTTAGCCGCTCAACGGTTGGGTGACAGCAGTAACTCGCCCAACCGTTACCAAACTGCCTTGGTGTTGCGCTGTGGTTGGGTGATTTTCTCTAGTCGCCCAATGGGGGGTGACTGGAGCCTATTTTTTGTAAAAATTTTTGTTACGGATATATTTCTGTAATTTCGAATAAAAAATGGATTATTCGTAAAAAAAAATTTCAAAGCTTGGCACTTTTGCAGAAGTACGCAGCTCGTCGCACTTTTAAAAATGCATTATGGAAAAATTATGGATTAGGTCCAAACAGCCAGCACGGAAGGTAGAACTCAATTCGGTTATTGCCAGTGTTAGGCTGTCAAACATATCATTTCAATCATTCGCTCTTCCCTGCCAAACTAATTCGATGACAGGCTCTGTTACCATTGCTACTGAAAACGCTACACTTCAGGAATTCAGGTTCGAAGTATCGAATTCTATGGTGACCAGTCGATTGAATCTCATTTCGAGATTTTGGGACGTAGCTCAGTTATTGTTATGAAACTAACCCCTTTATGGGTGCGTTAGCCTGTAGGCCCTGCACAGTTTCTTTCTTAGACTCTGAGTTGGATATGTGAATGCATATCAAAATGACTTTATATTAAAATATATATATAAGGGAGAGGATTTTCATTGTAAATACTGTAACACCTCTATTTCTAGGAGCGTTGTGAATCCCTCGCAACTGCCCAGGACTATTCAGCTACGAGTTACATCAATCGAATGTACAACATTGCCAATACATGTTTAAGAGTAAAAGCCAACTTTATTACAATATAAAGGCTTAAAAACCGAGTTTTACAGCAAAATGAATGGCCCTTAGATATAATACATAACAAAAGAACACCACAGGCACGCCGGAGCGAAGAACAACCCTAGTTCCAAGCGTCATCTATTTCGTAGAATTCCACCTCATCGCCTTCGTAGACATCCTCATTGTCTTGCCAGGCTATTTATGTTGATATTTTTAGCAAGTATGAGTACAACCACCGTACTCAACAAGTCACACGAAAATTACTATTAACTACATGCAGGGGTTACCATGAGATGGGTGGGAATGTTTATTATTTTATGTTGATGTAGTTTTAGTTGTAAACAAGTTTTAAACATAAAAGAATAATAACTTCTTTAGATATTAGGGTTTCAAAACTTGATTATCCAGCCTTCAGTATTTCCAAATTATTCCCAAATCTACTTATGTTTTATTCTTGGATTCACCCATTAAAAATAGTTTTATTTACTGGAAGCACGGCGTATTCGAATACATTTGATCAATGACTCTGCAGAGCTACCCTGCTTACCCACAAGATTTCTTAACTCCCGCAATAGAATTAAGAAAACAAGGCTATTCACTACTCAATTCTTTATATAGCCTCCACCCAGTAGGTTTTTGATCTCAACAAGCCCGGGTGACCCACAGGCCTCGCCCGACTTGTTGCAGCCCTACCGTTGTATGGTTAACCACCTCCCATACAGACTCATCCTCGGTCTCTCCGCACCAGTTGTAGATGTTCAATCGAACTAGAGTAGTTACTAGACCAGATTTGACGAGTCAACGTTTGTGGTTGGGTGAATGCTATATTCTTTACTTAGCATAAATCTAGTCCTTATATTTTCACTGAGGCAATTTCCTCCCATGTACCCATATTCAGCGCTCGCGGCACTGCCACCAATCCACAACCCATACCTCTACCCTAGGATAAGGTCACGGGATCCGGCCGCCTCATGGCTTGCAGCAATCCTTTCTCATCCTAGAACCATTTTTGAAAATACCACCAACAAATGCCAAATCTTTTAATAGCAGAAAATTTGTAGAGTTTCTAAACTACCATAATTACAGCATTAATATATTTAATATTAGTAAGTCTTGTTAAGGTGAATGTGGCCATCAATTTGAACTGGGCTTTTTCAGGAGGTAGGACATAACTAATATCATGTCATTCTAAACAGTTATTGTACATAAAATAACAGTGCGTAAATAGCATAATGAAAGTACTGATAAGTAGATAAATAAAGGAAATGTAGATTCAACATGATCAAAGACATGTGACCTGCCTTGCAGATCTACGACTTCGACAAGTTCGAATTCTTCGATTGCTTGAGCTTGGGCTTGATCTTCTCCTTCCTGATCTGGTTGAACTTTGACGTCGGAAGCTAACGCAAAACCAGATAAAATTAACTCAGTTCCACACTCGAAGGATTGAGCTAGGAATAAAGAAATGAAATAAAGAAAGAAAATCCAAAAAATTCAAATTTTTGTGTACAATTACTGTTTTTTACTTATTGTATTAAATTCAGCATTTCCAATCTATTTACTATATTTCTTTAAATGTTATTTTATACTCAAATAACCCTATATGACTTCCTTTGTTGCCTTTATCATTATATTGTATATCTCCGTGTGACTTGCGGAGTACAAGTTTGTACTCACTTTGCTATCTCCACACAGAGGAAGATGACTTTGACTACGATGAAGATCTGAACGAGTAGGCTGCGTCTTACTACAGTTTGCCTGTGGGCAGGCTCAGTGGGCTTCTTTCGCTTCAGCATTTTTCTTCCGTTGCTTATGTAAAATTTGGCCTATGAGCCGTGGATGTAAGCTTTGGCAATCATGCCCATATTTAGTTAATAAATATCATTGTGGTTGATATTTATCTTTGTTGTCCACTGTGTGCACTAACTGATCCTGGACTAGTGTGATTTACACAGAGGATCCAGAAGTTGTTGCTCCAGTGTCTGACATGGCGTGTCTGGGAGGTCTGACCAGCCAGACAATGATGATCTGACCGGCTAGACCATGGTGGTCAGACTAATGCAGTCAGTGGTCAGATCAGCAAAGGAGTGAATTTTTGGAAATTAGGAGATTTGATCTTGGCTCTGTGGTCATGGTTGGATTGCATTGCAGGATGCATTGGTTTGATTAAGGTGAGCCAAGTGCATGAAACTTGCGAACGATATGGTTGCTTGGTATTTGGATGTGTAGGTGGCTTGGAGGACGTAGCAGTTGGCAGCAATGAACCAGGACTAAGAGGGGGAGCTAAGGTCCAAAGTGATCATGTAAGTCTAGGTGAGGTTATGTGGCTCAAGCAGGAGCATAGGGAAGACAAGAATCGTGGCGAGGCAAGATAGTGCATGTAGTGCGCCAAGTGACGAGGTTGATGCACATAAAGACAGTTTGGGGGGAGACCAAATGTGTGAAGACATGATGGCTATTCCTTGGACACTATAGGCGACGTGTCAGAGCATACGGAGATGCTTTGAGGTGAAGACGACGATGGAGTCAAGGGAAGGTGTCCGAAAACTTCATCAGGTGTTTTTTTGGTAATTGACTAAATACCATAGTTGGTGACTTGATCAAAACCGTGGCACGGGGAGGTGGAAAGGAAAAGCGGTTTAGGTCAAGGAGAGCTAGAAATGTAAGTAGATCAGTCCCTAAGGTGTTAGTGGGTTAAGTCTTGTAAGCGCTTTGAAAAGCTTGTGTGAGTGTGTAAAACCCGTGTTAGTTGGGGTTGACGGGTTTCCCAGTTTCCTTAATAGGTTTGACCTGTTAGGGTTGTGTGTTCTGATTATTGAGAGGGGAGGAGAGGAGGTGGCTAAATCAAGAATTCTAGTGTTAGGGTTTCATTTTCCACCTTGTCTTCTTCGATGGTTGCAAGAGAGAAATTTGAGAGAGGGTAAGAGTGGTGTTGTGCCTGCACCTTGTAATCATTCAAAATCATGTAAACATCTGCTTCTACTCAAAATCAATCAAAGCTTTTTCTCAATCATGTTCTTGTTTTCTGTTCTTGGTTGATTTTGTTTGTTCTTAAGCTTGATTGGTGACTCTATGTTTGTGGTTGTTCTAGCTTGACCCTTTGCTTGATTTACCTTGCTAGGATGTATGAGAATAGATCTGGAAGTCCTCATATTATAGATTCTCACAAGCAAGAAGTAATTTGAGAATTATGATTTTTGGTGTTCTTGTGACCTAGATTTTATTATTCTCAATTCAGTGGATTTGAACCCAAGAATGCAGGGTTTCGATGAGATTTGGGAAAGTTCTTGATATTTGAGTTTTTGACCCAGAGGTTTTCAGATAGGGAACAGGGGACTGGTCAGTCTGGCCCAAATCAACCAGCACTACAACAGAACATGGCTATGGTAACACTTGACTGCAACATAATACAAATTGTGTTACAGGCAAAAAACTCAGTAACACATACTTTGTGTCCCTAGGAGACCCTGTAACACATACTCAGTATGATCAATATACGTGTTACAAGCATATAGTACCGCAACATAAACATGTGTTACAAAGCCATCTTGTAACATACAATATATGTGTTACGGACATGTGTTACTCTCTACTGTAGGGATAATCTTGTTCAACATTGATAGATTTGTACAAACAACACCACTACTAGATTGAAGATATTGATCTTTTTTTAAAAGAAATTGGAAGGGCAAAGGTAGAAGTCCTTAAATTTACACTAATCGTCCCTTGTAATGTAAAAATTGCAGTTTTGGTTTGGAACCTTAAAATTGCAGTTTAAGGTAAATATGTGGAACCTCATTGCTATTTTTCATGTTAGAAAATCTTCTTTCAGGTCGTGGAACCACAAGAAGATTTGTAAAGTTGAAAATTTAATTATGACGAAAAGTGCTAACATGTTCTTCATACAAAATAATCCAAATTTGTATAGTCCAAAATAATTAGACATTATATGTAACGACCCACGTCATTAATTAACCATAAGTGATGAATTACGACGTTAGCAGGATTAATTATACATAACTAATGAACTAAAATCATTTAAAAAGCATTAGAGTTTTGAAAAATATGTACGCTCTATTTTTGCTAAATATACTTTTAAAAAACCTTATATTTTTCCATGGAGCGATCAAATATAAAAATCATTTAAAAATGATGCTGTTTTATGCATGGCCTGAAATTTTTCACACACAAATCTCCCTCCACATACTTCCCGCTAATGTAAAATCTTCCCTCCAATAATTTCAGGCAAATCTCTCAATTCAACTTTCCATGCGTGGTGACTCCTCGTATACATCACCTGTTCACAATTCCTAAGTCCCGACTCCCCAGCCGCCACCCACATTTCCCGTCTCGCCCTCGTCTCCTCCTTACTCCAGATCCGCCGCCCCCCTCTCTCGCACTCTCTGCGGCTCCGCCCTCCAGATCCGCCGTCCCCCTCTCTCGCACTCTCCGCCCAGATCCGTCTCCGCCCCCCTCGTCGTACTTCATCCGTCGCCTCCGCCCCCCACCCGGCCTCCTCCTCCGCCCCTACGCTGCCGCCCATCGCCCCCATCCGCCGCCGCCTCACCAAGTTCCTCTCTCCTCATGGACTACACCCCATGTCCGCGACGAGACCGCCAGCTCCGCGGCTTCTTGAGGGCGCTGCTCGCCCAGACCCAGCCTTCGTCTGGCCCGGCTGCGGCGGCGTCCGCTTCATACCCTGCCCCGGCTGCGGCGGCAGCCGCAAGGTGTTCATCGAGGAGGAAGACCGCATCCACCGCTGCGGCGAGTGCAACGAGAACGGATTGGTACGCTGCCCTCTCTCTGATCTGCACTTTGCGAGTAGCTCTATATACCCGAACCGTCCGCCTGCTTCTCCGATCCGGTCTCTACCCGATATGAGGGACTCTTGCTGCAAAATTTATCTTAATATTCAAACCTACAGATCCGGATAACTAAGGGCACTTTATTGATTCTCTTGATTAAAGAGTAGATTCGGCAGCCCTTATTAGACGCCCCTAACATGAATATCTCTGAAGGAGATATCTAACCGAATGTCTACAAGACTGAATAACAAATGACAAACTAACTAATCTGCTGAACTAACTCCTGTGTGCCCTTGATTGTCGACCAAGTCTCGGCCGTGCCGTGCTGCTGCTGCTTCCTGTACTGTAAGTGCAACCCCAAAAGGAGTCAACAAGCTCATTCTAGAATGAACTAGGAATACATTCTTTTTAGTAGCTCACTGTAGAATGCCAATGTATGTGAACCGTAGCGCTGATGGGAGTTGGCGTCTTCTGTTGTTCATTAGATCTACACAGATATCGTCCAGTAGATATGTGTTTTTTATGTCATGGTTATAGACATTATTAGCTCATACCGGTATATCTAATATAGCAGTATGTTCTTTTGTCGATATGTACACAATTTAGTGCAACTTGATTGTCAACAATCTGTCCATGAGCTTATTGGTGTGTTATGAATTCGCAGAAGGCAGAGGTTCCATGAATCCACAGATAGTAGCTGGGCGTGCAGCAGTGGTGGGCTGAGAATGAATCCGCAGATAGTAGCTGAATGTGTTACCAGGGCATTTCCATATTTTTGTTGGTGATTTAAGTTCTGAAGTGAATGATGCAACTCTTTATGCCTGTTCTTTGTAACATGGTAACACATACGATGTGTTTGTATCTAAGCATATGCTTCGCAATTCTGATTTTTATTCAAGTGGTGGAATTTGTTGTGTCAAGTCTATCTCATTGTTATGCTATAAGAATCTAGAATGACATATTTTGGACATCATGCCTTTTCTCTATGTTTCTAATTAACCTATTCCCTACTTTTCAGTTCGTTGTGTATAAAGAAATTGTTTTAAGATAGCCAAATAATGGCATCTTATATACATATTTTTAGTAGAAACTGAGGCGCTTGTACGACCACTGGACTGCTGCAAGTCAATTGATGATGCCCATGCTAAAGGAATGCCGATTGCTTGGCCTTCAATATGTGTATGATATTTCAACCTTGGTCCATATGATATGTGTATACTTTTTCATGTATCCTTAAAGCTCAGTGATGTTTGCCACATGCAGGTTCGGAAGATTAACGGTTGGATTCTCATACTTGTTTCACCTCATGGATAGATCATCGGGCAAAGATTTTGAGAAGAATAGATAGATATCATTATGTCATTAGATCATCGGGCAAAGATTTTGAGAAGAATAGATAGATATCATTATGTCATTCTAGGATGAAAAGTTTATGTTGTTATTCCCAAGACTTGTTTTCTCAAATGGATTGTCATGTATGTTATAAAATTATGTGAACCATATTTTATATATTTCCCTGTGGAATGCAATGTTGGTGATGGTTATAATTTTGTGCAATATGTGATTCTTGTGAAAGAAAATAATTCTGCAATTAATTAATTGTCATTTCGAAAAAAATCATTACTTTTTCCTCTCTCTAGATCTCTGTGTATATATATTTATATGTATTAAAATAAGTTTCCACAAAATGTTTTGGTGTAAGAAAGTGTGTTGCTACTCATAATACAATGGTGTTACTATTGCTCCAAAAATGTGTTACTGGGGTAGCTTGTTGTAGCACATATTTGTGTTACTAGGGTAGTTTGTTGTAGCACATAATATGTGTTCTTATAGATAAGATATATGTTGCAAGGTAGTAACATGTTTTCAGACATGTAGTAGCACTTATCACGTGTTACTACAAACCTAGCTAGTAACATGGGCTATAAGAACACTTAAAAATTGTGTTACTGCAAAGACTAGCAACATCTTTATTGACATGTAGTAGCACATAGACGTGTTACTATAGCTCCTTGCTGGTGTAGTGCAGTCAGACCAGCATCATCCCTATAGTCTTGCCTGAAGGTTGCTGATTTTGTTTGGCTCGAGTTTCTAGCTTTGTTGCCCAAGTCAAATGGTATAATCTGAACTTGGTGACATCATTGTCATCTGACTAAATATTTGAATACCTGTGTGGAAAAAGTTTCAGAAATCATTCAGCCCCTGATTGCCAGCACCAGTCCTACACCACGACTCTTACAAGGGCTTGACATGCAGCCATCAACACCAGGATGCTTACCACAGCATCAGCCACAACATGTTTTACCACAGTTTGAAATGTGTTAATTAAGTTTTTTACGTAATCATTTTCCATTTTTTTTTAAAATTCATAGTTATTGATTGAATATTTCTAGATGGGAGAGGAAAGCAGAGTTTCAATCTGTCAGAACATGATGCTAAAGGCCCAGTGAGTAAAGGATTCTTAGCTTATTTTTAGTTTAAGTTTCTTTCACTTTTTGTTCTCTGGGTTGCATAGGCCGTGTTTGTAACGACAAGCACATTTAGTTGCTTATTTCATTTTATACCTACATTATTCTAAACCAGGTGTACAAAATGAAAAATCACAAGAATAAGCACACTTGGTTCAAAATTACAAATATAAGCAGGAACCATGTTAATCAACGTCCATCTTCAGACACTAACTGATGTAGTGCCTAAAATGTTCAGACCTTGAACATAAAGCTCATACCCATGGATGTAGTTTGTTTGTAGTAGTGTTTATCAAAAAGCTCCAGGTCATAATTTTCTTATGTAGCTCCAATTTGCTATTTAACTATTTAATCTGGCACTCTCGAGATGATGAGGGGAACAAAATCATATAGGTTCAACCTTTTTTAGCATCATATGTTCGGCACGACAGCTGTGTACCATCTCCGGATGGTAGAGGCTGGAACCTAGTTCCGTTATCTAAAAAATATGTTCGGCACGAGCCCAATCTTGCCAACTTGGGCTATGTTTATATGAATAGAAAAACTACTCTGTTTGGTTTTGGTTTCTAGCCCCATTTTACCCTGCCAAACATTGGTCATGACCAAATGTGGGGCATTGCCAACAAATTTGGCCATAAACCAAATGCTTGTCAAAGTTGGGGAAGAAAAAATTTGGGAAGGTAACATGGAGCCTGCTTGTCATTGAGAAAGGTGGCGGAAGATTTGGCACCCAAAAACTGATCGATGATTTGACCACCCATGATTTGGCCAAAAAAGTTTGCAAGATTCCTCAAGGCATGACATTGGTTGGAGCTAGCCAACTAAAACCTTGCCAAAATTTGGTAACGCTAAAACCTGGGCAAATCCAAATATTAGAAAAACGAATGTTGTTTGGATCGTGTCCAACCAAATTTTAGTGTTACCAAATTTTGGTGGCCGATTTCCTCACCCGGGGTTGCACATGTCTAACATTGGTTTCATTAACGTTACCAAATTTTGGTAACAAACCAAATTATAGCCAATTTTCATTGGTGTTACCAAATTATGGTAAGGTTTTCGTTGGCTAGCATCCAATCAGCCCCTAAATTCCATAGGGCAAGCCAGAATTTGGAAACAAACCAAATAGCAGCACAAATTGGTAGGGCATGAACACAATTTTGTAAGATAAAGTGAGGCTATAATCCAAACACACAATGCTAAAATGGTCTACCTTTACTTTTAGCATTGGTTCTTAGTTTGTCCTTTTGTTAAATAAATGCAGTAAAATTTGAGTTACCACAAAAAAAATGTGACTTACCATAGTGAACTGACACAATTGATATTTTGTGCAAAAAGATTTCTTCCTTTGTTTATTATGGCTTAGTAGTCTTGTAAGAAAGACAAGCATATGCTTTCATTCATTAGTGTGATATTAGCTGATATAAAGTGCTCTATAAAAGTATAAATGTCTACTGTGTGTTATCTCTACCAAGGTAACCTGTTGTTGTGGCATCTCAGCTTTCCTTCATCCCTATAGTAAGAATAGTGACAAGTTGCGTACTAATTTTGAACGTGTAACTAACATTTATGATTTTAGCATAGATAAACTAAATTGAGCATGTGAGCTTGATAGCAAATTATAGAAACCAAATATACGGTTCACCTATTTACATCGGGTCAAGCTAAAGCTTGCAAATATGGATTCCTTTCTCTTTCGTAATGCACCATATATTTCATATACTTTTATTAGAATGCTATATATTTCATTTACATGCACGGTAGTAGATTGTTCTGTTTTGGTTCAGCAATGATCCGTAGTGATAAAGCAAATCAGAAGTTAAGGGGCTGATTGTTTGGTTGGCTGGGAGAGCGGTGTAGAGGCACTTCTTTGCAGTTCGTTGAGTCGTAGAAATAGTAAATATCAAACAAATATGTCGTCCCTGCATTTTGTTATTCAGAAACTAAAATACCTCATTATTATTTTAAAAAACTGTCTTATGATTGTTACCACAATAATCGCTTTGCTTACTTCTGAAGGTGCTCCGAACTTGAGGTAGCAGGGCAGCAACTCCTATGTAAGGTAAGGTACTCATAAAATGTAGTACCTAGTAGGCTAGTAGTACAACGTTAGTTTGTCTATTAGATAGTTCAGGTGTTGTGAATGTGTAAGATTTGTGGAAAAAGAAATATCTTCTCTGGAATTCAGCTCTGAGTGGTTACCTTTTCCCTCCAGGAACCAGTCACACTACACAACACTAACTCCTGATGTGCTCACTTGTCACTGAACAGGCAGATAGGTTGAGAAATGAACTCTGAGTGGCAGCGGGTGTGCAAGAGCCTAACCGATGAACTGAAATTCGACGCCTCAGCTCATTGCAACATGATCTCCATCGCAACAGCTCCTACCTCGGACGGTAACAAAGGGACGTCCATATACATGATCTCCATCGCAACAGCTCCTAGCTCGGACGGTAACAAAGGGACGGCCATAAACATGATCTCCATCGCAACAGCTCCTAGCTTGGACGGCAACAAAGGGACTTTCATATTGGCTTTACTGATGACTTTTAATTATAGCTAATAACTTTGGCTAAAAATAAATAGGCTGTGACTATTGCACAGGCAACTGAAAATTTTTTATCTTTCAGTCACTTGGCACTTTGAATCACCTGAAGTTGCAGGTGATTTTTTTTAGAGGGGGTCTGGAACTTCAGTTAATTGAGAAGTTGCACTTTGAATCACCTGAAGTTGCAGATATTTTTTTGAATGGGGCTACAACTTCAGTTGATTGAGAGTGCAATTTCAAATGACTGAAAGATAAAAAAATTTCAGTCGCATGTGCAATAGCAAAACTGAAATAAATAATAGTTACTGAAAAAGTGATTTTAAAAAGAGGACGCAAGCAGTGGGGAAGCGAAAGAGAGTTGTGTACGCACGATGAGAGCGGGAGGAGTAGGGTGCGTTTTACACCCGTGGCCCCATGCCTTACCCTGGAGTGAGACAGTAGCTAGAGTAGTGGAGAAGCCGCTTCAAAAAACAGGATATTCGTATTGGCTTTTGACTTTTCTAAGTAGAAGCCAATATAAATAGGGTCTAAAATTCTGACGGTGGAAGTCTTTAACTGATGAAACTTCCTTTTGATGTAGTCTCTACGAAATTTTAGTGGTGTATATATAAGATTACGAAAGTGGTAGAAGACACCTCGAGTCTATGGTGAATATTAAGGTATATGATTTCATATATATGTAGGTGTAGCTGAGTAGCACTGTAAGACTTCCTTATCGTAGTACCGCAGAGATAAACTGAAGAAAACCTCTAAATTAAGGCCCCATTCTGTTCAAAGGAAAATAGAAGAATTTTGTAGGATTGAAATCCTATAGAAAATTTTTCTACGTGTCCATTCGGAACAAAGAAATGAGCCCTAGAAATTTTATGAAATTCATATGGAATGCCCTAATCCATAGGAATTTTAGAGGAAATCTAACAAAAGGTCTAACCTCATGGAATTTTTCTTTCGTGTCTCTCTCCAAAACTAATACGAGGTGCCCGATATTCTCGACATAGGACCTTGAATAACTCATGCAACATGATGAGTTTAGCGTGACCAACCGCTGCTCATGCAACGACCTACGACGTATGAACTCACCCAACCACAAGTACGATGCTTCTTCAACCCAACCACAAGAAAGTGAAAAACTTGATCCTGCAATTACCGAAGGATGAGCAAGAACCAAGATAGAGAATGCCTAATTCTAAAGAGTAATGGATGCTATGAACAAAACCCTAGAACAGGTAATGAATATATGCTATTTCTTTGATTAAACCTGGTTTAAACCAAAAGTACACAAATACATGAGTATATGAGACCCTTAGGGTCTACTACAAGGTATCCAAATCGACTCCATCACATCCCTATATGTATTGGACTCAAACTTACATAAAAAAGGAAACCTAAATTTATCGTCGTCATATTGTTTAGGTCATAGCAGAGCGGCCATAAGGTTTCTAATGCTGGCACCATATCCATTGCATGGGTCTTGGAATAAAATTTCCAACAAGCACAAGATCATCCGAATCAAATTCCGTTTGGGAAAGTTATTGCCTTTTTATTACGGGCCCTATAAGCTATCTCGAACCAAATCCGAATTGAGTTATGAGTTTCTAATTTTGATTTCGGTTGGGCTTGATGAAAATCCAAATTAGGCTTGAAAATCCTATCCAAAAGTTGGGCTTTGGATTCTTGGGCTTCTCCCCTTTTTCTTCTCCTTTTCTTCCTTTTTTCCATGCATGCTTCCTTTCTTCTCTCTCGGTTGCATAGCTCTTTTTGCTTCCATGCGCTCGGCTAGCTTCTCTCCTTTATGCTTGATACTCGGTAGCTTTTTTTCACTTATTAGCGCATGAACTCCATGGTCTTCCTCACTTGCATTGGCCCTGGCCTCCCTCACCTCCCTCTCGATTCCAAATGCTTTCATCTTGTCAAACTTGAAAATATACAAAGTATTTACATTAGGTAGTAATCAATTCTTATGTAAATCACAAGTAAACTCATTAAGAAATAAATTTACCTATTGACCAAGTAATTTGGTTCTAACTCTTGTCATGGACCCTTATGCAAATTATGATTAACATCTTATATACTTGAAGAGATGGACGGTCACTAGTGTCAAGAATGTCCTCATCATATGCTCCTTCAAGAAAAGTCGTCATTGGCTTCTGATAACCTGAAAGTGTATATCATCCACATTTCTCTTTTTTTAGTACATCATGAACATCTAAAGGCATAGTAAATAATGAAAACAACACATATACATGGTGAATCAATTATTATGTCATTCTTATTGTTTTGCATAAACCAATTAGCACAATAGCAGCCACATGATGTATTTGGTATATAAATTTTAGTACTCCATTCATTCTCCCTCCCATGAAAAAAAATCGTCACCGACTTTTGTAAGTACATGGATAAGATATTAATAGGCAAAATTAAGTCAAGTTGTTCAAATATGTGAGAGAAAATTTTGAGTATCTTCCATGCTTTGTTAGTACCAATATTGTTATCTTTATCATCCTTTTCAGCTAATGTAGGTGTTGTAGGTATTAAATTACCAAGATGTAACCATAGAGAAGCAAGTACTTCATCCCTAATCGTGGTTATCTTACCGTCATTCTCCTCAAGCAATGCAGGTTGTTCATCATTCTGCTCATCATCTTTAATGTCAACCTGCATAATGTGAGAAACAACACTGGAAGTAGAGAGTATA
The DNA here is from genome assembly GCA_036346575.1 of Dendrocalamus sinicus. Taxonomy (NCBI): domain Eukaryota; kingdom Viridiplantae; phylum Streptophyta; class Magnoliopsida; order Poales; family Poaceae; genus Dendrocalamus; species Dendrocalamus sinicus. The sequence goes on along the minus strand of CM070656.1, from coordinate 17,622,259 downwards.
TCGTTAATTTCAGTAATAACCTCACTCTTACTATCATTTACTTCACTCATTTCTTTTGGTGTATCTCTCTCAGACTCAAATTGGATGCTCTCAATCTCATATATGGTATATCATATAGCTTACTCTTTTTAACACTCTCTTAATTTGGCTACGTAGCTCTCATTCTCACATAAGTTTTGATGCATCTGATCCTCCAAAGATCGTGAGCCAACAATGGCGCAATTACCACCAACCACAATCTTATCATATGCTATGGGTAGCGACGAGGCATCACTACTCATCACCTTGACCAAAGGGAAAATCTTATACTCGGTCATCTTCTCATGTGAGACACTAGTGGAAACATACGAATTAAGTGTGGAGTCATGTTGAACCGTAGTGTACACCTATCCATAATTCTCCTCTCCTCTTCTATACCATAATTCACAAGATTCTGCATACTCTATCATATTTCAAACGAACGGTAGTAGTAATCTCGAAATTTAAACTTTTTGTAAGCCCTTATTGCATATGTCTCTGTGATGTTGGCATGGTACATAGCATAATTTGGTTCGTTATAATAAGATTGGACCGATCAATGTCCTTGACGAATGCTCTTCATATGGTGAAGTAACTCTAACTCATACTGATATGGCACAAACACTTTCCTCATGACATAATGCTTCTCTAGATAGAGCTTCCACCAAGTGTATGCATATTTTTCAAACTCCATGATGGCTTATCTCACTTTTTTTTGCTTTGGATAGCTTCTGGAACTTAAGATCACATTTGAATTGGTACACCCATTCTAGATACTCCTTCGGATTTGTACTTCCCTAGAATAGAAAATACAAGTAACTAGAGTCGCACCATGAGGAACGAAATGTTGAATATACTATCATTGTTAGTATTACAAAAATAGCAAAGAATATACAGAATTTATGTGGAATCACTCATCCTCACCTTCTCTTACCACCGAAGTTCTTACTCACCCTTTGCTGAATTTGAGGAGTTGCTTCCACTTAGGTAGTGAGTATTGCACAAGGTGATTGTTAAGCGAGTTCACAGTCAAGTAATTGCACAAACAACATATATTTGTGGAGCTTGGTACATAAAGTGTATATCCTACACAATTTGAAATTCTAGATATTGCAAAGATAGTAGCAATCCAAACTAGAATTTAATGTGTAGTGGCTGATCCAAAAGATATAAGATGTATTTAGGACAACAACTCATACACAAGTAGGGATGGAAACGGATCGCATACCGTCGAATAGTCGCAAATACGAATACGAATTCATAGTTTTAAAGCAAATATGAATACGAATTCGAATATTCTCAAATATGGATACGAATATTCTCGAATACGAATACGGATATTTTCGAATACAAATTTTCTCGGATACGATCATACGAATATCGGATAAAACGGATTGCTAGCGATTTTGTTGATTTTTCACCGGTTTTTGACCGGTTACCGGTTTTAAACCACGTAAATTCAAATTTTAAATCACAAAATTTGTACGGATGTTTCATAGGTTCTAGAAACGGATCGAATACAAATCGAATAGTCTTGAATACGAATACGAATATTCTTGAATACGAATGCAAATATGAATACTCTCAAATACGGATACGAATATTCTCGAATACGAATACGGATTTTGCTTACCACATTCGTGTTTTTTTGGATACGAATATCGGATAAAATGAATTCTCCGTTACTGTTTTCCACCCCTATACACAAGGATGATGTAACTTGATGCAATCAAAGAAATAAGCTAATATGAAAATATAAGTGAATAATAATTAGATCTTATACAATTATGGAAAGACGCTAGCTAATTACTCAAATTGATAAGTAAGGCACAAGATTGCTCAAATTCAATACTTATGTACAATCTGAAATTTAGAAACAAAAGGGTGTAATAATGCACAAATTTTGGCCAGTTTAATTTTTCTATTTATTTTTTCACTTCTTTTTATTCAACACTCTTTGCTTCTTTCTTTCTTTTGCCTTTTCTTTTATGTGGCTGACAAAAATAGCAAACACTCGAATAGCAAATTGACTCCAAATTGTAGAAAAAATTGCTATGAGCATAAGCAATATAAAATAGCTAGTCTCAATAGGAGAAGTTTTCACGAAGGAAGATATGATTCTCAAAGGACATAAGCGTAGCTCACAAGATTGAATTCTGCGCACGACTAGATATAAGTAAAGCATAAGGCACAACAAATTTTGGCAATAATAAGAAATAAACAACTAGGAAAGATTATTACTGTAACAGCCCAGCTGTTTATTTTAATTTTTGAGTAAAAAATTATTAAATTAAATTAATTTAGTTTAAAATAAAAATAAGTGTTTTGGTGCCTAAATTTGAATTTTGTTTTGCCCTGATTTTCTGCTTTTAAAAGAAAGCTGGATTTGAAAAGTAATTTAAGTAAAAACCTAAAAATATTATTAAATAAAATGATATTTTGATTTTCTATAAAATCCTAATTCAAATTAATTATCTAGATTTCTTTAGCTTTTAGCTGGTTTCTGTGTTTTTCTGAATTCAAAATCTATTTTGAAATTAAAAAGTATTTTATGTTTAAAATATAATACCAAGTTAAGTTGAAAATATTTTTCCTAAGTGTAAAACATCTCTAGGAATTTCTGTGAATTTGTTTTGAAAGTTTTAGACTTTATTTGGTATTTTCTAAGTATTTTTAAGCCTTCCTAACATTTCTGAAAACCAAAAATGAATTTTAAATCCTTTCCCTCCTCAGGCTGACACATGTCGCTCCCTGGTTCAATCCATCTCCACCCAATCTAATCTCAGCCGTCCCTTGCCACTTACCCCTTCGCCTTTGATCGACGGCCTAGATTTGATCCATCCCCGTTTAATCTAATCTGAGCCATACCTTTTCACTTACCCCTTTGCCAACAGTTTAGATTTAATCCTCGCCACTCGATCTAATCTCGGCCGTCCGGTCTTCATCCAATGATCACCGCTCGGTCTCTCACTCTTGCTGACCAGTGGGTCCCACCTGCCAGGTCCGTCTTCCCCAGCACGCCACCGCTGCCTTCCTTCTTTCTTCCTCCCCTTTCCTTCCTTGTGCCGGCGACCAAATCCCCGCCGATCCCTTCCTTCCTTTTCCGATTCCTCTTGGTTTTGGAAAGCGCGAGCCGCGTGGAATCCAATTTTGCGCTCGCCTTCCTTCCTTGTTCCTCCCCTTTCCTTGCCCTCTTCGCCCATATCTGCGCCGATCGTGAAATTCGGCTAGCAATCCCCGCCTCCCCCACCCCTCCTCGGTGCTATATAAACCCCCCTCCACCCCTCCAAGTCCCCACACCACAGCCCTCTGCCCTCAATTCCTCTCTTTGGCACCCGAGCAGCTCCCGCATTGAGCACGCATCGCCAATCATCTCCAGCGAGCAATTTCCGTACCTCGGGCCACAGCCAAGCTCCGCCGCCAGCCATCTTAGCTTCGCCGTGGTCTTCTCCACCTCCTCCGCCCCTCAGCAGTGACCCAGCCCCATTGGAGCACTGCCGCCGCTCAGACCCGAACCGCGTCGCCGCTCCTTCCTCATCGCCGACTACCATTAGTGCTCGCCAAGCCTCGTACTAGGTACCATCGGACTCGCCGCACCCTCCTCTTCATAAGCAACGCTTCGTCGGCTATCACCACCCGCTAGAACGCCGGCGACCATAGGTCCCCGTGCACGGCCACCGCCCGGCAAGCGACATCAGATGGCTCAGCCGAGGTGGCAGCCATCTGGCACCCACCTCAGCGCCAAGGCAGCCACGCAAGCGCCACAACCGCTCGGCTGGCTGCGTCAGACGGCACGGCCTACGTGGCACCCAGCGGCATGCCACCTAAGGGCACCAGTCTACGTGGCAGACACATGTCATGCCACGTCAGCATCAGGACCCTCCCGAGCCATGTGGTAGCCACGTCAGCGCCACCTGGCTGCCACGTCAGCAAAACCAGCCAAGTCACTAGCCACATCAGTGCCATGTCACCCTCCCTGCCACCTCAGCCTCCCTCTAGCCCATGGACCTGGTCCACGTAGACCAGGGCCCACCTGTCAGTCAAACAACCCTAGGGCTGATGTCATAAACCTGATTTTCCTTTATAAAAATAATTCAGTCAAAAAGGAAATTCAGTGCTGACATCATAATTCCATTTTCCTTTAGAAAAATAATTCCAGAAAATCTCTTTTATTCTTTTTCTCTGATTTTCAACTTTCGAGAGCCCGTTCTCCTTCATCCTAACTCCGATTGAGCCCATTCAAAATTTGAAATTCATCAAAAATTCTCCTCTGTCCATTTCGGCCCTCAATTTAAATATCTAGAGTTTATTTGAATTTATTTTGAATTTATTTGAGTTCGGTAAGTTATTTTCACGTGTAGACTGCGACGATTCCGGAGAATTCTACGACGACGATCCACACCCATTTGAGGAGCAAGGCAAGTCACACATATTGATCATGTTGATCCCAGTTTGCAAATAAAATTATGTTGATTTAAATTATATTGCATGTATATGTTTATTCAAGTATTTCAATTGCAGTTTTAAACTTAGTTAATCCCCAATTGTTATCGGCACCTTTAATCTTGTGCAACATAAACCCTAGAATCAAACTCTAGATAGTACACTAGTATTGGCTAGAGAATTTTACAACAAATGTTTAGACCTGCTTAGACATAATCTTTATTTTGGGATAACTTTTTCACATAAAATGATAAGCTTTTGAAATGTATTCTTAAATTCGGTGAGTCAAGAAGGATTATGAAATATTTTGAAATAAAATATAAAACCTGGTTTAAACTTAGGCTAATGGTTAGGTGGTGGGTGCAGACATGCACTGTTGTTCGGTGACACAGTGTTGATTGTCGGGCATAGGGGGTATGTGATTGGGCCTAAGTAAATTAAGGACCGGTCTGTGAGCTACTATTGCAAAGCCCTATCGTATTACCACAAGGCTGGTATGGGATAGTCCTGGTTGATTAATTTGCGGGTCCCAACCTGAGTCATGTCGTAGGATGAAAATGAGCGTGGCGTAGGCCATGAGAAGTCTCATTCGACTCAAGAGGGGGTCCTGATCTGGTGAATTTCTTACTGGAGTGAAATCTTAGTGTTGGCTTGGCCAGGTTGAAGGTTTTGTATTGTATAGGCCTTGTCATGATCTCTCTGCCGCACACCTAAGGAAGTGTGTAGATCGCGTGGCAATATAAGATGATCATGTCTTGTGGGTAAAGCTATACAACCTCTGCAGAGTGTATAATCTATCCTGGATAGCCATGCCCACAGTCATGGACATGCTGAGTAAAGTTTTTCATGGATTAGACTTTATTTTTCAAAATAGTTTATGAAAACTTTATGGATGGATGGAATCAATGAGAGATTGGAAGCGTGTAGATGGATGAAATCCATACGAGATCTTTTGGAAAAGATGGTCCAGATGGGATACCCGTGGTTAGGTTAGTGTTTGGTCGAAGCCTGCACTAACGGTATTAATTTCATTTACAATTACTGTTTTTACTTATTGTATTAAATTCAGCAATTTTAATCTATTTATTGTATTTCTTTAAATACTGTTTTATGCTCAAACTAACCCTGTAAGCCTTCCTTTGTTGCCTTTATCATTATGTTGCATTCTCCGTGTGACTTGCAGAATACAAGTTTGTACTCACTCTTGCTATCTTATCTCAGAGGAAGACGACCTTGACTACGGTGAGGACTAGGACGAGTACGCCGCGTCTTACTGTCTTTTGCCTGTGGGCAAGCTTGGGATTCACTTTATCAGTTGCTTCCGCAGTTATTTGTCTTTATTATTGTTGCCAATGAGCATTAATGTAAACACTGGCCACAAGGCCGTACTCTCTATTTAATAAAATTGTCATTGTGCTTGACATGTATCCCTGTTATCACTGTTTGCACTAGCCTGATCCTGGACTAGTGCGATTTACACAAAGGGTTTCGGAGTTGTTGCTTCGAGGTCCGACAATTACACAACTACTCCAAAAGATAGCTGGGCTTAGAATTTATACCCAACACTCCACACGGATTCGAATATGTGATGAACTTAGAATTAGAATCGGGATCAAAATTCCAATCTACGAGTACTGAAACTTGTTGGATTGAAAACACCAAGAATTTAGCCGAATTTGAATTTGACCCAAACAGAAAAGTTTTAGAGCTCATTGTAAGCTTTCCAACGAATCAAAGAAGGCCTCAATCAAAGTTCAGACACAAAAGTTATGACCAATTTATAGAACAATGCACCAATAGAACTCAAATTTGACATAAATTGATTCAGGAACAGGATTTGATTTTGAGATTTTTGGTTTTAGGATAGAAATAAGGAACAAGCTACATAATGAATCAAGATGATCAACAATTAAACAATAATTCCAATGGATTAAAACCTAACTATATTCAGAAGAATAACATATTGAAAACTAGAGTTCAGAATTTTTATGTTGCAATTTTCGGTTTTAGGGTTCTAAGAATAAAGAACAGCAAGTAAAACAATCTAACCTATGGACAAGTAATCCTACCGAGTCAACTATGCTCTAATACCAAGATGATACAAGGTTCTCGATCTTCTTGATGTAGGGCCTTGGATAACTCATGCAACCTGATGAGTCTGGTGTGGCCAACCGCTACCCGTGTAACAACTTGCGATGTATGAAATCACCCACCCACACCTTGATGTTTCTTCCACCTGACCACGAGGAAGTTGAATACTTGATCCTACAATTGCCAGAGGAAGAGCAAGAACCAAATGATAGAGAATGCCCAATTCTAAGGAGTAATGATGGTTGTGCACAAAACTCTAGAATAGGCAATGAAGCAATCTATTATTTCTTTGATTAAATGTAGTCTAAGCTAAAAAGGCATGAATACATAAGTATATATGACCCCTAGGGTCGGCCACAAGGTATCCAAATCGACTCCATCTCATTTCTATATGTATTGGACTAAAACTTATACAAAAAGGAAATATAAATTTACAGTTCTCACATTGTTTCGGTCACAGCGGCGCAGCCATAAGCTTTCTAATTGGCACCATATCTATTGTGTAGGCCTTAGAATAAGCTTTCTAGCAAGCACAAGAGCATCTAAATCAAACTCCGTTTGTAAAAGTTACGATCTTTTTTTAGAGCACTATGAGTTGTTCCAAACTGAATCTGAATTGAGTTTTGAGTTGATTCTGATTTTGATTTCAGTTGGACTTGAGGAAAATCTAAATTGAACTTGAAAATCTTATCCAAAATTTGAGCTTCGGATTCTTGGACTTCTCACATTTTTCTTCTCCTTTTCTTTCTTCTTTTCTATGTATGCTTCCTTTCCTCTCCTCTCAGCTGCACAGCTCTTCTTGCTTTCATGCGGTCCGCAGGTTTCTCTCATTTATGCTTGATATTTGATAGCTTTTCTTAGTTTATTAGCACATAAACTACATGCTCTTCGTCGCTTGCATTGGCCCCAATCTCCCTCACCTCCCTCTCGGTTTCAAACGCTTTCGTCTTGTTAAACCTGAAAACATACAAAGTATTTGTATTAGATAATAACTAATTCTCAAGTAAATCACAATAAACTTATTAAGAAACAAATTCACTTATTGGTTAAGTAATTTGGCTCTAGCTCTTATTTTGGACCCTTATACAAATCATGATTACCATCTTATACATTTAAAGAGATAGACGATGTATTAGGATAAAGGATGTTCTCATCAAAACCCTATACTGCACAACGGGACAATTCCTATGTTTTATAATTCGCAAGAATTCGAGTGGGCATGCCTCTAATTCCTGTTGTTTCCCTAAGATACTAGTTCTCTCTCTCTCTCTTCCTCCCTCCCCCACTATGCGCATGAATTGATTACTTGTTAGGAAAGAATTTAGGACTGAGATATTTGCAGTTCTATTGTCCCACAGATGTGAGGATGTTTGAATGGAGATTTTCGCAATTTTGTTCGTGGCTGAAGGGTGGTGAAAGGCACGTCCATTCTACAGCATTTATAAATCTGGTTTTGGTATGACTGGTAATATTTTAATACATCCTTGCCGTGTCTTGTGCAGGTACAGGGACCCACGCGCCATGTAGCGGTGTAGCCCCTGTACCAAATTCTTATCCAGTCATCTCTGCATCGCTCTGAGCCGTCAAATTATCGTTCTTTTTTTCTTTCCTTTTGCCTTTTCTTTTCGTAAGATAAAGAACCTGCCGTCCATACAATAGCATTAGCACGACAAAAAACTAGCCATGTGAAGAGACGACACTAGAAGCAAAAGGCGGCTGTCTCAGGAAGCGAACGCAACGAGGGGAAAATATCCCAGAGGGATTGCTGATCCTGCTAAGCATGTCAGCCCTGGGCCACATGCTATTTTGCGAGACGTCAGTGTCAAATCACAAATTTATTAAAGCATGAGGAATTGCTGCCCTCTCAGCACGTCCACGTCTCCCCTCACCTCTCAACCAATTCACGTCACCCATTTTGCACAGAACCATTCGATCACCCCACTGATAGCATCCGTCCGTCCACCATGTAGCCTCGAAATCTCATGAAGCTGCCTTCACACACGAGTAAGCCTCTACCGCATCCCTCTCCCTCCCGCGCCCGCTCTGGATTCCCCTAGAATGCCTCCACGTGGCCATGCCCCCCCCCCCAAACAGCACGAACCCTTACGGCCAATTCCCACGCTGTCCCCTCGCCCTCCTCCGTCCCTATCTCCTCCTACGCCGGCACCGGCGCTCCCTCCTCTCGCCTAGCCAATCCTCCTCCCCATCTTCTCCGACATCGTCCGGAATCGTTTGCTACCTTCTTGAGCCACCTTTTTGCCTCTGGGAGTCCTTTGCACTCGCCCGTGTCTCAGTGGCTTCGAGTTCACGGGAGACGACTAGATAGAGACCGTCTCTCTTAGATCAGGTCGGATCCAAACTTCTACGTTAGGGAGTCACCGATGAGCCCCATGGGACTGACCACCCGAAGAGGAGATGGGTGATGACGCGCGATGAGGCGCGTGTGGCCGGAGGGCACCATCGTGCGACGGCTCTTCCAAGGTGCCTGATACATCTCTGCTTTCTATACCTTTCTGGGCCATACTTTTGGTCTGGGTCTCTCTTCGTTCTTGATTTCGTCTTGGCTATTTCGGATTCCTGCTTGTTAACTTTGTTCTAGGAGAAAACGCACACATCGTAAATAAACTGAGAGAACACAGAAGAATTTCTCTATTTTCTTACTTGCCCCCCTTTTAATTGGTTACAAATCTTTTCAATATATAGGCTAATACTCTCCTACTAGCATACGTATTTAGACTTCAAGTTGGATACAACTTCAACTTAAGTTATACACGGAGATGGACTTTACTACGTCTTGGACTCTAAATCAAGATTATTTCTAACAATCTCCCCCTAATCTTGACTTGACATACTCTAGTTTTAGTCTCAATGCATTATGAACTACCAGCCACGCCTCCACATGAAGCGTTCTACATGTAAGCTACATATAGGGACTCAACTCAACCGGTATGGGTCAACCAGATGCAAAGATTCTAAAACATTGAGGCAGACGGTCTCAACTACGACTTACTAAACTCATACTTGATACAGAACGGTGACACATCTCCTCAACATTCTGATTTCTTATCACCTTACTTGAATTTGGACGGTGACACATCTTCTCAATGTTCTTGACTCAACTCATCATCAGAGCACTGTTGATTCATCATCGTTGAGTGCTTCAGTAAGAAACGCTTTCTTCATCCTCGGCTTGGGGTATTCTAAAGCAAAGTGCCTACAATCGTTACAATTATAACATCTCACTTTTGCCTTATCAAACTTCTGAGTATGACCGCTTTGGCCACCACCTTTAGAAGTGTTCTTGCTTTCACGCTTCGATGATCGGATCTCCTACTCAGCGCGGGTCAACAAGACCTGTCCATCACCGTTGTTACTATTGTCATGAATGCATTCCTCATACGCCTTAAGACAACCGATGACCTCCTACATGGTCATTGTCTTTAGGTCTTCAAATTGCTTTATGACCAAAGCAATTGGGAGAAACTGTAAGGGAACAGCACGAAGGAATTTCTTCACTACATACAATTCTTCCACCTTCTCGCCAAGGGTCCGAATCTTATTGACGATGATCGCCAACCAGATTGCGAAGTCATTAATCGACTCCATTTCCTTTATACGCAGCACCTCAAACTTGGTCTTAAGAGTTTGTACATTTGCTTCCTTCACACGATCAGCACCAAGACGCATCATCTTCAATGCCTCCCACGTGGCTTTGACCGTCTCCTTTTCTGCCAGTAGGAAGAGTGTCTCCTTTGGGATACCTTGATAGATGGCCGCCAATGCCATCTGATCCTTGCGCACATCGATGTTGCCGTTCTCGATCGCGTCCCACACTCCTTGAGTTTTCATGTACACTTTCATCTTGATTGCCTAGGCTGCATAATTGCTCATTGTGAGCATTATATAATGCAGCGAGACAACGGAACTTTCCTTCGCCATTATACTGGATGATGCTTCGTCACCGGTGACACCATTTCCCAGAGAACGCGACATGATCTTGAGCACGAATCAAGATCTCGGGCTACCTTGAAGTGGCTCTTGGACCGAGGGAATGGAGAAAAAACTACGCTATTTTTTCCTTTTTTCTCTTGGTGACATTTTTCTCTCTTGGATCCGCTCTCTATTGCCGTGATTGCCGCTTGCTGTTTCTCCCCTCGCGCGGCACACTTTTATTGCACTACAGGAAAAAGGGCTTCTAGGCACGCTTTTATAGTAACGCACGCTAAAAGCGTCTCTACATGGTCATGTAAAGATGTTTTTTGACACGATTTTGTGAACATATCAACATGACATGACATTAGACACGCTTTTAGTGTCAAAAGGCATCTGTAGACACTTTTTTAGACGATATTGAAAACGTCTCAAACTGACACGGTGTTAGACACGCTTTTAATCGTCAATAGCATCTAGACACGTTACAAAGCGTATCAGAGAACGCTCCATAGCCAATTAAACATGTTTTTTAACGCGATACTAAAGTCGTCTCAAATTGACACGGTTTTAGACACACTTTTAATCGTCAATAGCATCTAGACACGTTACAAAGCGTATCAGAGAACGCTCCATAGCCAATTAAACATGTTTTTTAACGCGATACTAAAGTCGTCTCAAACTGACACGGTTTTAGACACGCTTTAAACCGTCAGTATAATTTATGCACGTTGCAAAGCGTATCAATAATCATACATAGTCACGTAAACATCCCCCCCGCCGCCTCCTCCTCTCCCCACCTCCCCGGGCGGCCGGGCCCCTCCCTCATCCCCCACCTCCCCCAACGCCGCCGCCTTCTCCCCCCACCTACCCCGCCCGCCGCCGAATCACGACGCCTCGGCCTCTCCTATCGAGTCACATCTCTCTAGCTCTCCTCGTAGTTCCCTAGTGACCTCCCGCCGCCTTCATCTCCCGTCCGCGGCGGCGCTGCCCTCCGCCGACGCGACAGCACCGTCAACCATCAACGATGGCACCGTCTCCGGTGGCCTCCCGGGCTACCCCTCCTCCCCCGCCCGCGCCGCCTGCTCCCTGGGCGGCCTCCCCGCCATCGCCAAGGTACGCCCAAAACCCTAACCCCTTGACATGCGTCATATTTACATATATTTACTCACCATTTTACCCCATTATTTTTCGCATTTCAAGATCATTTATCATCATTTACACGTTTTTCCATATTTAATTGCTCGAAATGGACCATTTTACATTTTTCTATATTTTTCTGCAGGCCGGTGCGATCGAGGCGCATAAATGACAAATTAGGCATTCTAGGGCTGCTCGCATGCATGTATGCGCGTCGACACGAGTGCGTAGGTTCTTTCGCGATGAAATCGGAGTTTCAAGGGCCGAATGAAAGAAATGAAATGGGAGATGGACCTAATCAGTAAACTCTAGATTCTTTGAGGGCTAATTGGCAAGTTGCCGAAAATTCCCAAATGATAACTGAGAGCCGCCATTGGAATCCTTCGAGCCCGGCTTGCATTTTTTCCTCACCTCCTTTGCCCCTCATCTCTCCTCCTCTTCCACACCTCGGCCGCCGGCGAGGCCGGGCCATCTCGCCGCGCGCCACCCTTTCCTCACCGACCGCCCTTCCTCCGTAGTTCCCAGTGCGCAGCAGCGCCGCCTTCCTTGCTCTCGCCACCGGCCGCCACCATAACCTCCACTACATGCGCCCGGTTGCTCCATCTCCGGCCATCTCTTCTCCCTCGCGCGCCACCCTTCCTCTTCTTCTCTACCGCGCAGCCATTCACCTCTGCGCTCCCTTCACCACCTCCGCCGCCTGTGCACTTCTCCCGCAGCTCCTCCTCTCGCGCCACAGCGCCGCCGCCTCGCTTCATCCTCACCGCCGGCGTCTTCTCCACATCGCCGACTCCCTCCACCGCCTCCCTTCCCTTCCATCTCTCTCGCGCCACCTTCTTCCCTTCTATTCCACTTCCCAGCGCCACCATCACCCATCTGCTCCTCTCTCTGCTGCCTCTACTCCGGCCGCCATCTCGTCTCCGCCGCCCGCTGACTTCTCCTCCCACTTCTTCCACCGACTCCACCGGCCGCCTCCCTTCTCCTCCTTGCCATCTACTCCGGCCGCCGACCACATCACCATCTGCTGCCGGTTCTCCACCGCCGACCGCACCGACACCGACAGCATCTTCTTCACCAACCGCCGCTCCCTACGGTCTCCCTCCAGTGCACCGCCGAGATCCACCAAGCGCCGGCCGCCACTCCTTCCACCGACATCATCGGCTCCACTCCACTGCGGCCTCGACTTCATCAGCTCCAACCACGCCGGCGCCACATCCTCCTCTCCACCGACGGCTTCTTCCTCATCGACGCCAACTCCACCGTCGGCAGCTCCCGTCGGCTTCTTCAACCCCTCCTCGGTTGTCTAATTTCTTCCCCCTTTATTTCTTCAGTATTTTTAATTACTGTTCCCACTGTTAACTGATAATTACCATTTGCAATATGTTGATGAGAACTGTGAATGTTAAACTGTGCTTGTGATCTGTGATGCATGAGATCAGTGGAGATGAAATTATGCCCAGTTCTGTTATTGTGATATTTGTTATGTGATAATTGTGCAATCTGCGTTTTGTTAGTAGTTTAGTAGTGTTTACAGCAGTGCTAATTGTGATATGTGTTGGTAGAGATTGTAATGTTTAGCTCAGTTAGTGGTTTTCGGTGTTAGATGTCAGTGTTAGTTTAGTTGTATATGTGTTTGTCTTTGTGTTGTTGTGTTGTTCTATTTTATATCAACTAGCAACACAATGGCCCATAGGAATGATATTCATGATTGATCATGGCTACGTACAAGCATTAAACAACTTGAAGACAGTCAAACAAACAGCCCCTGTCTGTGGGTTGTACGAGCTGTCTTGTTTAGCTGTCTGTATTGTGAATTCCAAGAACTTGCAGACAAGTCCTTGTCTGTGGGTTGTACATGCCCTTAGGAGGTAGGATTCTAGAACCGTGTTTTGGGCTGATCTTATTTATTTATTTATAAAATTGAGTTTGCATATATTGCAGCTATAATTTTATTAGTGTGTTGGTTGAATTTAGAAGAGGGCTTCAAGGTGGTCACTTTGCTGAACTGAAACCAGGAGATTGAATTTAGATATAGATATATGAATTTTTTCCAGTCCTAGATTGATCCGTTGAAGATGAAATGAAAATGGAGTAGATCCAATTGTGGTGTCCTAATTATTGTACTGTCATGTTCTTGATTTACAAACAAGTGTAAATTTCAAGGCAAGCTTACAGCTCAAATTAGGATTATGTCCAGTAGCATGCCTGCAGAGAATAAGTTCCTGGTTTATTAGTTCATCTATCTAAAAGATTGTTGATCTGATTTTGTTGGTACAAATCTAGTACTATTATTCGTCCTCGATATATATCTATATGTATTGCAAAAGAAAAAAATACTAATTGATTCCATTTCATTCTTACTGCTTGTCAGAGGGCGATGGATCGTAGTTGGATGAGTAAGCCAAGACATGATACTGCATATCAAGATGGTGTTGAGCAATTTTTGGCTTTTGCTTACCGGGACATTCCACATGATAGCGAGATACTTTGTCCTTGCAAAAATGCAAAACAGATTAAACCGAGTCATGATGAAGTCGGGACACATTTGAGATGTGATGGTATTATTCAAGGTTATACGACTGGTTCATCATGGAGAGATGTATGATGATCCATCATTTGCATTTGTTGACATGCCAAATAACACTACAAATATGCCTACTTCGGGTGTCCCAAGGGCTGCTGCAGTACAAGATGGCATGCAAGAACTACTTCAAGCTGCCTTTTGCAGGGCTGAAATGTTCGAGTCACTGCCAAGTATGTCTGAAGGTGAAGTAGATGATGTTGAATCCGGATTAGCAAATATGGAACATATTGTAGCTGAAGATGTGCATCCTACAGATGACAATGCTAAGGAGAGTGAACAGAATCTGTATGCAAGATACTTGAAGGATGCACACACAAGCTTATATCCTGGTTGTAAATTTACTAAGTTGTCATTTTTGGTCACCTTATATCACTTAAAGTGCTTACATGGTTGGACACAAGAATCATTTACATCACTACTGGGTGTACTATCTACTGCACTTCCTCCTGAGGCAAACCTACCTAAGACATATTATCAAGTGAAGAGAATCATCCGTGCTTTAGGCCTTGACTATGTGAAAATCCATGCTTGCCCCAAAGATTGCAAGATTTTTGTGATGTGTGCCAGAGCTCTCGTTGGAAAGATGTTAAGAAGAATGGTTCTACAGCTAAACCTAAGAAGAAAAACAAACCAGCAAAAGTGTTGCGTTATTTTCCACTGATACCAAGGATCCAAAGGTTATTTGCAACTAGCAAAACTTCAGAAGACATGCGATGGCATGATGACGGCCGTACAAAAGACGGAAAACTGCGACATCCAGCAGATGGTGAAGCTTGGGAAGATTTTAATCATAGATATCCTGATTTTGCAGCAGATGCTCGTAATGTACGCCTTGGTCTTGCAAGTGATGGATTTAACCCTTTCCGAAATATGAGTTCAAAGCACAGATTTGGCCTGTAATGCTGGTTCCTTACAACTTGCCACCTTGGATCTCGCATGAAGCAAACATCTTTATTGTTGTCGATGATCATTCTGGACCAGATTCTCCAGGAATGATGTTGATATATACTTGCAGCCCTTGATCGATGAGCTCTTAACATTGTGGGATGGAGTGGAAACATGTGATGCCTCTTCCGAAAAAATTTCCGCTTGAGCAGCACTATTGTGGACTATAAATGATTTTCCTGCATTAGCTTACCTATATGGTTGGAGCACAAGTGGTACATATGCATGCCCATCATGTGGTGTGGCGACAAAATCATTTTACCTGAAGAATGGTAAAAAGATGTGCTACATGGGCCATCGTCGATGGCTCCCACAGGATCACATATATCGAAGGCAAAAGAGCCAGTTTGATGGCACGACAGAGACTGGACTTGCACCTGAAACAATGAGTGGTACTTCTGTTTTGAGAATGTTAGAAGACAGAGTGTTTGTTTTAGGGAAAAAGGGGTGCACAACAAAGAATACAAAGGGCAATAAGAAAGGAAAAAACAAAGGAAAGCAAGATGAAAGCCATAACAATTGCAAGCGTAAAAGAGGACGACAAAAGAAACAGAAAGATGGGAACAATGGCAAGAAGGAGAAGAAGCCAGAAGATTGGTTGAAAAAGCGGTCAATATTCTTCGAGCTACCATACTGGGAAAAGAACAAACTAAGACATAATCTAGATGTGATGCACTTAGAGAAAAATCTATGTGAAAACTTTATTACAACTTTATTGGATATTCCTTCCAAAACAAAGGATGGCCTTAAAGCACGACTAGATTTAGTGGAACTTGGAATTCGACAGAATCTTCATCCTGTGGTAGATAATGAAGGAAAGCAAACTGTGCCTGATGCACCTTTTACCATGTCTAGAGAACAAAAGGAGGTTTTTTGTTCAGTAATCCAAAACATGAGGACACCTGATGGCTATGCATCAAACATTTCTAGGTGTGTTAACATGAAAGATTGTACATTGAGTGGACTAAAAAGTCACGACAATCATGTTTTACTACATGACATTCTTCCATGGCACTCCGATCCTGTTACTCCCAACAAAGATGTTATGGAAATAGTTATTGGAATATCTAATTTCTTTAAGAAGTTGTGCTCCAAGGTGATAGATGTTGATGAGCTACAAGAACTTCAAGAGAGTATTGTGATGACACTATGTAATATGGAGAGAATTTTCCTGCCATCATTTTTATGTGATGATTCACTTGATGGTGCACTTGGTAGAAGAAGTTAAACTTGGTGGCCCCGTTCACTACCGGTGGATGTACCCCATGGAGAGGTACGTAACTACACATTGCAGTGTTATTGTCAATAATTCGTTCAACTAACATGTGTTCATGATTTCATTTAGATTTTTTGTTCGGCTCAAAGCGCTTGTGAAGAACAGAGCTCACCCAGAAGGTTCGATTGCTGAAGGATATTGCATGGAGGAGTGCATGACCTTTTGTTCGAGATTTCTTGATGGAAATACTCGTTTTACCAGACCAGCTAGAAACCCTGAACCTTCGGACAATATGAAAGACATGTACTTGTTTGAGAGTGCTGGAGAACCAATTGGAAAGTCTACTACTATAAGCCATTTTGATAGCCGACTTCTTGTTCAGCACATCGACACGTATTGCGATAATCGCGATGAACTTGAAGAATTCCGCAAGTGTGTAATATAGCCCCTATTTTTACTTTTAGTAAGTTGAAGCCATGACAACTGTATAACTAATAATCCAATTGTTGTAGAGAATTTGTAGATGAGGAGAAAGGAAAATTGTGTCCTTCAACTACTTTGACTCATGCTTCCATCGAGAAGTTGATAGATCAGCACTTTCCTGACTGGTTGAGATAAAAGGTGCAGTACAGCTGAAATAGCTTATTAGTCCATGAGTTTAATAGAACGAATTGATCTAATTACTTTCTTCAATGCAGATTATCCTAGGTGATGGACTAGGAATCACTAAAAAGGTCCAAGCTTTGGCTGCAAAACCGAGCAGATGCGGCGTGAGATATAGTGGCTATATTATTAAGGGTTTCAGGTTCCACACTATGAGTCGTGAGGCTGCACGGTCGACACAAAACAGTGGTGTAGTGAACATTGCAGAAGATGGGGTTAATTATTATGGCAGATTATCAGATATAATAGAATTGACATACAATGACTACAAGGTTGTGCTTTTCAAATGTGATTGGTATGATGTCCATCATCGTGCTGGTTTACAAAAAGATGCATTTGGATTAACTTATGTGAATTTTTCTCGAAAAATACACACCGGGGAAAAACTAGAGCATGATCCTTTTGTCTTTTCTTCACAAGTGGAGCAAGTCTTTTATGTTGAAGACCCAAAAGCTGAAGGATGGAATGCTGTGGTAAGTGTTAAGCCACGAGATACTTTTGACATGGGTGATGATGAACTGGCATCAGATGAAGTAGATTAGACTAATCTATGGCTTTCAGGTACACTTATGGGCCTATGTTTCTGTTTATATGAAAATGTTTCATCATTGTTTTTTTAAAAAAAGTGTCATTATGACTGCTATATTCCGATATACTTATGAACTTCTTGCTTACTTTGATGTTAGGCCGGATTGGGTTATTCTGCCCTGTGTGTTGTTTGGACGAAATGTTCAGGCCCTTCGAGAAGATATCCGTGTACAACGCCTTGCACTTGCCATGCTGTCTTTGTTGAGGCTATATTCCTTGCAAATGCCATGTTAAATGTTTGGTTGTCCTGCCATGAAAGTTTTGTTTGGCGTTGTTCACTGGCAGGAGATGGTTGTGTTATTGAATTGTCGGATCATTTTATTAGATTTTTGTTTTCCTCATCCTTGTGACCATGGAGGTGTTCTTGCACTTCCTATTTGTTGGTTTTTTTCACTTTTTCCTGAATATCACTTACTAATGATTCTATCATCCATCCATGATAACTGATTCTATATAGTTGTTTCTTGAAGAGTCTAGTCTTTCATAGGCGGGTTGGCTTTCTAGTTTCCATGCAATATGTGATGGAAATTTATTTCACCGTCCCATTTTATTATGTTTCCTCCAGAACTCTCCATGCGATCCTTGCCTGGTCCATTGCTGTTTGCACTGGTGTGCGAATTGTCAGGAGCATCGTGAAAGGAAAGGCCGCCTTGCAGACAGCAGTGCTGTTCCAATGACCATCATCAACCCACCACCAATGCAAGAAATGAACATGGCCGAGAATCATGCTTCCACGTCCGAGAATGAAGCTCCAAAGACCGTTTCAGTCAAGTACTAACCAGCACACTGCGTACTAGTGCAAGATCATTTTCAAGTTGTCTAGACGTTTCAATTATTCAGTGGAAGTCCGACCATCATGTATGTCTAGCCGGCACATTTATATGGTTATGGTTTGTTCGGGTGAAAGCATTGCGATACATACATACGATCACTTTACATTAAGGATCTATTTTTTTTATCGACTTTCAAAAAACGATTTCCCAAATTGTGCCCCATGTATTCGTGGAGCATCTCCTATCAAGGCAAGGCGATGTCTGTGTATAGAAGAATGCCTAACTCGTACCAACCATGGCTTCATTTCAAACTCTTCTAAAAAGTTCATTTCAAGCTCTTGAGCTTTAGAAACGACCAAATAAAATAAAATCCATATCAATATTCTTAATTATCCCGTAACATGTACTCAGTCGTCTATAGTGGGAACAATCAAGGTACCCTCTGTCCAGGGCCGGTCCTAGGATTTTAGGGGTCCAGGGCGAAATTAGAAATAGGGGCCTTAGTATAAATATCTAAATATAAATCTACACACACACATATATATATATATATATATATATCTAATTTTACCAACAAATAATTAATTAAAGAAAAATTCACATCAAAGAGTTCATAGATATTACCTTAAAATTTCTTCTAACATTTCTAGATGCGAAGTCATTGATGATGGTATTGATATCAATCTCATCCAATAATTTCTTCTCAATACATAAAGTTGCCAAACCGTTTAACCTTTCTTGAGACATTGTTGACCTTAAATGATTCTTCAACAATTTCAACTTTGAAAAGTTTCTTTCAGCTGATGCCACGGTCACAGGCATAGTAAATAAAATCCGATAAGCAATAGAAATATTAGGATAACAATCCGCTTCTCTGACAAACTCAAAGATCACCATAGCAGACATTAGTTTATCTGATAAAGTCAATTGCATAACACTTAACTCAGAAATTAGATCATTTAACTCAACATCGAGGAACCATCTAGAGAGAAAGTTTCTGCAAATTTTGTACAACATTCTTTTAATTCATTCGATCCAATGACTTCAATGTTGTTGAACTCATTAAAAATCCAAATATACTTCGAATGTTTGGAGTTCTTGAAATCTACTTTTCAATGAATTGATTGCCATATCAACCATAACAAAAAAATAATTAACTTCAAATTCCTTTTCAGCTTGCAAACCGCTTCATCACAATCAATTTCATCAAACTGTTTCTTCCTAAGAACACGCCGCTTAACTGGAAATGATGGCTCTACATTCATTTGAGCTGCAATATCTTTGGCAATGATCATACTCAAAGCAAACCCTTCATTTCTATAAGTATTAAAGTATTTAACCATGCCTTCTATTTGTTGCATGTATATACTCTACAGGCCCACATAGGTTGATATAGCCAAACGATGTACGTACTGCCTTCTACGATTTCTCATGTGCAGTACGATATGAACTTTGGCGACGAATTCCAATGGCATGCCAGCAGTACAGATGAGAGTCAAATGTGAAATTTTCAGCTCATTTGGAGAACGACTGCTCGGTTGTATAGGTTGATACAACCAAAAGCGATTATCAGATCGCCTTCTACGATTTCTCATGTGCAATACAAAATGAACTTTTGGCGAATTCCAATGGCATGTCAACGGTACAGATTGGAGCCAAACGTGAAATTTTCAGCTCATTCAGAGTAGGACTGCTCGCTTGCACAGGCCCACATAGGTTGATATAGCCAAACGATGTACGTACTGCCTTGAACGATTTCTCATGTGCAGTACGAAATGAACTTTGGCGGCGAATTCCAATGGCATGTCAACGATATGATTGGAGCCAAATGTGAAATTTTCAGCTTATTCGAGTAGGATCGCCGCTTGCACAGGGGCCACATAGGTTGATATAGCCAAACGATGTACGTACTGCCTTCTACGATTTCTCATATGCAGTACGATATGAACTTTGACGGCGAATTCCAATGGCATGTCAACAATACAGATTGGAGCCAAACGTGAAATTTTCAACTCATTCAGAGTAGGACTGCTCGCTTGTATAGGTTGATACAACCAATTACAATGTCAGATCGCCTTCTACGATTTCTCATGTATAGTACAAAATGAATTTTGGCGAATTCCAATGGCATGTCAACAGTGCAGATTGGAGCCAAACATGAAATTTTCAACTCATTCAGAGTAGGACTGCTCGCTTGTAGGGGTGGGCACTTTTAACCTGAGAACCGAACACCGAACCGAACCCGGATAGATCGAATTGTCGGTCTATTCGGGTTTCGGGGTTCGGGTTCGGTCAATATTTTGATTTAGTTCGGTCTTCAGGTTGGGTTCGGTTTTGGCCTTCAAAACCGAATAAACCAAATAACCCGAATTCTGGTTTTATAGAAAAGACCCCCGTCAAGGCGTCAAGCACTTAAGCATCGGCCCAAACCCGAACCCGAAGACCGAACTCATTGCTTTATGCATGAATATTATTTGTTTTGTTTAGCTCATTACAAAGATTTCGCAAACAACACTGGATCTGGAAGCTTATAGTTATTTCGGTCAATTCGGTGGACTGAATAGACCGAACAAAAAATTCGGTCTATTTGGGTTCGGTTCTTATTTTTTTCTGAGAAATTTGGTCCTTATTTTTTAGAACCCAAATTTTCCGGAGACCGAATAGACAAAAAGACTAAGTTGCATAATTTTATTTTTTTTCTCTTCTCAATTTTTTCCTTTTCCTTTTTCTTTTCTTTCCTCTTTCTTTTCTTACCTCGGCCGACTCTCATTTTTCCCCTCTGCATCTCCCTCTCTCGCCTCGCCAGATCCGGATCCCGCCGCCTACCGCCTCCCTCTCCCGGCCGCCGCCTCCTCCCACCTCCCGCCTCCCCCACCGCGCCCTCCCTCCCTCCCGGCCTCCCCCACCGCCCCCTCCCCCAGCCACCTCCTCCTCCCCCCACCTCCCCCCCGCC
Organism: Dendrocalamus sinicus; assembly: GCA_036346575.1. Lineage (NCBI taxonomy): Eukaryota > Viridiplantae > Streptophyta > Magnoliopsida > Poales > Poaceae > Dendrocalamus > Dendrocalamus sinicus. The sequence continues at coordinate 17,600,918 of CM070656.1, read as the reverse complement.
GCCTCCTCCTCTCCCCACCTCCCCGGGCGGCCGAGCCCCTCCCTCCCTCCCCCCACCTCCCCCGCCGCCGCCGCCTCCTCCCCCCACCTACCCCGCCGCACTCGGCCGCCTCCCCCCTCCTCCCCACGCTTCCCGCCAATTGCAGTGCAAAAATTAACTTGCCGCCTATTGTATTACTAATTAGTTTCATTTGCCGCCAATCGTCCCTATGCCCTCCGAGAAAATAGCCAAACCGCCGATTAATCTACCTCTCCTCTCCGTAGAAACTTCCCCATCTGTTCCATCTCCTAGATCCAGGGCCCTCTGCGGCACCAACACATAACAACTGCAGCGCGCGGACGCCGCCAGATCAAGCCACCGCCGCCCCAAGCATCGCGACGACATTGAAGCCCGCCCAAGAAATCCGTCGCTCTTCCTTGGCACCGAATCGCCCCATCTCAAAAACCAGGCCGTGGTGACCTTCCCTAGGTGCCGCAGCTATCGGTGAGTCCGCTCACGCCTGATTCCTCTCTTCATCTATGCCGCTGCCTCTCCCGCTCAATTCTGTAGCACCACCATGTTAATCTCTGTTTCTTTGTTGCATATCCAGCTGATCGGGCACTCGTCTTCCATTGTCCTTTCGGTTATCGTGATCTCTCGCTCGCATATCACTTCAGTGGAGGTACTTGTCTCTGCTCAAAACTAGAGTCGATATAGATATGAAGAACTTTTCAAATAAGATTTGGGAATTTATGTGATTATATTTGTAGGGAATCAAAGCATCAGAAAACTGTTTATAAGCAGAGGGTCTTTTAAGACACACCACTTAAGTATTAACTCGTTAAATCCTAGCCAATGATCATTCGGGGTAGCTTTGGTAGAAAAAGTTGACATGCTATACCCAATCATAGCAAAAAGGAACCTCTTAAATGTCTGTAAATGATGTTGCTAAAAATCATTGGCGCTTCCTTTTCAAAAAAAAAAATCATGTCGCATGCATACACATGTTTCTTTTAACAGTACACCAGTATGTGTACATTACTAGTATAAATTTCACTCCTACATACTAGTATCTGTTATTTGGAGTTTTCTGAAAAAAAAAGTTAAGACTACTGGGGAGTCAAAATGTGGCATGGAAGTATGAAAATGAATGTAAATACATCGTTTATGAAAATGAATGTAAATACATCATTTTCAACTTTGAAGTAACATCAGCGAGTTTGTTATGCATACAAACTCTTTTTCAAGATAGCTGTTTATATGAAAATGTAAGTAAAAAAGGATCTGCATGAAAAACTAATGTAACACATGAAAAGCTCTAGATGATAGTGCCATGCCATGCAACAAGGTTGTCGGACTGAATTTATACCTACTGGAAAAACAAAGGTAGTAAGTGTCAACTCGAGAGGTGCTGTAGTATATAGTTCAACCTAATATAATCGGATAGTAGGCTGCACCTATTACTTACTGATTCTGGAAGTGCTATTAACTATCATCAATCACCCGTTTAGTACGTTCCACAGCTGATCTAGAAAACCTAGGCATGTTTAAACATCGTTACTAATTAACACTCATTTTATGGAAACAATGAACGTCAGTTTGCTGGCCGTGTGGGGAGAAACAAAAGATTATTCTCAGATGAACTTCAGGAAGTAGGCCAAGTCAAGATTTGCATTGCCTTTTTTTTATAGCCTTAAGGTGGATAATATGCTCCCCTCAAAAGTTTCTAACCGCACCACCCCCACAAAGAAGCCACATCCATTGCATCTAATCACATATGAGGATTCATTTGCACTGTACTGTTCCATGACAGTGCTATACAACATTCGATAATAGACAGAAGTCACAGAAGCCAGCTTCAAAATCTAGAAAGAATACAAGGATGCTGTTGCATGTGTACGTACGTGCTTCCCTGCTAGTAAGAAAACAATATAGAGTTGTAGATGCAGGTTAAAACACTCTTTAACATGGGAAACAAAATGTGGCATGGAAGTATGATAATGAATGTAAATACCATATGTATTTTCAACTTTTAAGTTCAACATCAGCTTGTTATGGTTATTCATATATTTGTCTGCACAAACTCTTTTTAAGCTAGCTGTTTATATGAAAACTGTGACGCAAAAAAATGGAATTGCATGGAAAGTTTATGTGACACATAAAAGTTCTAGATAGTTTATGTGACACATAAAAGTTCTAGATGATAGTGCCATGCCATGCCATGCATCAAGGTGGTTAGTGGGTATTTTGCTACTGCCTTTATACCTACTGAAATGACATACCAACTTTAAAGAGAAGAATAAGTAGACTAACTTGTGTGTTTGTTAAAATGGTCGGTTACTCTAAAAACGCCACACCTGCAATGTGACTCTCACTCCACTTACAGTAAAACACACTAAAAACATAAATCTATCATCCATTGGGAGGACTCAAGACCAATCAAACAATTTCCTATAGCTTTCTAGTTTCACACTTTTCTGTTAGAGAAAGAGGATTTATCAGGAATTAAGATCAACATGTATTAGTTCATTATTCCAGATGTCATGTTTAATCATTTACTGATCTTAAGAAGCATGTAAAGCTATGAATTATCACACAAGCTTCTTGTGAAACAAACGTCTGAAGCTCATTCTTCAGATAAACAAAAGGATACATCAATAACCTAAAAATGAGGAAAACAAAATCTAATAAAATGATCCGACAATTCAATAACACAACCATCTCCTGCCAGTGAACAACGCCAAACAAAACTTTCATGGCAGGACAACCAAACATTTAACATGGCATTTGGTTTGTTAAATGATAGAGCTCTCTGGTCAAATCAAAACTACATAACTCTTAAGCTCATTCTTCATTTTATTAGATTTTTGTAATGACATCTTCCTGTTGATGTACCTCACAGCTTACTCTTTAATTTATAGAAGTGTTAATTTTGCTTTGCAGTAGAAATCATGGCAAGAGGACCTCGAAGATTAAGGAACTTGAACCTTGAAGCACAAGATGCAGGATTGGAGCAGCAGGGGCATGATGATTTGGCAGACAATGAGAACGAGGGGAATTTACAAGGTCCTCCAGATGTTGACAATATATTAGCCCGCATGCCAAACCAACGTGCAAGTCCAATTAAGATAATATGTAAGTTTGATATTTTTGCGTTGACATATCTAAATACAATGTCAAATCATATAATTTCATACATGCAGGGCCGAATGGACAGGGGCGGCAAGTTTTAGGGGATTTTGGAGTCTCAGATTTATTGAAATTACAAGGAGGAAAGGTAATTGTAGGGACTGATGAAAATGGTGTACCAAATGAAAGGTCAGCCTCTGTTCTTGGACAGCACCTTGGGATCTAGCACAAAATCAACATTTGCCCCATTACACATTCCAAGATGGGACAATGATCTATTCAATAAACACAAGGAACAAATAATCATGGATGTTGAGGTAAAAGTAATCTATACAATGCAAGAAAAGTACATTAATGTTTGTTCCAATCACTAACTATTTAGCTTTTCTTTGTACAGTCAAAATTTGTCTTTCCTAGCCAAACTCTACAACTTACAAGAGACTGGATCCTAAGAACTGTAAACAATAGGTGGCGAGCCTACAAATCTAAGTTGAAGAAAGAACATTTCAATCGTGAAGAGAGATCTCTAGATCAAATTATACAAGGTAGACCAAGAACTGTTAATGAACATCAGTGGAGATCTCTTGTTGGCTTTTGGTGTCAAGAAACACATAAGGTGACATCTTTTTTATCTAACATTTACAGGAAATTTGAAAGAAAGTAATGTAACATTTGTGCTTTATCACTTTGCTATATTTACAGAAATTGTGTGCAACAAACTCTCGGTGTGCAAAAGAAGAAGAATACACACACAACAGGAGGAAAAGCCATGCTAGATCAAGAAAGAGATGGTGATATATATTCTAACCATGTTGTTATCTGTTAGATTCAATGATCATGTAATACAGAAGTGATTGGATCCTCAAATTTAATATCTTGTGCAGGAAGATCAAAGGAAAGGAAAGGTTCATAGGATAGAATTATGGGATACTGCTCATAAGAAAAAGAATGGCAGATACAGCACCAACAAAGTGAAGTTAGTAATGGTATATTTTTCTGCTCCTAATGATTAACGTTGGATTTGAAATTGTTGTTACGATTATGTGAACTTCCTATATGCTTATTTCAATAGGATGCATCATTTGAGGAATTAGAAAAAAGGAAAGAGCAGAACAATGGTAATCTTTCAGCTAATGATTTTAATGAGGTGTTCTATGAGATCGTTGCTAAACAATTAAAAGCACGTGGGTACTATGATGATAAGTATCGAGTCAAGTACAAGTTTCTAAAGGTATTACTTTTGTTACTCAAACTGAGGAAGAAAGAAGGTACCATGACAAAGTAAATACAATGGAAAATAAGATGCAACGCATGAGTAATGTCATGAAACATTGGCTTGCGTTTATGTCACAAAAGTATCCAGATGTGGATTGGATAAATGAAATGGAAAGAGCTCTACATGATGAAGTAAGCCTCCATGGGTCCTCTCTCTCTCTCCTCTCTTAGAGATGAGTTTATTTGTATTTTGTAACTATGTGTCCGATGTTTCATTTTTCTCGCAGTTGTTCATACTGAAATAGATGGTGATATCGACATCGAGCAGGATTGTAGTGATGACAGAGATCCATGGCGTATATAGTGATAATGATATTGACATCGACCCTAAAGACCCAAATGATAATGTGTACTCTCCAGAAAATTCTGTCCAGTAACACTATACCTTTCTTCACCGCTCGGTTGTGATTCTACGCATCAGAGCTATGAGATGCACCATGACCACAAGAATCAGAAGCGAGCGTAGCTCTTATTTCTAATTTCTTAGCTACAATATAGTATGTAAGTACATGCTAATGTCCTAAATACTATGGTTACAAATATGCAGGGGCCACATACCCAGAATTGTAGTCAAGTCAACAAGGATTTTGTCTGGTCATCGTTACCACGTGAGCCAATGGTTGCAAAGGTATGTTAGAAATGTCTATTGCATCAAAAACTGAAATCTAATTAACTAAGAATATTCAGAGTCGAATGGTTTAGAAGTGAGGCTTTAGATAGATTAGACTTTTATATCAATATTTCACCCATGGATGCATATCGTTATGTTTCCATGGTGTCTGTAAAGTGGACCACTGAATGGTCATTGTTTTCGTGCTGCCAAAATAACTGAAGTAGTAACATGTTCAGGATAAGTTCTGAAAGGTGATATAGTGATACGGCATAAACACTAGATAGACAGGACCGAATAAGTCGGCCTTCCGAGAGTATGAGAGCCATTTAATTAGAAACGAACGGCTGGGATTGAGACAATCAAGATATGCATCTTCTCATGAGAAGTTATATGTCTAAAATTATTTGCTCGCCTCCATCTCCGCTTATCCATGGTGGTGATTCTTGATGGAACAAAGACACCGCTCATGCTTTGTTCGAACTTCATACACCAAACTTCATACGACAAAACTCAAATCAAGTAAACGATGCACAAAACTCAAATCAAGTGAAAATGTGAAAATACTAGCCGTAAGAATATTCATATTTTACCTACCTTGCAATATATCTTTTCACATGGTGTTGCTTTACTATAATTTGATTTTATTTTATTGGTGATTTCATTTAGGAGCATTATATTTCTATTCCTAGCTAATTATAAGTTGTTTTTAATTAAGTGCAGCCCATTGTTACATTTCCTTCCGAGTGTTGCCACTACTTTGAATATGATATTTTTTGGAGGGAATCTGAATGTGAGATTTAGTTTACAGATCTTGCTGCAACTCCCAATATGAAGTTGAAAACAATAATCTGTGCTAAATTTGGAATATTTGTGTTCATTGGCTATAGGCTTGCTAGAATTTTCTTGCATGAACTGAAATCTCCAATATGCAATATGGTCTGAGATGTGCTAACATTATGAAATATTCCAGTCATGTACATCTATTTTGATTATCAGAAATCTAAATTGAGTGGTACATAACCCATGTTACATGTCACAAAACTGAGAGTTCAACTATGACTGCAGTGGCACATATTGAGAATCGGGTCTAGCAGATAAGGGTTCTAAAGGCCTAACTTTACCACGTGGTAGCATAATGACCAACATGGTATGTCTATGTTCCTATTATTGTAACCCTTCATATAGATAATATGGCTGAACTTGCTAGATCGATGATATGCTTTAATTGTGTCTACTGCAGAGATCTCAAAGAATTAAAGCTCCAGCTCATAATCAATCAGGATCGGTATGTACTTGTTTCCCCTGTTGTTTCGAAGCTAAATTAATTACAAGTTTGAAGATCATAGCTTTATGTTTTACAAAATGGTAGAGCCAAGTGGAAGTCTATCTTATTTCACTAAGAAACAAATGCAAAGTCGTGGCCAAAGGAAAGTTAGTGACTCTTGACAAGACTCGAAATATTGGTGGCACCATGCTTGGGAAAGAATTTGTTGGGGTTTATGTTGATGCCCTTGAAAATAATGGCAATGGAAACAATGGAGATGAGATGTTACCTAGACCACTCTATTCTATGAAAACTATGAGAGATGCTATTGGCTTTATTGTTGCTTGGCCCTGCTCACATGTAAGTTTTCTCTTATATTAACCAAATGCTTTACGCTTATCTGATTTCCTAAAATTGTACTATCCCTCTAAACACATGTCTCATTGTAGGTTAAAAGACTTAAGAGTTCAACTCAAACCTGCACAACCTTGGTATGTTTCGTTCTTCAAGTGCTAGATCCATTTGATTAGAATTCATGTGCGTCAACTTAATATTCTCTTATTTTGCAGCATGATGGAAACATGTAACTTGATGTGGATGGAAAGACAAGCTAAAAGTTTCGGAGTGAACAAGATATATTTTAGATGTTAGAGAAAAAATATAGATATTTGTACGATATTGCCACTTTTCCTATGCTTCTTTATGAATATGGTTTGTCTTTGATAGTGCACTTTAATGAGTTATTAATCAAGATCTTGTTTTGTAAAGACAATGGATTTTTCAATGCAATGCCTTCATGATTCACTTTCTCATTATCTATTCATGCAAATTCATTTGTGTCCAAATTTGTAACAATGTCTCTTTATTTCTAGTATGTAAGAAGGCATTACTATAAATGTGCCTATATTAATAGACACGCTATAAAGATGCATCAATATCCATATTTTTGATATGATGTTATAAAACATTACTATACAACGTGGCTATATTAGTAGACACGAAATATAAATGTATGTATAAAATTGTCTCTATATTTCTTGAAACGCAAAATGGTGTTACTATAAAATGTATCTACATTGTTAGACACACAATATAAATGTATCTACTCAACCGTTTCTATACTTCTTAATACACAATACGACGTCATTACACAACGTGACTACATTAGTACACACATAATATAAATGTATATATGAGAACGTCTCTACATTTCTTAACACGTAATGAAGCCCTGCTATATAACGTAACTACACAAATAGACACGCTATATAAATGTATCTATAAAAGTGTATCAATATGCGTAGGCATGCAACTAACGTCTCTACGAAACGTCTTTTTATCTTCTTGATACGTTTAGAGAACTCGTTTCTACAAGTCCTGACACGGTCCATGCGAAGACGCTTCTAACACGCTTTATAAAAACGTGCCTACAATCTTGTAGAGATGAAATAAAGTGTGTCTAACATATAAATAAAGCGTCACTACAGGGGGGATTTCTAGTAGTGTTGCTAGAGTGAGGAACCAATTCAAAGACACCCCACAGCTTCGACACCATCTTGAATCCCGGTCTAACACCGACACGTACTTTCCTTTGCCGCTGCCTGCTATAGTTTTGATCTCAGAGACGGATGCCTTTTTCACTACGCTGCTGGTTCGTGCGAACCAAGACGCTCGAATCTTTCTGGCGCAATGGAATGACTGTCTTGGCTCAAGAAACCAGCGCAAGAAACCAGTGTTGCTATATTTTTTCTCTTTCCTGCCACAAAGCAATGATCCTTCTATCTTGTCTTCCTTTTTTTCCCTTCTTTGTCACTGTAAAGTCTTGCTAGCCAAGGGAACAATGCAATGAATTGTTGGCCTCTCTCTCTCCTATATCTTGTTGCTGCATGCCTCTCTTTGTTTTGTCTCCCTTTTTCCTTCACTGCTATGCAAGCCACAGGCCACAGGGATGCTTCTCGGTTCCTATGCTGCTACTCTGTCTCGTGCGCTGACCGACAAAATAGAAGGACGTGCCGTGTGCATTTTTTCTGGGAGAGGTACGCGAAGACGAGCAACGTGCGCCTCAGGAGCACCGCGTGAGATGTACTAAAACGGAATCGTCAAGACAATTTTTTCAGTGACTCGGTTCTCGTCTAGGCTCTGATACCACTTGTCAACTTTGTTCCAGGAGAAAATGCACACATTGAAAATAAACCGAGAGAACACAAGAGAATTTCTCTATTTTCTTGCTTGCTCCCCCTTTTTAACTGGTTACAAGTCTTCTCAATATATAGGCTAATACTCTCTTACTAGCATACGTATTCGGACTTCAAGTTGGACACAACTTCAACTTGAGTTACACATGGAGACGGACTCTACTACGTCTTGGACTCTAGGTCAAGATTATTTATAACACTGCTCTACCCTTTCGGCACATGCTTTCTATCCGTTTTTTTAGGGGTTTTCGCTTGGCAGGTTTGCCCATCAGAGAGGGGAGAATGCAAACGACACTCCGGCGACCACCGTGTTCGAGAGCACAGAGCCCACAACTATTGTGTAGGCCAATCGATGGTGCTAACTGACGAAATGCCTCACCGTCGCCGTAGATCCACTGGCTGGTATCCCCCTTCCTTTCTCTTCAGCCCCACTATCTTTGCCTTTTCCTGCGATTTCTCTTCATTCTCGATTTTGTCTTGGCTGCTTCGGATTCCTGCTCTACGCTTTCGGCATGTGCTTTTTATTTGTTTTTTTGGGTTTCGCTTTCTAGGTTTGCCCATCTTGAAGCCCAGAAAAGGAGAGGGGAGAACGGGGATGCCACTCTGGCGACCACCGTGTTTGAGAGTAGGGACCCCACAGCTGATTGTGCAGGCCAATCGACGGTACTGAATGACGAAACGCCTCGCCATTGCCGTTGCTCCACCAGCCGGTATCCCCCTTCCTTTCCCTTTAGACTCACCACCTTTGCCTTTAGCTCCTATCTGAATTTATTCGTCTATTCATTCTCAATTTGATCTCGGCTGCTTTAGATTCGTGATTGTCTTCTTTTTTAGAGGGTACCGCGAAAACTCAAAAGAGAGAACAGCAAAATGGGCCACCACACACGACCATGAATGCTCAAGCCAAAACCAAATCCTGGAGCTACATGAGGAAGGATTTGAGGCAATGTGAGTTCACAATGCCAGCAAAAACAAGGTACGAACAGATATATATTGGCTACTATTATGTTCATAATTTTTTACCTTCTTAGATTAGTTTCTGATCTTCAGGTATCGGTTGGAATGGGAAAAATAGTCATAGTGCATGCACCTTCTTCGGGAGCAAGTTATTCGACATGATACTATGTAATTTGTGTGAGAGTCTTTACAAAATCTTTCTGCTTATTACATTGGTACCCTATCTATGGGAATTGATAGCACCCTTATTGATCGACCACGGCCCTTCGACCGCGGTGCCTTGATTATGGCCCCGATCGCGGCGCCTCGACCACAGTCCTGACCGCAGCGCCTCGACCACGGCCTCGACCGTAGTGCCTCAAACATCACGTTTCAACCACGGCGCCAACCATGCCTACGACCATGGCTACGACTTCAACCATGGCTGCAACTTTGATCATGGCATCGACTTCGACCATGGCTAGCACTTCGAGCACAGCCCTCCTTCGACCACACTTTGACCATGGTTGGCCCTTCGACCACGGCCGACCCTTCGACCACGATACTTCGACCATGGTCTGTCCTTCGACCACAACGGCGACTTCGGCGCCTCAACGCCTTCGGTTTCGACCACGCCCTCCATCGACCACGCTTTGACCACGACCGCTTTTCGACCATTGCCGGCACTTCGACCACCATGCCCCCTTTTTGATCACGGCCGGCGCTTTGACCATGGTCGGCTCTTCGACCATGGCCCTCTTTCAATCACACTTCGACCGTGACCGGCCCTTCAACCACGATCGGCCCTTCAACCATGGTCGGCACTTCAACCATGGCCTATATCTGCAATATAAAAGTCTTGAGATCCATCTATACATATGTGTATTGATTAAAAAAATTTACATCTATTTTTTGTATATGCATGCTATAATACTATCTTCTATGCGGATCCCCTAAACAACTGTTGTGCTGTGAATTATAAAGACTAATATTTCTCGTTTGATCCAACGCATTAAATTACGTATTTTTGTTCGATGTAACATAGTGCGCTACCCTATCTTACTAGAAGGAAATTTGAGGTAACCACCGGAGTGAGCTCTCACCAGTAATTAGTCTACTAGTATTCAGACTGAAGTTGATATTAGACGACGGAGGAATGTATATAAGATGAGGAAGATTTTGTACACCAAACGCATCCGTAGGTGATTAACTCGAATTCGCAGGTTACAGGTGGCATTAACTGTGGATAATCCTTGACAAGGCCCGGTTAATTAGTTTTAGTTTCTACGATCTTCTTGTCACAGTTTGCACGCGCAAATCTTCGCTTTTCCTCGCTTTCTTCTTAGAGCGGGATAAGCATGTGCTTGCTATGCTTTCTGAGAAAGTGAGCCTGGTTTTCGTCGTTACTTCGAGTCAGTCAATCTGAAATGCCTTTCCATTTGTTAGCCTTTTTGCGCCGTGCAAACTAATCTACACTTGTTCCATAAGAATTTGGCTTTTCGTCTACTTAAACCTCCAAGCATGACAGAGATATCTTGTAGTGACACTAAGTACGTACGGAGCTCGGCAAAATTCCATATATATTGTAGTTCTGTTGTTCATGTAACTTCTCGAGTTAAACAAATAGTTGAGTATTTTAATTTCACAAAAGAAAAAAATAGTTGAGTATTTCGCCGTGATATCAACGTAATGGAACAAGTGTATTTTTCCCTTTTAGTGAAATATTTATTTATGTTTTTAGTTGTTGATAAATCGTATTTTGGATTTTTTTTTCCCTTTCCAATTAATGGTGTTTTGTGTGTGGAACTATGTATCAAAACGCACATCAAGACCCATTTGAAATGTATGTTTTTTTCTGAATTCTTGTGAAAATTGAACTGGTTTATAACTCCTATAAAAGCCTATAAAATTCCTCAATTCTGATTTGGCCCAAAGTGCGGCAACGAGTTGATTACAGGTGGGTTCGAATGGTGAAAATTTCAGGGCTTGTGGTTGCTGGTAGGACCCACGTACCACTTTTGTTTCTTCGTTGGGACGGTTGAAAATGTACCGGACACGTTCTACCTTACTATTCGCTGGTTCTTCCAACGGCCCATTTTTTTTCTTAATTGTAGTGGACTAAATATATGTTTTGTTTGTCGCGATATGCATCCTTCTCTCGAAGAAAAGAGAGAAGCTCTTTCTCTGTCGCAAAAAAAAAAACTCCAGTGATTTTTGTCACATCAGTACATGGTGTCTTGGCTGTTCCTTCGTTCTTCATGTGCTATAGTAGTCGCTCGAACCCTTTTTGAGAAGTACCAGCCTCTGGCAAAGCCGATGGTGCCTTGACGGATCCAATTGAGCCCCAAACTGAAAAAAAAAATGATCGTACTGGATTTAGGCACACAAACAAATTAATGGAAATCAGTTTCATCATTAGGACTTCGGTACAAAACTTTAAAAATAAAAGAGTTTGGTTCAAGCAGATATATCTGTACTCTTTTTGTATAGGAGGAGACGTGATACGTTAGAGATTTTGTAAAAAGAAGGATAGACAGCTAGTGATGCAGACATCCGTAGTACTAGAACTTTCACCTACACTATGCATAGTCTTTCTAGTGCAGCTAAATAACAAAAACATGTAAAACGAGCTAAAGGAAATAAGGATGTACTAGTGGAGTTGACTATTCGAGCTCAGACTAAGAAATTACAACTAAAAGTTTACACATAAAGAAGAAGAGGAACGCGCTGGCTATAAGGGCACTGCTAAAATAATACATTCATACGGTTAGCATGCAGCCTGAGTAAAGAAAGAAAGAAGATACAACATGCGCATATCCAAGATGAATGAATTAGGAGGGAGGACATGAAACTGAAAACTCAAAAAAGCATGTACCGAATTATCTTTCTTGCATCACAAGCAAGACAATTCAAAATGTATTTTTCCTTCAAAAAACTATAGCGCCGACATGTGTACTACAACAACTGCAACACTGTAGCACCGCCCTACTATATCAACCGACTTAAAAGTGCTGCGTATATGAGGGTAACCACCTCCATGTAATATAGAGTTGAAATTTTCAGAAATATAAATTTCTTGTTCTAAGATTTGTTTGTGTGACATAAATTTCACTCCCATAGAATTGAGAATTACCTGAGAGTTCTCGTCTCCGTCATTCCTGTGGTTGCCTCGATAATTGCAAGAATATGTTTACATAAGCGAGTAGACAAAAGAGATTGAAGCGTGTGGTTGGATGAATCGAGTGTCGTAGGTTGCCATAATCGAGATAGTGGTTGGTGATGTCATTCATTAGGTTACATGAGTCCAGTTATCTCCAATCCTATACCGTGAAGATTGGGCAAAACCCGCCACATCAGTTGGTATCAGAGCGTCAGGTTGACACGGTAGAATTTTTTACCCTTAGTCATAGATTTATTTTTTTGCCCTTTATACAAAAAGCCACAAAAAATTCTTTGAACCTTAGATCGATATAATTTTCTGGTGAGTTCGGTTAGGTCTTTATCCATTAGAATACTTTGTTTAGGTGCTGATCATTATTCCTTCGTATAAACTTTTGTGCCTAAACTTGTGTTTCTGAGCTATTTAGTTCGGCTAGGTAACTATAATTCATTGCATGTGCAAGTAGTGTTGTTATCTTTTGACCTTGTGTGCTATGCACCTAGGGTTGTGCTAGTCGAGCTAGTTATCTTAAGTTGGTCTTTGCTACCCTATTCTTTGTGTGTGCAACTAGCTGCTGGACACAAGAAGTTTTGTGTTGTGCAAAGTTAGGGTTAGTAGAGTATTGTGTTGTTCTTGGGCATGCAAGATGTCTTTCAGTTTCTTGTGTGCACACTTAGGTTGAGCTAATCTATTTTGTTTTAATAATTAGAAAATCATTATTAACCAAATAGAAAGTTGTTGTTGTGTTGCGCACAGAACTTCACTCAAATATGAAATTGCACAACTTGGTAACCTAAGCTTCACTTGTATTCTATTGAGAACCCAATCTATCTTTAGTGAAAACTTTGCTCCTAATTGAGACTAGCTTGTTATGTTGATTTTGGGGCTGCTCAATATCATCTAGTGCATAAGCATTTAGTTGTTTCATGCTAAACCGAAGAGGGTATTATTGCTACTAATTGTTTATCTTGTTGGCTAAGTACCCAAAAAAAAAAGAAAAGAGATAGAAAATAGAGAAAAGAAAAGAAAACAGAAAAAAGGAGAGGAAAGAGTGCTTTGGCCAATTATATTTTGTGAGTTACACCCTAGTTATCATTTATTTTCATATTATGCAATTGTGTCGTTTTGAGCAATCTTGTGCTGGCTCTTATCCTTTGTGCAAATAAGGTAGCGTCTCTCTATAACTATGCAATGCGAGCTATTTTGTTTTGTGTTGTTCACTTATATTCTGTGTAGCTCAATCATTCCTTTGATTACATCAAGTTACATCATCCTTGAATGTGAGTTGCTTTGTTCTTCACTTATATCAAAAATCAGCATTATATTTAGGCATTGGATTCTAGTTTGGATTATTACTTAAGTTTATAATATCTGGAAGTTTAATTGCACGGGATTATACTAACCCTCCAAGCTCTACAAAATTGCCCCTATCATTTCTAGTACTTGAACCTTGATTCACTTAATCCATTACCTTCATATTGTCTATCTTCATCGGAGTACGTACAATTTTTTAATCTATGAAGCAATTATAAGAACTTTGGTAAGCAAGATGTGAGATTACGTGATTCTACATTATACACCTACTTGGCAGGTCATGAGTATGTGGAACTCACTTTTCATGGAAGTGTTGATTCAAAGGAGTACCTGTAATGGGTACAACACATGGAGTTAGTGCTTAAATCCCAAAAGCTATCCAAAGTCAAAGAATTGATGCGAACCATCATTTTGTTTCAAGATTATGCTTATAATTGGTGGAAGCAATATCTTGAAAAATGCTTTGTGAGAACTTGGCAAGAATTAAAGGGAATATCATGAGTGAAGAATTTGTGCCATATAAATATGAGCATGGATTGCTTCATCAAATAAAGAGAATTAAACAAGGATCCTAAACTGTCCAAGTATATTACGAGGAGCTAAATTGTGCTATCCGTTGTGCCAACATCACGAATGTATCTAAAGTAAGTGCATACTTCAAAAGAGGCTTGAATTTTGAGATAGCTACTACTATCATTTGAAATATAATGATGGTATGCAGAATCTTGTGAATTATATTATAGAGGAGGAGAAAAGATTTGAAGAGAAGAGTACACCTCAGTTCAATTTAGGTCAAAACCTTATTTCTTCACCTACTACATCAGCTAGGTTTACTCTTGGGTTACCTAGAGCTGGTAATGAGAAAGAAGCCCCCTACTACTATGTCATCAAAGAAGGTTATACATTCAGTTCAACAAGATGAAGATGAAGCTCTAGTCGTAAAAGAGACACTTCCAGTGGTTGTTTCTTGTTTCTGCATACAAAGTGCTTTGGTGTCACCAATAGAGCATCAACAAGAGGTCACGAAGATAGTCGAGCATGGGACTTTCCCTTCGACTGAGGTGTTGAGTAGTGTTGCCCCACTATTACCCACAACACATGACGAGGTCGTGGTTGATAGTAAATGCACCATTGCTGGTCCATGGTCTTTGAAAATGAGATGCATCAAAAACCATGTGAGGATAAAAAACACATAGCCAAAATGAGTGAGGGTATTGAAAAGAGTGAGCTATGTGATTCTACCATATGTGAGATTGAGAGTATTCAAATTGAATATGAGAAAGATGCACAAAAATAAATGAGAGGGATTAGATGATTAGAAATATGAGATTATGTCTATAACTAAGAATTATATCTACCTCTAATTGTATTTCTTTTTGTATGCAGATTGATATCAAAGAAGAGGAGCTAAATGTTAAACAACCCACACTCATTTAAGAAGAAGGTGGAAACTTTAAAGATACACCACCTACAACATCTACATCAACTGAGGAGATTGAAAAGATAATAGCAAAGGTGTTAAAACTTACGTGCAGTAAGATTTGGTAAGTAAAGGTGGTAATGAGTGGTTAGAAGTTAGTGTTTTGGAAAGTGATCAGATTTATGGTCGTGGACAACCTGGTTGGTATTCGTAGATGATTAAAGTGAGGTTGAGCGTGTGTGTGCTGATGACAGTTAGTTGGGAAGAACTTGTGCTGGGAGAAAGTTTCTTTGGTCTTTGATATGCAAGTTGGCGTCGAGATAATTATGGTCGGTGATGAGGAGGACCAAAACTAGGATGGGAAAATCTGAGGTCCAAGCGGTCGAGGATATCACGCAAGGTGGTCGGGTTCACGCTGGAGCACATGGAGATCAAAGGTGGTGATTTCTAGAGAAGCTACAGGCGGCACGATCGAAGAGGCTTCGACACGAGCGATGATGATGTGTGATGAAGGTACAGGAGGTGCAGTCCTGGAGACTTCGTCACGTGGTGAGTTAGGAGTTGTGGATGAAGTCCATAACTAAGTAGATTGAAAGAGTTATAGATAGTCTGTAACTTGGAAAAGATAGAGATTTGAATAAAACCCGTGTTAGGAAGGGTATCGGGTTGCTTGATTTGAGGAAAGGATAGAGTTTTCTGTTCGTATTTGAGTTGGACACGGTTGGGATGTTAGCCTATAAAAATAAGGAGAAGCTAATGGCTAACTAGTAGCTTTTGAGAAAGTTTTAGTGCGGCTTTGAGAGGGCTTTTGTGAAGAAGGTTTTAGGGGTGCTTATGAGGGCACTTTGTAAATCCATAGTGATCTTGCAATAAAGATAAGTCTTGAATCAATCTGGTTCTTGTTTTGTTCATAGAGTGCTAGTGATTGCAGGTACTGTGGATTTTACGACAACGTTCAAAGCAATCTGATGAACAATCGGTTAAGCAGTCGTAAGCATAGACAACTTGGTTTTAAGTGATCGAAATCCACTCCAACGGCCGGAAGACTCCAAAAAGCAACGATAATCATTCACCCCCTCTGATTGATGTCTTCAATCCTACAGTTTACACACAAGAAAGAAAAGGAACACGCTAGTTACAAGGGAGCCACATGGAAGTAATGCCTTCATACGGTCAACATGGAGCTGAAGTAAAGAAAGAAAGAAGATACTACATGCACATATCCAAGATAAAGGAACAAAGAGGGGGGATGGTGACTAAAAACTCAGAGGAGTATGTGTCGAATTATCTTTCTTGACTCAAAAGACAAATCCAAAATGTATTTTTCCTTCAAAAATACTGTAGCGCTGGACTGTATACCGTAGAGATGCAACACTATAGCAATGTCTTACTGTAGCAACTGACTTAAAAATGCTACATATATGAGGGTAACCCCCTCCATGTAATATAGAGTTGAAATTTTAGAAATATAAAGTTCTTGTTGTAGGGTTTGTGTGAGATAAATTTCACTCCATATAGAATTGTGGAATTATCTGAGAGTTCTTATCTGTGTCATTCTTATAATTGCCTTGGTGATTGCAAGAATACGTTTACTTCACATGAGCAAGTAGACAAAAGGGATTGAATCATATGGTTGGGTGAATCAAGTGTCGCAGTTTGTCGTAATTGAGATATTGGTTGGCGGTGTCATTCACCAAGTTGCACATGTCCAGTTATCTCCAATCTTATACTATGAAGATCGGACAAAATCCCTCACATCAACTAGTATATGTAGTAATTATATTCAACGAGGGTACAGTGAAGTGTATACACAACTAGCATTAGTACTTTGGCAAAACAAGTATTAATTTTTTTTAAAAAAAAATGTTTGGCCCAAGTTCATTTCTAAACTTTTTATTTGTTAGGGATTTCATAGTAAAGGAAGACATAGCATAGTCAGCGACAACGCTTAACAGGGGATACATTGAAGGGTATAACTAGTGAATGAGGATAGGCATCCAAGTTGATTTGCTTTGCTCTCTCCCGATGTGCACATTTCAATATTAGGTAGAAGATAAGTGAAATTAATATGGATGCAATTAGGCATCGGTCGTTCAACCATAGGACATATGTTGTTATACTTATACTATACTAGTTAAATACACATTCTTTGTTCTGAATATAGTAAGAAGACTTCTAATTAGTCGTTAAAGACTAAATACAAAATCAGAATACACGCGCATGTTTAGAACAATCTACTAAACGTGCACTTTTGACAGTTCAAACAATCTACTGATAGGACATGTCCAACGAATTCTAATCTATGACATATAATTGACAAATACAAGGCCAGAGAGCGTTTAGATGTTACTGACCAATATAGATGATGAACCATGGTGCAAGGGCGTGGGATTCTGCTTCTTCGTTTGCCTTCTATTCTGTTCTACCACTCCTTGCTAGTTCCTGCCTTCTTTGCACCTAGCGGGTGGGGCAGTGTGCTTGCAGTGGCAGCAGTGGGGCATGCATGCAATCTCGAATCTCAAGCACGTGGTGTTGTGAGGGCATGCATGCAGTCTCAAATCTTGAGCACGTGGTGCTGGCGACAAGGGGAAGCGATCGAGGGCATGCAGCAACACGTGTCTTCATGTCTCACTCGATAAGAAAAGGAAACCAAAAGCGGTGGTGATGTTTGGCACACACATCGGGGTGCAAGTAGAAGCGGAGGGTATCATTAGAGTTTTGAGCGTGTCGCACACGATGAGATAACGGTGAGTACAAGATTAACGAGTGCGGCGTCGGTTTTTCTCCCAAAGCCAAAAAATCATGTGAGTCGGGAATAGGGCCACATGTCGGTACCAATCTATTGGTAAGAGGTGGAGAGACAGATGAACCACCAGTTGATGGTGGTGAACCACTACCATCAACTGATGGTTCATCTGCTTCACCACCATCAACTGGTGGTTCATCTGCCTCTCCACCTTTCATCACCATCAACCTTTTCTTTTAGTAGTAGAGATACGAATGTTGCAAATTTTTTGATAGTGCGCCATCTGCAATAATATAAATTGTTCATTGCAACGAGTATTTGAAGCTCCATTGGAAATGTGGAATCTCGTAGGTACTTTATAAGATTAAATTACTTCTACAAAATGCTTGGGAAAATTCATGCATTCTTAAGAGGCACTTACCATCACCCCGAAAGCCTCGTTTATTTCGGCTTTAGCTTCTGGCTTATTTTTTACTATTCCTAAATTTTGTCTTTTTGAGTTTTTTTGAGCTTTTTTGCCGGTTCTTGTTTTTCTGTATTTGTTTGTATTGTCCGTAATGAGCTAACTTGTTTTTTCTATTTTTATTTTTTTAAAAAAATTTAATTATGCTAAATAAGTCACCATCAGTTACAGTATAATTTCAATCAATTACAATACAATTTTAGCCATAAATTACATTTTTTTCGTCTAAATGAGCGGGCTCACATAGATGATACCTGTCTTCTCGATCCTAGAGTTTAGGTTCACGTGACATGTTGGCAACTGGATTCCTTTTTTTTTTTCTTTTTTGGCGACGGGGCAACTGCATTCTTGCGCGGGGAAAATGCTGAAAAGGGTGAGGCGACGGGGATGCAAAGTTGGGATTTGGTTCCCACCTCCCAGCGACCGCGAGAAGATAATTAATAAAACTTGCATCCATCCACGCCATTCCAGGAGATTCACACACCCACACGACGACGCAAGCACACTCTTCGGGGCGTAGAAGGGAAGAGAGAGGAGCGAGGAAGAAGACGCGGGACTGGCACTCATTCCCTCAGACGCCGGACCGGCACTCATTCCCTCTTCCTTCCTCCTCCGAGTCCTCCACTTCGCCTCTCACCTCCCTTCCATCCCACCACTACCACCCACTCCTACCACCCTCTCTCTCTCTCTCTCTCTCGGCCTCCATCGTCGTAGTATCACTGTATCAGTGAGTGGGCGCAACTCAGACGGATCTTGATTCTTGTTCTTGTTCGTGCACTGCATTCCATTCATTTTACTGCCCGATAATAGCTTCTTGATTTTTTGTCTTCTTTTCCTGGTTCTTTCACAAGGGAGCGAACTAAGCGGGCCATAGCAGCGTCAGGATCAAGTGAGCGATTGAGTGGTTGAGATTCGTGCGATGGGCGGATTCTCTGCGGCTTCCGCGGCGGAGCGGTGCGCGCTCGGGATCCACGCGCGGCCGTCTCCGCCGGCGTCGCGGCCGCGGGCGCAGCAGCCGGCGCCCCTCCGCCGGGGTCGCCGCACCGCCACCCTCGCCGCCTCCCGCCGCAGCCTCGTCGTGCCCCGCGCCGTCGCCGCGCCCGCCGACCGCACCTACCCCGACGTACGCGCGCGCGCGCGCTCTCTGGCTCTTCTGCTCCGTGCCAATAGTTGATGCACTCCAACGGTTCGACGATTTGCGCACCTTACGCTTTCTGTTTCTCTTGTTGCAGCTTGCCGGAAGGTTCACCCTGGATTCCAACTCCGAGCTCCAGGTACGGATTGCAGCAGCCGTCCTCAAGATTCCACATCGATTGGCCATTCTCCATGAATTTGTTCGTTTCTATGATATGACCGATGCATTGTGTCAAAAAACAGGTAACACTGAGCCCCGAGCCGCAGGGTTCGGTGGCGGAGATCAATCTCGAGGTGACCAACACCAGTGGCTCCCTGATTCTGCATTGGGGTGCCCTTCGCCCGGACATGAGGTGAGACGGGCCAGGCTTCTGTTGCTGGTGATGATGAGACTACGAGAGCATATATACTACATATGCTCTTGTGTCACATGCTGCGCATGTTTTTGAATTAAGTCTCAATAATTCAGATGCTTGGTTGTAGAGAATGGCACCTCCCGTCACGGAGACCGGACGGAACGACAGTGTATAAGCACAGGGCCCTTAGGACGCCTTTTATAAAGGTCAGTCTTCCATAAAGGGTTTCTGTCCTACAACAGGGCATGTATGGTTAGTAATTTTTATTTCTGTCCATAATCATGCAGTCAGGTGACAACTCCACACTGAGAATTGAGATAGATGATCCTGCAGTGCAAGCCATTGAGTTCCTCATCTTTGATGAGGCACATAATAAATGGTGAGTGGTGCTGTTTGGATTACCATGCAGCGCTGCTTGTTTCTTCTAATGCAGAAGATATCAACAATGCAAAAATTCTACTTTGGACAGGTTTAAAAACAATGGCCAGAATTTCCAAATCCAGCTGCAGCACCATGAGGGGCAGGGTGCATCTGGTGCTACTGCTTCTGCTACTGTGGTGCTAGAGGATCTTGTGCAGATCCAAGCATACCTTCGTTGGGAAAGAAAGGGGAAGCAGTCATATACACCTGAGCAAGAGAAGGCAAGTTTTAACACTAATTTCCATCTTCCATCTGAAAGGAACTCAATGTACTACTAACTGACTATTGTTGTGGCATCTTTCTCCAGGAGGAGTATGAAGCAGCACGAGCTGAGTTAACAGAGGAATTAAACAGAGGTGTTTCTTTGGAGAAGCTACGAGCTAAATTGACAAAAACGCCTGAGGCAAGTGAAAGTGATGCTCCGGCATCTCAAAGTACCATTACTAAAATCCCAGAGGAACTTGTACAAGTCCAGGCTTACATAAGGTGGGAGAAAGCGGGCAAGCCAAATTATCCCCCCGAGAAGCAACTGGTAATACATTGAATCATCAGCTCGACATACCTTTGCTGGGTTAACACTTTACGGAGGTTCTTGTTTTGCATTTGCCAGGTTGAGTTTGAGGAAGCAAGGAAGGAACTGCAGGCTGAGTTGGATAAGGGAACCTCAATTGATCAATTGAGGAAGAAAATTTTGAAAGGAAACATTGAGAGTAAAGTTTCCAAGCAGCTGAAGAACAATAAGTACTTTTCTGTAGAAAGGATTCAGCGCAAAAAGAGAGATATCATGCAACTTCTTAATAAAATTAAGCCTACCATTATAGAAGAACAACTAGAGACTGCACCGAAACAACCAACTGTTCTGGATCTCTTCACAAAGTCTTTACAGGGGCAGGATGGCTGCAAAGTTCTAAGCAGAGAGCTCTTCAAGTTCGGTGATAAGGAGATACTGGTTAGGATTCTTGGCAGATATTTCATATTTTCAGACCTTGCATCCACCAGGCTAATTGAACTTGTCTGTTCTTAAGGCAATTGCCACAAATGCTCTAGGTAAAACAAAAGTTTACTTAGCAACAAACCATATGGAGCCACTTATTCTTCACTGGGCACTGGCAACAAAGGCTGGAGAGTGGACGGTAAAAAAAATTCAAAAAGTTTGCATTTGCTAAATCTGCAAACTCGCATCCAAAAGAAGCACTCTGTAGTCTGTACCAACAAGGTCCCTTTGACCTGTGCAGGCACCTCCTTCAAGCATATCGCCGTCTGGTTCAACGTTGCTAGACAAGGCATGCGAAACTCTATTCAGCGAGTCTGAATTGGATGGCTTGCATTACCAGGTACAGATAATTTTATCAACTTGTTATTGTTTCCTTTTCTTTTAGGCTTGTTGTCATCTCAGGACTTCTTCATATCCAGGTTGTTGAGATAGAACTTGATGATGGCGGATACAAGGGGATGCCCTTTGTTCTCCGGTCTGGTGAAACATGGATAAAAAATAATGGCTCTGACTTTTACTTGGATTTCAGCAGTAAAGTCACCAAGAGTACAAAGGCAATTGTTTCTGTCCACGTTACTTTGCAACCTCAAAACTTCTTTTTTAACTGTGCTACAACTCTCTTACTAAGAGGCTCTTCGATTTATTCATAATTAAAGGATACTGGTGATGCTGGTAAAGGCACTGCAAAGGCTTTATTGGAAAGAATAGCAGATCTGGAGGAAGATGCTCAGCGATCTCTTATGCACAGGTTAGGTGCTAAAATATCCATACTAATATATTACTTATTCTCTCTCGGAAAATCCCTGAAACCGCTTCTGTTCCTCGACAGGTTCAATATTGCAGCAGATCTAGTTGACCAAGCAAGAGATGCTGGATTATTGGGTATTGTTGGACTTTTTGTTTGGATTAGATACATGGCTACCCGACAACTAATATGGAACAAGAACTACAATGTGAAGCCACGGTAGATACTTGTTTCATGTTCTTTTCTTAATTGAATTTTCACTCTGCATTAACAGTTAAAAGAAACGAAATTTGACTTTTTTATTTTGAGATGGGAACAAAGTTAACTGTTAGTCCTAAGAGAGCATAAAAGCAGAACACAGTTTAGTAGTCTGGACACTACTGTATCTACATAAAACAAAAACACGACTCATTTACATCTTCTCTGGCATCTGAGCACCTCATAATGACCTATGACCATGCAGTGAGGTAAGCAAAGCACAAGATAGGTTTACGGATGATCTTGAGAATATGTACAGAACTTATCCACAGTGCAGAGAGATCTTAAGAATGATAATGTCAGCTGTTGGACGTGGAGGTGAAGGTGATGTTGGTCAACGTATTCGTGATGAGATATTAGTAATCCAGGTAAATTGATGTTCCCAAGCGAATATCCACTCATTTTTATTTGTTGCTTTATTGAACTAGATAATGAGTTACTTTTGGGTTGTCAATGAAAACTTGCTTGTTGGTTTTGTAGAGAAATAATGACTGCAAAGGTGGAATGATGGAAGAATGGCACCAGAAACTGCACAACAATACAAGCCCAGATGATGTAGTGATATGCCAGGTAATTGATGTTCTGAATTCTTAGTACTGTAAAGATTTCAGCTTTGAAGATTTGATGGTTATGTTTCCCCATGGGCAGGCACTAATTGATTATATCAAGAGTGATTTCGATATTAGCGTTTACTGGGACACCTTGAACAAAAATGGCATAACAAAAGAGCGTCTGTTGAGCTATGATCGACCGATTCATTCAGAACCAAATTTCAGGAGTGAACAGAAAGAGGGTTTACTCCGTGACTTGGGCAATTACATGAGAAGCCTGAAGGTATGTAAAACAGCTGTCATGAATAAAAATAAAGAAATCTACGCGGTATGTTTATATGAAAATTGGCTTTTGCCTTCTCGTAGGAAATTTTTAGGAAACTTAGGAAAGCACATATTGCTCTGTAGTTTAGAAATAATTTCAGATCTAGCCTAAAAGACAGCATACTGCCAATCGTATATGTAGAATGGTGGCTTTCTCTGCTAATCGTATATGCTGTTCTGTTCTATGTATGCTTTTCCAATAATAAAATTTGTGGTTTTGGCCACATCATTACTCCATTATTTGCATAAACAGAAACCCCAGTCTCCATATGGTTTCCTTCCAATGATGTTAATCGCTGTGCATCAACCAGTCCTTGAGTGTTATTATTTTTTGCCTTCTCCAGATAACAGCTCTGTTTCCTTCCCATGAGCAGGCATCCATTTGGAAATCATTAACATCTCTAGTGAAAATGTGAAATCTCCATTAAATTGTGATTTTTGAACAATAACAGATTAACAGAAATAGGACTCTTAATTTGCCTTCATACATGGGAATATTAAGAAAAAGAGCGAAAAAATCACACTGTTTTGATGTAAGGTGCTAGAATCATATTGTTAGTTTCATCATAGTTTACTAATCATTCTCTTGAATCCTATCAGCACCTTAGGAAGCAATAGATCTATTGCTACAATTATCAATCAAAGGTAAGTGGTAACATCAAACTATTAAACTTTTTTCACTCCACATCTATTTCCCTTGTTTTGCTCTCTGTTGTGGGAAGGAAAATGTCCTCTTTTACAAGTGATTAGGAGATTTATAAGAACTTTCTGGGGATTAAAACTGTCAAAAGAGTGTTGTACATTCTCTCCCCCCTCTTTGGCCCATGTGATCCATGTAACAATATCTATCTCTCTCAATTAATGAATAAACTGCACAGTTGTGAATAGCAAAATCACTCTTCCAATATTCTTACATGGTATTAGACTCTTCAACTCTTAACCCTACCCCTATTTCCTAATTCCACCACCGCCTCCATCTTTTGCCTGCGTCTTTCGCTCGGGTCGGTGGGCTGGTATCAATCACTCCTCGCAACGACCTCCTCTCCATCGCCCGCCGGATTCATGCCGGATCCATGCTCGGCGTCACTTGGCTGCCCTCTTCGTCGCTCGCTGGATCCACGCTCGGCGTCACCGCTCCAAGCTCCTGGCGCCGCCACACACAGCTGCATCTTGTCCTCTACTACGAAGGTTGTCCTCTCCGTGCCGCTCCATCAGATCCGCTCCGCTCTCCTGCTCCCATGTGACGACTGCCTTGTCCTGCTTTGCTCCCGTGTGGTATTCCTCTCCTAGCACTACTCTTCTGCTAGTGACTGCTTTTCTTCAGGAAGATCTTTTGATTGCTGCTGGGTGGCTGTGGTCCATCAAGATGGCAAAATCTAATTCAATGTTTGGGGGCAGTTCATCTCTCGTGTTCACAGATATCATGCTTGATGGATTGAACTACCGAGCATGGGCTTTCTCAGTCAAGACTATTATTAGGGGTTATGGTTTGGCCTCTTATTTGACTGATGGTCCTGCTGATCCGAAGAAGGTTGATGTTGAGGCAATAAAGGCTTGGTAGAAAGTGGATGATCGTGTCATGACTGGCCTAGTTCTAAGTGTTGAGGTTGCTTTGAGGATGAGTCTTTTGAGTATCATACTTCAGCCAAGCTAATGTGGACATACTTTGAGAAGAGATATGTTCAGTCCAGTAGTGCTCTTCGCTTCACATTGCTCAAGAACCTTCATAGTATTCAGTAGCTACAGGATCAGACAGTGGAAGAGTATTATAGTGCTTTCACTCGTATCACTGGTCCTCTAGACTCTATGACACCGAAGGCTGCCACTGCTTGCAAGTCTTGTGTTGCCAAAGATGAGTATGCTCAGCAGACACTCATGTATCAGTTTGTGATGGGGCTTCGATCAGAATTTGAGCCTATTCGTACTCAGTTGCTCAACTATCCCACTCCACTGACTTTGATTGAGGTGCTCTCTAGTTTGATTGCAGAGGAGGCTCGTCTAGATTCGCTTATGCCTACCTCAGAATCCTCACAACATGTTGTGCTGGGTCTCACAATAGTCTAGATCTACTGGAGCTGCACCTATAGAGTACTAGTATGTTCTCATTGTAAGAGGACTGGTCATCATGTTGACAAGTGCTTCAAGTTACATCCAGATTAGTTTGTTGATTATCGTGCTTGACATCAATCTGATCGTCGTTGTGGAGTACCTACTGGGCCTCCTAGAGCACTTACTAGAGCACTGTTGCCACATCTACATCTACTGTGACTTTTGGATCAGTGTCACCTATGACCTTGGTCTGATGGTACACCTTGCTCTATCACCTGTAAGGCATTCTCTCGACATTTTGCTTCTCTGTTTTTGATGTGTCTTTGTTCCTCAGCTATTTATGAATCATCTTTCTGTTGGTCAACTTACTAATATGAACTATTTCGTTAGATTTGATGATTCTTCTTGTTTCATTCAGGATCGTCAGAAGCAGAAGAGCGATTGGTTTCTGGCCATCGCCCTAGAGGCTTTCCTGGTCTCTATGTCTTGGACACCTTACATCTTCCTTCCACTAGTTCTTCGAAGGCCTTAGTGTCTTTTGCTAGGCCATCATCTTAGTCTCTTGTTGATTCTTTCTTCAGTAAATGGCATCACAGACTTCGTCATCTTTGTGGAGCTCGACTCACCATTCTAGTTCACCAAGGTTTCTTAGGTCATGTCATTGTTGAGTCGAGATTTCATTGTACTAGTTGTAAGCTGGGGAAACAGCTACAACTTCCATATTCTAGTAGTACCTCTCAGTCCTCTTGTCCTTTTGATTTGGTTCATTCAAATGTATGGGGTCCATCTTTTGCTTCGAAGGGTGGTCATAGTTATTTTATCATATTTGTTGATGATCACTCTCGATATACTTGGATCTATTTTATGAAATATTGTTCTCAGTTGATTTCCATTTATCAGTCTTTTGCTAAGATGGTTCATACAAAAGTTTTCTTCCATTTGTGTTTTTCGTTCCGACTCGGGGGGGGGGGGGGGAGTATCTTTCATTAGCCTTTTGTTAGTTCCTTTCTTCTGAGGGTACTGTTCCTTAGCTCGTGTCCTAGTACTCATGCTCGGAATGGTGCTGCTAAGCGCAAGCACCGCCACATCATTGAGATTGCTCGTACTCTTCTCTTCTCCTTTGTTCCCTCTCACTTCTAGGGAAAGTAGCCTCTACGGCAGTCTATCTCATCATCCGTTAGCCTTCTTCCAAGCTTCAGGGCAAATCTTCTGGTGAGGTCCTGTATAAAGCACCTTCTCGCTATGCTCATCTTCGTGTCTTTAGTTGTCTGCTATATCCTTCCAACACCTTGTGAACGCACAAGGCTGAGTGCTCAGTCGATTGAATGTGTCTTCCTGAGTTATAGTCCTAAGCATAAGGGCTATCGTTGCTATGATTCCTCAGCACGTCGCATTCACATCTCGTGATGTGACCTTTGATGAGGATCGATCTTTCTTTTATCACCCTTTTACACATCCGACTTCTTCCACAGATTCCATCTCTTTTTTGTGCCTACCTCCCATTTCTTCATCAGACTTGTCTTCTCTAGATACACCTTCTCCACCAGTTTCACCTTCTAGTGTCTCTCTTCCACCAGTACCACTACCTTCTTCACCGGTTTCACCTTCTAGTGTCTCATCCTCTAGCTCCACTAGTTTCTGACACTTCCACATTTCCCTTTCACTATAGTCGTCGACAGAGATTTCCTTCTTATCCTCAGTTTTCCTCTCCTCCACTTGACCCTCCGGCCAATACCATTGACTGTGACGATTGTTCTACTATATCACGGTATGCTCCACGTGATCATTCTTCTATTCAAGCACAGAGAGATGGGGTTTTTCTCGTACAGGTGCAATAGTTAAACTGAGTACCTATCAGGAGGCTACCAGCATACCCGAGTGGCAGTTAGCTATGATAGATGAGCTCACAACATCATAGGTATGGGATCTTGTTCCACTACCGTCTGGAGTTATTCCTATAACTTTCATGTGGGTATACAAAGTGAAGACAAGTCAGATGGTTCAGTAGAGCGATACAGGGCTTCTCTTATTGCAAGAAGTTTTTAGCAGGATTATGGTCGAGATTATGATGAAACTTTTGCTCCAGTTGCTCATATGATCACAATCCGTACTCTCATTATTGTTGCAGCAATACGCATATGGACTAATCTCAGTTCTCAGATGAATGTCAAGAATGTTTTTCTTCATGGTCAGTCACCCCCAGATATTGAGGCTCCTACAGGCTATGATTGTCGTCTTAGGCATGCTCTATATGGTTTGAAGCATGTTACTTGTGCTTGATTTGAGCGTTTCAGTTCCGTAATTTGAGTTGCTAGTTTCACTCCAAGTGATCATGACCCTGCCTTGTTTGTTCACACTTCTAAGCGGGGTCGTACTTTGCTTCTACTACATGTCGATGATATGCTGATCATAGGAGATGACATGGATTATGTGGCTTCTGTGAAGAGGAAATTGAGTGAACAATTTATGATGTCCAACTTGGGACCATTGAGCTATTTTCTGGGGATTGAGGTTCATTCTGATAGTGATGGCTACTATTTTTTCTCAGCATCGCTACGTTCAGGATCTGCTTGCTCACTCTGGCATGATTGATACACGCACTGCTGTTACACCCATGGAGCTTCATCTACAACTTCAACCTACAGACGGTGTACCACTGACAGATCCTTCTCTCTATCGTTAGCTGGTTGGGAGCATTATTTATCTCACTGTCACTGGGCCAAACATTGCTCATGTTGTTCATGCGCTCAGCTAGTTTGTCAGTGCTCCCACCTCAGTTCACTCTGGTCATGTTCTTCGTGTGCTGAGATACTTGAGTGGACTACGTCCAGACGTTTGTTCTATGCGAGTTCGACTTAGCTTTAGCACCACATTTACTCTGACTTCACTTGGCGAGTGATCCTGCTGATCGCCATTCTATCACTAGTTACTGTATCTCTCTTGACACTTCGCTCATTACTTGGAAGTCCAAGAAACATACTATAGTGTCACACTCTAGTGTAGAGGCTGAGCTTCGAGCTCTTGCTGCTACCACCTCAAAGATTATTTGGCATCAATGGCTCTTGATTGATCAAGGTGTCTATTGTGGCAATCTACACCTCTCTTTTGTGACAATACAAGTGCCATTCAGATTGCTTGTGATCCAGTCAAGCATGAGTTGACAAAGCATATTGGTGTTGATGCATCCTTCACATGATTTCATTGTCAGCAGTCGACCATTGCCCTCAAGTATGTTCCCTTAGAGTTTTAAGTTGCAGATTTCTTCATTAAAGCTCAGACTCGAGAACACATTGGCTTCATCTACTCAAACTCAGTGCATCAGATCCTCCTGATCCACCCTGAGTTTGAAGGAGGGTGTTAAGAGTGTTGTACATTCTCTCTCTCCCTCTTTGGCCCATGTGGCCCATGTAGCCCATGAGGCTCATGTAACAATGTCTATATATACATTTCAATTAATGAATAAGTTACACAGATGTGAATAGCAAAATCACTCTTCCAATATTCTTACATTATTGTTAGTTTCATCATAGTTTACTAATCATTCTCTTGAATCCTATCAGCACTCTAGGTAGCAATATATCTATTGCTACCATTATCAATCAAAGGTAATTGTTAACATCAAACTACTAAACTTTTTTCACACCACATCTATTTCCCTCATGTTTTGCTCTTTCATGGGAAGGTAACCGTCCTATTTTACAAGTGATTATGAGATTTATAAGAACTTTTTGGGGGTTAAAACAATGCCATTGATAGTTTCATTTGAGATTGTGATGGACATAGCTTACAATCATCGGCTTTGATCATGCCACTAGTCATTTGATTAGGACATTGCACAATGATCCGAACACTTTGTCACATCTCTTCGATATGGATACAGTAATGACCAATAGCGACCTCCTTTGGTACCTACTAGTACGTCAAGATCCAATTGGTTATGGACGTCATAAGGTGCTACTCTTTGCGATTCCAGCATACCCCAGGTTGGGATGGATAGGCCCATCACTTCACTTCTTCACTTTCACTTAGGTCGTGCCCAAGTCAATTGGGGGACCCTGCCAGGCTCCTTCCCTCCCAAAAAACACTGTACAAATTTTTATGTTTTTTATTATGCTAAGCCTACTCGCATTATTGCATAGGAAATTGGCCAAGTTATAATTAA
The DNA here is from genome assembly GCA_036346575.1 of Dendrocalamus sinicus. Lineage (NCBI taxonomy): Eukaryota > Viridiplantae > Streptophyta > Magnoliopsida > Poales > Poaceae > Dendrocalamus > Dendrocalamus sinicus. The sequence continues at coordinate 17,571,431 of CM070656.1, read as the reverse complement.
AGCTTGACCATTATTTTTTAGAACCTAGTTATGTCATTATGGAAATTTGTAAATTTATATATGATGTCGTACCACTGATCACACCTAAAGAATAAAATTCCCGTATGTCAGCTTCATAGCTGATGGCATTTTACTGATGCGCATCTGGTCTTTTCTGTGATTGAATGTTATTCTACTTCTTTCATTCTGTTAGGCTGTGCATTCCGGTGCTGATCTTGAATCTGCTGTAGCAACTTGTATGGGATACAAATCAGAGGTACCATTCTCATCCATGATCATTATGCTAAAATGCTTTAGATACCTGTGGTCATATCTAATGAAGTTTTTTCGGTACAGGGTGAAGGTTTCATGGTTGGTGTTCGGATCAATCCAGTGAAGGGTTTGCCATCTGGATTTCCTGTAAAAAAAATCCTTGACTTCTTTTCTTAATATATGCACTTTCTTATATTGTAAAAGTTACTTTGTGACATTCATTGCTTGAGTAGGAATTGCTTGAATTTGTACTTGACCATGTTGAGGATAAATCAGTGGAGCCACTTCTTGAGGTGAGTGATACTAAATCCGAGCTTGTATTTCAAATCAAACAACAAGACAGGCGTCAGTATTCTTTCTCCAAATCAAATACTTAGATTTCTCAGAACTGATTGATTTGTCTAATCTAACCAGTCATTGTTATTCCTATGTGAATCACTTGTTGCCAATGTTAAACTGCTACCTTGCAGGGGTTGTTGGAGGCTCGAGTTGAACTACGCCCTTTGCTCCTTGACTCACCTGAACGCATGAAGGATCTTATCTTTTTGGACATCGCTCTTGATTCTACTTTCAGGACAGCAGTTGAAAGGTCATATGAGGAGCTCAACGATGCAGCACCAGAGGTTGGTTACACAAATATTGCTATAGGCTACATTATTACATGTGCTTGTTCCCATATTGTATCTCACTATCTTGCTTTTTTGCTTATTCCAACGTGTTCCTTATGTTTCTATTTTTTTTCTTAATCCAGAAAATTATGTACTTCATCAGTCTTGTTCTTGAAAATCTTGCCTTGTCCACTGACGACAATGAGGACATCCTACATTGCTTAAAGGTACATTTGATCTGTTGTTTCATGTTATCCAGAGAAAGTAATTAATTATTTAGAGCAGTTTACCTTGTTTTGTGCATTGCTAAAAGATTTGATATGCACAGCCATAATCTAGCTGTTTATGTATGTCAGACAGCTGGTCAAATTTTGTTTTCCTTCTTGTTTGCCTCTGCTTGTTATCCTTTTGGGTGCTCTTTCAGAAAAATAATAGAAAGTTTTTCATACTTTAATATACTTGAAATAAGTAACAGACCATGTTTTGCTAATGAAAATATGCATACTAGGTGTTAAGTAACAACCCAGATTTGATGTTGAAATGCTTAATTTGATCACTGAAGTGAAAGAAGTAAAAAAATGTTTTGACTTGGCATGATTTTCAATGTTTAACTTTGATAGAGGGATTACTATCTAAAAGTAACTTTTTGTTTGAACTTATTTGCGATTTCTACCTATTGATTTTCAATAATGGTGACTGACTCTGTCCAATGTGTTTCCTGAAGGGATGGAATCAAGCCTTGGAAATGGCTAAGCAAAATGACAACCAATGGGCTCTTTATGCTAAAGCATGTCTTGACAGAAGCAGACTTGCCCTTGCGAGCAAGGGAGAACAGTACTATAATATGATGCAGCCCTCAGCTGAATATCTTGGCTCATTAGTCGGCGTTGACCAATGGGCAGTAAGTGTTTTATGAACTTCAGCTCTGTTTTTTATTTGGTCATCTAGGAACTAGTCTTAAATATTATTTCGGCAGGTTAACATCTTTACAGAAGAAATTATTCGTGGTGGATCAGCTGCTACTTTGTCTGCTCTTCTGAACCGATTTGATCCTGTTCTCAGGAATGTTGCACACCTTGGAAGGTAAAATGTATTGACTGCTGTTGAACTTTTTCTGCATCACGATCCCTTGTGCTTTAGCATGTCATTTTGAAATGGTGTCAATGATGCTTGCCAAATATATACCTCTCATTTTATTATATTCTTTCAATCTGTGCCTGACATTTATCTCCTGCTAACAGTTGGCAGGTTATAAGCCCAGTTGAAGTATCGGGTTACATGGTAGTGGTTGATGAGTTACTTGCTGTTCAAAACAAATCGTATGATAAACCAACGATCCTTGTGGCAAAGAGTGTCAAGGGAGAGGAAGAAATACCGGATGGTGTTGTTGGTGTGATAACACCTGATATGCCAGATGTTCTGTCCCATGTTTCAGTCCGAGCAAGGAATAGCAAGGTTTCTTCTTTAAACAACTATGTTGCATGTTTTGACAAGATTTGTTTCTTGTATTGATATGACATGGCCACTTTTTCCTATCGAAGGTGTTGTTTGCGACATGCTTTGACCCTAACACCCTGTCAGAACTTCAAGGACAGGAAGGGAAGGTGTTTTCCTTCAAACCTACTTCCGCAGATATCACCTATAGGTAATTCTTGTTATTATTTTTTTCATTTGTATATATTTGATGAGGCTCAAGCTAGGCACCTTCCATCGCACTGGTAACTAAATTACTAGCTTATTGGCGTTGAGGATAACTAGGTCCTGGGAACTACTCCTGGTTGTTGCTATATAGATGACCAGTAGCTAAACACCTGTTGAACCATCACCATGTGGTGGTCGTACTTCATGATTCTTATATTTCAGTTGCTCGACTACTTCATGATTCTTATACTTCAGTTGCTCAACTATCACCGGTAGTATCACAGCCATCTGGAATCTTTGGCTTACTTTTTTCTAGTTTTATTTGTCTTGATAATGCACAGCTATGCTTAATTATCCGTGAAACATTTACATCTTATATCTACCATTTGATAGGGAGATTGCAGATAGTGAACTTCTGCAATCAAGTTCTCCAAATGCACAAGCTGGCCAAGCAGTATCATCTGTGTCATTAGTCAAGAAGAAGTTTCTTGGTAAATATGCAATATCAGCTGAAGAATTTTCGGAGGAAATGGTAAGTAATATAATTCTATGTATTAGGAAACTGTACTTTCTAGATGAAGACATCATGAAACCAATTGTTATGCTATATTGATTTTATTTCCTTTTTGGCCCTACGTTAGTTTCAAAAACTCGTATTTCTGTTGTCAGGTCGGAGCTAAGTCTCGGAATGTAGCATACCTCAAAGGAAAAGTTCCTTCATGGGTTGGTGTCCCAACATCAGTTGCGATACCATTTGGGACCTTTGAGAAGGTTTTGTCAGACAAGGTTAATAAGGTTGGTGGTTCTTCTTTGACATTAAATAATTGAATAGTAGCACTCTTCTACATGATTGTTGGAGAAATATGCTGCTTCTACATGTTCAGAATACATTATTTGGGCCATAATAAATGTGCAATTTAGTATTCTCAACCATAGATTCCTTGTTATGTTTTTTTATCACAAAAGAGCATTTTCTGCATATCCAAAGGGCTTTTTATCATTTTTAGCAGGCAAGCATATATTGATCCATAAGTAGCATCTTCAGTAGGTGTATCTCATAGTCTCATACTAGCATGAAGTAAATTAGCTGGTTTACAATGATCTTCCAGGCAATTGATTGTTCTTATCTTTAATGGCAGGAAGTAGCACAAAACTTACAGATGCTGAAGGGAAGACTTGCTCAAGATGATTTCAGCGCTCTAGGCGAAATACGGAAAACTGTTCTTAACCTAACTGCTCCTACTCAATTGGTAAGATATTACAGTGCAATGTAAAGCTGATGAAGTATTTTTCATCTCCCTGTATATTTAAGAGTAAAATAAAATATTCATTGTTGTTTGCATTCGTTGCAGTTAGAAACCTTGTTTTTAACATTAAATTTTGTTTACTTTCGTGTGGAGGGCTAAAGGCTTATTTCATTTGCCTCAGGTTAAGGAGCTGAAGGAGAAGATGCTAGGCTCTGGAATGCCCTGGCCTGGAGATGAAGGTGACCAACGTTGGGAGCAAGCATGGATGGCAATTAAAAAGGTCTGCTCCCCTGCTACCCTACCATTCATACACCAGTGATGGATCCAGACTTTCTCTCTGGATCATTTTCTTTTAAGTCTTTAGAAACGCGATGGACATCAGGCCATGGGATTTTCCTACAGAAATACATATATTCGTCGGATCATTGACCCCACAGGTTGTGGCTAGATCTGTTATGGATATTGAGAACATTTAATCATGGTAAAATGTGAAGGTAAGGAAATCCTTTTCAAGTGTGGGCATTGGGTATCTCACTTAATTTCCTTTTTAGGTTTGGGCATCAAAATGGAACGAAAGAGCATATTTTAGCGTACGCAAGGTGAAGCTTGATCATGACTACCTTTCCATGGCTGTTCTTGTACAAGAAATTGTCAACGCAGACTATGCCTTTGTTATTCATACTACGAACCCATCATCTGGAGATTCTTCCGAGATATATGCTGAAGTGGTGAGAGGGCTTGGAGAGACCCTTGTGGGAGCCTATCCTGGTCGTGCCATGAGCTTCGTATGTAAGAAAGATGACCTCGACAATCCCAAGGTGAATATATCTCTTAGTATCTCGATTCTTGTTTAAGGTCTACCTGAGCTAAATGCAGTCCATTAATAGGTACTGGGTTACCCAAGCAAACCAATTGGTCTCTTCATAAAGCCATCAATCATCTTTCGTTCAGACTCTAATGGCGAGGATCTGGAAGGTTACGCTGGAGCAGGACTGTATGATAGGTTAGTGAAAAATCCTTCATGAAATGTCGTTTACCCAGTGCTTAAAGAGTTCTTTTGGCATTACAAATACATTGTGTGCTTGTTTCAGTGTCCCTATGGATGAGGAAGATGAAGTTGTACTGGACTACACTAACGACCCTCTCATCAGAGACCATGGATTCCGTAAATCAATCCTCTCAAGTATTGCACGGGCTGGCCATGCCATTGAGGAGCTCTATGGGACCCCACAGGACGTTGAGGGAGCAGTGAAGGATGGGAAGATCTACGTAGTACAGACAAGACCACAGATGTGACATCCAGGTCAAATACGGCACCGTTTAGAGTATATATGGGCCTTGTGGCATGTATAGTTGTACTCCTAGATGTGCAACACATGTACATTCTTTTTTGTCAGCCTACGTGCTCAGAATAAGCTTCGGTCATATACTGTATTTTCTAGTTCTCGTTTGGTCACCAATAAGTGTATCTATGACCAGGACTGTGAACCTACTAATGTTTCTTAAGGAAACATTTTGATTAATCTAGATTTACATCTGCAACGATTATGTAAATATCAGTATCCTGCTAGCTTTGGGTTCTCTGCCGTTATGCCGAAAAGTTGAGAAGTATCAGGAACTTCCTGTAAATATCTGTTCTCTGAAAAGGCCAGCTACTAGATGTCAGCAGCAAATATCTAGCTTTGGGTTCTCTGCCTTTATGTCCGAAAAGTTGAGTAAGTATCAGAAAGTTCCTGTAAATATCTGTTCTCTGAAAAGGCCAGCTACTAGATATCAGCAGCAAATATCTGGAGAGCTATCCCCAGTTGCCTGGGAACCAAAGACACGAGAAGAATCACCAAATGACACAGATGGTAGGGTTCCTCAGTACATGTGCTGCTCATCACTCTCATTTGCAGCTCAGAACTGGATCAATTCACCATGAACTGATTAGACCAAACAAGTACAGACCAAGGAGCGTGATCAATTGCTGTAGCACAGCAAGGGGAAAGGCCAGGGAGGACTACTACCAAGTGCATGAAGTTACAGTTCATTCCACACCTCAGGATCATGACTACACCCTGTTGCTGAATGAGGCATACGAGGTGTTGATGAGAAATAGTTCCAGGAATGCTGGTGCTAGTGGCAAGAGCGGAGGCGGCTTTGGAAGCGGCTACACCGGGAATGGATAAAGTTCTTGGAATGGGCCTGTGAGAAGCCAGGCTCTGGGTTAACACAAGTACTTTGTCTTGAGTATGGAACATAAGGAGTCAGGAATGTTACCTCCCCTCAACCGCACGCCGACGTCCACTCCGGACTCGGCGGCCACCTCCTCAGTTGCGCCATCCCAAGCGCCGGCCACTTCTCCCATTCTCCAGTCGTCGTCCTCCCCCCGCAGTAGGGCGATCGAAGCTGTAGCGATGGAGGGAGGTTTCTCCGCCCGCCTCCCCTGTTATCTCCAGGCATGCGTCGTTGCCATCCTACCGCGACGTGGTTCTGGCTTCTCCCAGGTCGGCCGGCGAGGTCTCAGCGGTGCCGGAACGTCCGCCTGTTGTCCGCCAGCATGCACGCCCAGACCATGTCCCTGGCGACCGGAATGATCTTCTTCTTGGCCGGGGGCCGTCTCCGGGACTGGTCGAGGAAGGCTGGCAGAAGGTGGTTGGTCGCCGCCGTATTCGGGGTAGACAGCATCACCCGCCTGGCGGCGCTCGGCATCCGGTGTCGGTGGACCTCCGCGGAAAATGCTTCAATTGCCTCTCTGTTTCGCATCGCGCTGCGGACTGTCGTCGCCGGGTGCGTTGTTTTCGTTGCATGGGCCTTGGCCATCGCTCCCATGCCTGCCCTGGAGCTCCTCCGGCCCGAGGACGCATCTCGGTGTGGCGGCGTATCTCCCCGGCGGAGGGAGGTTCCTCCTCCTTGTCTCTGTCGGCGGCTGGCGGAGCCGACTCTAGAGGCTCGTCTTCGTCTCCGAGGGCGGATGGCGGGGTCGTCTCTGCGGGGAGGCTTCGGCGGCGTCGTCACCATTCTGGACGTCGGGAAGGTGCTTCCGGGACCGAAGCTGTGGAGTCCCTCCGTCTCGCACTCTCCGACGCCTCCTTCGACCAGGCTGCGTCCATCATCGGCCAGGTCGCGACCGTCCTCAGCCAGGCAGCGGCCAGGCACCGGCGGCGGCCCTCCGCTTCTCCGCCGTGTTCCCGGGGAAGATCGCCGGCGTGGAAGAGCTCCGGAGTCCCCCAGGCAGGTCGCGTCCCTGTCAGAAACCGCCTGGGGCCCACCAGGTCGCTTGCTGGCCACGCCGTCGACCACGTGGCGCCCTCCGAGCCTGGTGCTGAGATCCACCATGATGGAGAAGATCCCCAGCCGAGGCGCGGTGTAGTCCCGAGACCAGACTCTGCTCTGCCCGAGGCGGCGCATCCAGCGCTGGGCGTGGACGCAGAGTCCCTTCGGTCGCCCTCTCCAGTGCCTCCTTTTGCTGCTGCAGCCGGCGCCTTGCCCCTCGGTTCTGATGCCCGCGATCCCACTCGTTGCTTCTAGACCCGGACGCGTCATCGCGCGTGGAGCTGCGCCCCGTCCCGGGCTGTGGGCCGACTTCGGCTGGGCGGGCTGCTGGCGCGGGAAGCAGGCCCATTTCGCCCGAGCGACTTGCCACTCCAGAGGAGGCTGCCCGCGCGAGTTGTGCTGGTCCAGAGGGGGCGCCCGAGCGTTGTGCCACTCAAGAGGAGGCTGCGCGCGAGCACTGCGCCGTTCCAGAGAAGGACGCCCGGACCTTTTCACGTGTTTACGTGAGGCGTCGACAGCGTCATTCCCAGCGGCAGCAGTCCAGCCCGCTCCTTTCAACGCCGGCAAAGTCTTTCTTCGCCAAGGTAACCCAAGCAACCGACGGCCTGCTTCCTGTGCCGACGATTCAGAAACGGCGAGCCTCTCAACTCCCGTCCAATTTTGTCTTGCGCCGTAGCGGCAGGCTGAATAAGGGCGGGTCGGCTCCGCAATCAGCCACTCAGACTCAAGTAATTTTGATGCATCGTTTGGACTTGGTAGCAGATCGTGAAACCATAGGTGAGCAAGAGTTGGAAAGGTACAATCGGGTCTTCGACAAACCTCTCACTCAAGCTCATCTCGCGGCACTAGCAGCACTATTTGGTTGGCAACCTCCTTCACCGGGCGAAGCGCCACGTGATGTGGCTATTTTTCCATGTGCGGCCACGGGAGATTTGTGATCAGTGGGTGTGCTGTGAAGATTTGTGAAGGGTCGTTGGTATTCTTTCAGTATCGATGGTGTCAAATTTTCTCATTTGGAATGTAAGAGGTCTCAACTGCAAGGCAAAGCGAGACAGCGTCAGAAGCTTAGTAAATTCTATTCAGCCTGACGTAGTGTGTCTTCAGGAAACTAAGATGGAGTCCTTTTCTGGTAGTTTGATCATGTCTATGTTGGGCAGTGAGTTTGATCAATTCGTGGCTTTGTCAGCTTGCGGTTCTAGGGGGGTGTTGTTGGCCTGGAAAGGAGGTGTATGTCGGGCTTTATCTTCTCGGGTGGACACTTTTTCAGTTTCAGTGCAGTTTGCTTCTCATGAGGGGTTGCCCTGGTGGTTCACAGGAGTGTATGGCCCCCAAACTGATGATCAGAAGTTGCAATTTCTGCAGGAGCTCCGTGACATCCGGCAGGCCTGTCAAGGTCCGTGGGCACTTGGAGGGGATTTTAACCTCATTTATATGGCAGAGGATAAGAACAACTCTAATGTGAATAGAGCAATGATGGGTCATTTCCGCCGGTTGTTGGATGACTTGGAGCTGAAAGAAATTTCTCTTCTTGGCCGTAAGTTTACTTGGTCGAATGAGCGGGATGTTCCCACCCTGGTTCGGCTGGATCGGGTTTTCATGTCTTCTGATTGGGATCAATTGTTTACTGACTGCATCCTTCAGAGTTCGGCTTCTTTGATTTCAGACCACTGCCCATTAATCCTTGGTATGAAGACTAATGTTCAGGGGAAGAGGCGTTTCCATTTTGAAAGCTATTGGCCAAGGTTTGAGGGGTTCTTGCAGGAGGTGCAAAGCTCCTGGTGCAAACCAGTTGTAGCTTCTTGCCCACTGCAAACCCTTTCCCTCAAGATGGGAAGACTTGCTAGGGACCTGCAATCTTGGAGCCCAAAGAAAATTGGAAATGTGAAACTGCAGCTCCGGTTGGCCACAGAAATCTTGCACCGTCTTGAAATTGCCCAAGATGCTCGCGTGCTGTCCAGCGAGGAGGATTGGTTGCGGCGCAGTTGAAACGGCACGCACTCGGTTTAGCATCCCTGGAGCGCACAATTGCTCGCTTACGCTCCAGGTTGGTTTGGTTGAAAGAGGGGGATGCAAATACTTCCTTTTTTCATCAGCAAGCTAGGTACAGAAAGAGGAAGAATTTCTTGGCAAAACTACAAGTGGGAGATAGTCTTGTTACCGGGCATGTGGATAAACAGCATGCTATTTATGAGTTCTACTCAAGCCTGCTCGGCACCGTGGCTCAAAGACAATGCTCCCTGAACCTGCAGTCCTTTTACCAAGAAGCTCTTGATTTGTCAGCTTTGGAGCAGTGTTTCTCGGAGGATGAGGTGTGGGCAACAATTAAATCGCTTCCCTCAGATAAGGCACCGGGTCCGGACGGATATACTGGTCGTTTCTTCAAAACTTGTTGGAGTATAGTGAAGGTTGACCTTATGGCTGCTCTTAATAGGCTGTTGCAGGGTGATGATAGTAATTTGTTCCTTCTTAACTCGGCATACGTCATTTTGCTCCCAAAAACACCAGAAGCATTGCAAGTCAGGGATTACAGACCTATAAGCTTGGTTCATAGTTTTGCAAAGCTTGTCACCAAAATCCTAGCCAATAGGTTGGCTCCAAAACTCAAGGACATGGTGTCTCCAAATCAGAGTGCTTTTGTTCAAGGGAGATGTATCCTTGACAATTTTATTTTGGTCAAATTAGAGTGCTTTTGTTCAAGGGAGATGTATCCTTGACAATTTTATTTTGGTCCAACAAACAGCCAAAGTGCTACATAGACAAAGGGAACTAAGAGTTCTTCTCAAGCTGGATATTTCCAAAGCCTTCGATTCGGTGTCATGGTCTTTCCTGCTGCAGGTTTTGAGCCATTTGGGTTTTGGTCGAGTTTGGTGTAACCTTCTTACCAAGCTCCTGAGGTCCTCAACAACTCGGGTGCTGGTTAATGGTGTGCCAGGGGAGTTAATACAACATCAGCGGGGGCTTCGGCAAGGCGACCCCCTCTCCCCGATGCTGTTCATTTTGGTGATGGATGTGCTTAACTCACTAATTAATAAGGCAAGTGAGAATGGTCTTTTGCAGCCCCTTCTTTCTAGAGGACCAAGTCAGCGGGTGTCTCTTTTTGCTGATGATGTGGTTCTTTTCTTGCGGCCCTGTTTGGAAGAGTTCGAGTTGATCAAAGAGATTCTTCGGATTTTTGGAGAAGCGTCGGGGTTGATCACCAATGTAAGCAAGTGCTCGGTGACACCAATCCGTTGCCACCAACAGGACATGGAAATAGTGCAAGGATCCTTTCCTTGCAAAGTTCAGGAGTTCCCTTGTAAATATCTTGGGCTTCCACTGTCAATCAAGAAGCTCCCCAAATCGGGCTTTTACATGATAATTGATAAGATTGCTGACAAATTGCCCGGTTGGAAAGCTGCCATGTTGCACCCAGCTGGCCGAGCTACTCTTATTCGAGCAGTGCTCTCAACAATTCCTATTTATCCTCTCTTTGCACTAGACTTCCCTAAATGGGCCCTTAAAGCTATTGACAAGATTCGTAGAGCTTTCCTTTGGAAGGGACGCAAGCAAATAAATGGAGGGCATTGCCTTGTCTCTTGGGGTCGGGTCATGAGACCATTTGAGTTGGGCGGATTGGGAATTCTTGATTTGGAAATCCTCGGATGGGCGCTGCGCATGAGGTGGCTGTGGCTCAAAAAGACCCAACCTGATCGCCCATGGGCTGGTTTGGACATTCAGGTGCACCCCAATTCAGCAGCTATGTTCTCCATATCAATCTGTTCTATTGTGGGAGATGGCCGCATGACCCTCTTTTGGTGTGATAAATGGCTACATGACAAATCCTTAATGGACCTAACCCCCTTACTCTATGCGCTTGTGCCAAAGAGAACTATCAGTCGTAGGACAGTTCAAGAAGCTCTAACAGATAATTCCTGGGTTCATGATATTAGAGGCAGTATATCTTCTTCAGTTTTGGAGGAGTTCCTTGGCCTTTGGGATGTTCTCGCCCGCGTGAGGCTCACTCCTGGTGTGGATGATCAGCATGTGTGGAAGCCATCCCCCTCGGGCAGTTTCTCAACTAAATCAGCGTATCGCCATTTTTTTGTGGGGGCGGTGGAGTTTGAACCTTGGAAGGAGATTTGGCAAACCTGGGCTCCTCCTCGTTGCAAATACTTTGTGTGGTTAGTCTCGCTTAATCGCTGCTGGACCGCTGATCGTTTGGCACGGCATGGTCTTGTTCACCCTGAGTGCTGCCCACTGTGTGACCAAGTGGATGAATCTATTCAGCACTTGCTCACTTCTTGCGTGTTCAAAAAGAAGTGTTTGGTTCTCAGTGCTTACTCTGGTGGGTCTACAGCAATTATCTCCAGGTCCTAATGATTTGGTTTTCACCTCATGGTGGCATCAAGCTTTGCACCAAGTTCCTAAGCAGCGGCACAAGGGCTTTAATTCTTTGGTCGTGTTGGTGGCCTGGCGGATTTGGAAGCATAGGAATGGTTGCATTTTTGACGGCGCCTCACCCAAAATCTACATTGTTTTGCAAGCCATTAGAGATGAGGCCAAGCTGTGGTGTATGGCGGGGGCCAAGGGCCTTTGTTCCATTTGGCCTTAGGTGTTGTGTTTGTTTTTTGGGCGTTTTGTCCTGTTGTTTTTGTTTTTAGCCTCGCCTAATTGGTGAGGTTTTTGTGCGAGTCTTCTTAGACTCTTTTTGCCCTTCTTAATATAATGATGCGCAGTTCTCCTGCGCGTTCGAGAAAAAAGAAGCCAGGCTCTCATTGTGGATGAGAACAAATGCATAGGTACGTAGCGTTGACACTGATCACAAAGCATGCTTTTCTTTTTCATGTATAGGTACGTGTTGCGAAATTCTTCCTACTTTGATACACCACCATATACAGGATGTAGGGAGAGTGTGCACCATGCTGGCGCTGGGAAGCGCGCCCGTCGAGGTCCAGTTTGGTGACCTGGAGCAGCAGATTCTGGATGCTTAATTTTCGCACGGTATTTTGCTGATATATCCATGTGCAATGGCAGGTGGCCGTGGAGTCCTGCCCTGTGAACTACATCCGAAGGAAGAGCACCGCGTCTTCGGTGGCGGGTGGGAGAGGCTCAGGGACGTGTTCGCGGCGGCCAAGAACTTCGCCAAGAAACTCGGGAGGCAGGAGCAGGAGGAGCTGGAATGGCAGCTGCGCTCCAGAGGCCCCAACGGTAAAGACCAAATTGATGTTCATCTGTTCAAACCCACGAACTGAGATGGGAACCATGTGAACAACGTGCAGGGGATGAAGACACGGAAACTGAAACAGAAGCGCAGGCCGAGGCGAGGCGCCGCGCAGGGCAGGAGCTCCGATGGAAGCCTTTCGTCGATGTTTGGAATGGGTTGAGGGACTGCAGGAAACCTGGAACAGATCGGTGAATCCACGATTGCTTGTCGCTGTTTGCTAGTGCTGTCGAGATCACTATAGTGCAATGCAACAACCCCAGCTGCAACCAGAAGACATGGAAAGTTCGCAACCGCAGAAAGACTGTATGATGTACGACGGACAGAGTGAAGCACAGCTGATGGTACATGTTGTTGATTAGGCTAGACCACTAGGCAGGCTTCACCGTTTCGAATTAAGCATCAGCTTTTTTTAGAAAAAAAAGCGTATTAATCATCAGTTGAATGTCCCCGAGAAGCGCATTTGCAGTACTGGAAACACCCTTTGAAGTTTGTACTGTGCTAAACCACGTGTAAATCAACTTGTATCAGTCTTGAGTTACTGAATCAGCATCTCTTGCCTCTCTGTGTATCAATGTCAGAATTATTGATCAGCACGTTTAAACCCGCCGGTGAACATCAAGCTTGGGACACTTTGATGCAGCTAGCAAAGCAGACCGCAGATGCAGACTGATCGCCGACCGATCACCATGTGGAGGTGGCCTACCACCTTACCTCCATATGCGGCAACTTTGCAATCAGGGGCAGAGCCAGGAATTAGATATAGGGGGGCAACATGGACAACAAGTTTTGCCTCCAAGCGTCCTACAGCCAGGGTTTAATCTTTCGGATGCAAAAAATTTTCGGTTGCAGGCGAAAGGAACGAAAGAACGAAATTTCGTTGATTCCGTTCGAATTTCGGATGAAAAAAATCAATTTTTTGATGAAATTTAACCAAAATTTGAGAATTGAGATAAATACCTTCCCATGCCGCCCTTCCTCCTCTCCTTCGACGCCACATCTTCATGTGCTTGATTGCCATTACACCAAAGGATCACTACAAGAGACTGGAAGAAGGCAGCATTGTTCTGAAGAAGTCAAAGACATTTAGCTTTTGCAAGGAAGGTGTGCTTGTCGAAGGTGAATTTTTACCGATAAAGAGCGATATAGTGATCTTTGGAACTGGGTTCATGGGGGATCAGAAGATCAAGGACATGTTCACATCAGAATACTTTCAGAGTATTGCAGTTGGGTCAACAACTACAACTGTGCCTCTCTACAGGTCAGTCATATTGTGAAATTTCAGCGTGTTGCGAAATTTCGATCTCAAACAGTTTGTTTATTTCTCTTCGATATGTTTTTTCAGGGAGTGCGTACATCCTAAGATTCCGTAGCTCGCAATCATCGGTTATTCAGAGAGCCTGGCAAATCTCTACACATCAGAACTTCGGACCAAGTGGCTGGCGCATTTCTTGGATGGTGGCTTCAGATTACCAAGTGTTACAGCAATGCAGAAGGATGTCCTTGAATAGTTGAATGGGAGAGGTTCATGAAGCGCTATTCTCGTGGCTACTTCCGTAGGTCCAGCATTGGAATCCTTCACATCTCGTTGGGGGTGCCAGGCCCCCAGCCCCCCTCTCTCCGCCACTGTTTGCAATAATACGAACTTGTTATGAGCATTGAGCTCACCAAACCTAATCCTGTACAATTCAAGGTGAATCAATGGAGAGCCGCTCTCGTGCGCAGGTGCCGCACTTGCTGTTCGTCGCCAGGCCACTGCAGGGCTACATCGGCGCACCGCCTCGCCGCCCACGTCGCGGAGGCAAATGCACGCGTCATGTTCTCCACCGCTGTCTCTGGCCACCACATCTTGTTCCCCTCCCTCGCGTCATCCCGACGGGGAGGTCATGGATGATGCAGGCATGCTGCATGTGTTGGGATACAAGTAGATTACACTAACGTAGGTTAAAATTTTTTACCATGTAAACCAAGAAACCATACGAGTAAGAGATCATAGATCGTTACCACTAGACGCACAATGCAACGGAAGTATAAGTTGAAATGGCCGATTCAACGAAGCGCGCGTTGGTGCAGTGAAAGTAGTCGATTGTCCTTTAGCCAACTGTCTTTTCATCGTGATCGTCCCCGATCAGCATCGTAGTCGCAGCATCATCTTTACTGAGGTCAACACATTTAGGGATAAAACGTCGTGCATCGGTGTGCTAGCACTAGCTCGCATGACAGGGGTTATAAGAGGTGACAGCTAGAGTTTTGATGGATGTGTTTCAGAATACATCCCTCAGCCTCACACCTCCCTTTATATAGCCTCTAATCAAATCCATATCCAATATGATTAGATATTATATCCAACTCGGAAAATCTTTGGCTAGATCTTTATCCAATACGATTAGAAATCGTATCCCACTAAGAGAACTTCCAACTGGATCCAATACGAGTAGAGATTGTATCCCACTCAAAGTCTATCATCCGAACTCTTATCATTTCAACCTGTTAAATGTGTGACCCTATAAGTTCAGTATATTTGGCCATGAGCCGAAAACTTCTTTCCGGTCCATAAGTCGGTAGTGATCCCTAACAGGACATAACGACTCCCAAATATACATAAAGATCATATCAGATGAACATATATAGTGCTTATGTATCGATCCCTTTTACTCATGATACTAAGTCAAACTCAAGGCGAGAAGCGTGCTATCCTATGATAGCTCAATCCTTCACTCGAATCTCTAGCGGATTACTTAGTTGTGATTGACCCCTCAACTAGATTCAGCATGGCTCATGCGCTTCCTTAATTCAACCATATCGAGGGGCCTAGATATATCTCTCCTGTTATATAGGAGGGGCAAATTTCATCTTTATCGCTCATATTCCTCCGTATATTTCGTAGTAAACCCGAAAGCTACCTTTATGATCACCCAGTTACAAAGTAGTGTTTAGCAATCCCTAAGTAAACTTTTACACATGTAGAAAACTGTGACAATATTAGGTCTAAGGATTCTACATCTACAATGTATGAGACCAACTAATAACATTTAAAAATATAATAATTTCTGCAGTATCTCATAGTAGGTCAATTTAACACCATGTCCTCTAATATGTATCCACATTATTGATTTGATATCCGCATATCCATGATCCATAAAACATGATCATCAATCAATACATGTGTTGATATGTAAATTATAATTGTCCACATAAGGACATAAGATCTGGGATAATTTAGAATAACATTAAAACATAAATAAAGAATTCCACGAACAAGTTACATACTTGTTGATCAATATGAAAAACATTTATTCAAGGGACAAAATAATATATTGTTCAAAGTATCATAAATATAGAAGTGATACGCTCATCTCTATTATTTCCTTTATGGCATATCACTAACAGCACATCCCTCACTTTGATGGCTTCGATGAGGGGTTCAATCTCAAGGTGGACGAGGCCTGGTCCTATGAACCATCGCCGGAGTTTGCGAAAGGTGTGGCCCCATGGCGGCACATCATCAAGATGCAAATCGACCATTGCTATGGCTCGATTGGGTGGAGCAAGGCCTTCTACATCACCTCTTAGAATCGTCCTAATGCCTACCTCCTTGGCGACAACGAGCAGTGGCGAAGGCGGTGTTGGTGCGAGTGGCAGCAGCGGTGATTGTTTGCAACAGCCAAACTTGGATTTGTACTTGATTGGGGGAGAATGGTCCTAGTTTTGGGCTTGATTGGCTGCTGGTTTAGGGGAGATCAACACAACATGATCTTGTGACTGCTATTTCTAAACTTTGATGTTGATTTTCTAATTCCAAATCCAATGGTAGCTAAACAAAACATTAAAACTTGAATCATCTTGAATAAAATTAGAATTCTATTCGGAGTTGTAGTCCAATCATTTGAATCAAGCAAATTCAATTCATAAGTCCAATAGGGTAGATGATGGCATATGCCTTAGGGCATGTACAAAGATTACAATGATATAGATAATTATTGTCTATACTATTTTCCATATCATCTATAAATGACAGTAAAGATAACTCCTATAATGGGTTATGTTTTTACATGTATCTATAGATAGATTCTCCATGACACAATGTGCCTTGTTTCTCATATCAAAGTTGACTATTGCATAAGAGACAGTTCAATTCTCTATACTCCCTCTCTCTCCTCCACATCATCTCGTGTCCTAAAAAATACACAAGTGTCTAATAGGTTCAAGGTCATTGGGATCACAATAAGGATCCTTGTGATGCGGATATCCCAAGTTTTAACATATTCTCTATAATTATGGTTAATTCTGCACTCCATTCTAGTGTTGATGAGGTGAGCTGGTTCTTAACTAACTCTAGTTTGAATAAGGATAAGTTGCTACTTAAAAGTCGTGATTGTGATTGTAGGATCGATAGTGACGTCCAGTGAGAGGTGAGGGAGGAAGTACGCCACAACGACATGCGTGAAGTACACCCAATGCAACAAGACACTCATGCAGTGAAGAGGATCATGCGGTGCTGGTTCATGCATTCACGTGGGAACGAGAGCAAAAGGGCCAAGTGAGAGCATGCATGGAAAAGAAGGAAGAAATGGAGAAGAAAAAGAAGAGAGGCCTAAAAAAAAATTCAAAGCCCAAGTTTTGGATAAGATTTTCAAGCCCAATTTGGGTCCATATCAACTCCAATGTCCTTTTGCGCTACATGAAAAGGGTTGGCCTAGCACCTCTCTTTCCAAATTCAAATTTTGATTCAACTCAGAAATATATTCGGACTCAGTTCGGAATACTCAACATGCCTGCAATAAAAAGCCCATAACTTTCACAAACGGAATTCGATTTGAGTACTCTTATACTTGATGGAAAGCTTATTTTGAGGCCCACGCAATAGATAAGGTCGTAGCTTTTGAAACAACATTTATGGACCGCTCTCTCTAAAACAATGTGGTGGCCAAAATTTTATCTTTTTGTTTTGTGTTCGTATTCGAGTCCAATCTTGTTAGATGTCTTAGGAGTGTTACCCATGTACCAAATTGTATGTCATATTTTTAGATTAATCATATTCTTGACTCTAGAGTTTAAGCAAACATTGTCTCTGTTAGAATTGGGAGTTCTATTTGTTTTGCCCTTCCATTTTTCTTGTGATTTCCTTGTGAATGGAAGGAGCACATTCAGTTCTTCGCGTGGTGGGTGGACAAGGATCAAAGCATGTTGTTGGGTTAATTCAAGTGTCACATGTTTTGGTTAACCATATCATTGTTGGTAACACCACCGTTCATCAAGTTTCACGGGTTTTTCAACATAGCCACACTAGTTATCCCCAAGGTATCCATCATCCTACATTACAAAGATCAGACTCCCCGTATCATATTGATATCAGAGTTAAAGGTTGATGTGATAGGATCATCTATCCTTTAGTTTTAATTGTGTTTTTAATTCTGTCCGATAGTCTAAAACCAAAAATACCAAAATTTCACCAAATCCTAGTTTTATCAATCTATTATTTCTTATGAGTTTAGTTAGGTTTTGATCCACTAGAAAGTTTATTTTAGTTTTTGGTCATGTTTTCTTTGCATAGCTTATCTTTTGTTTGATCTAAAAACAAAAATTTAAAATTAATTTGGGTTGTGATTTTCATCAAATCCGAGTTTAATTGGTGCACTATTTTGTAAATTGGACATAGTGTAGGATCGGAAAGGCAACAGGGAGGGGGGGGGGAGTAAATGGTGCCGAATAAATTTTTTCCAAGTATTCTAGGTTTTATTATCAAATAATTAGGGAGTTAAAGAGAATATAACCATCTCCCAAAGTCACAGATCAAAACGACTCAAGAAATCAAAACTCGATGAAATCTTCTACACCGACGGTCTAACCTCTCTCACAGGTGGCGGTTTGACCACTATGGTCACCCTGTCTGATCGGAAAATCAGCAACTGAATAGTGAATTCAACACAATTTCAAAACAAAAATCGATAGAACTTTTGATCTGTAGATCTAAATGAAATAAAATTTTGTAGAAATCTTCTTCATGGTATTATGAACCTATTTTAATAAATGATCATGAAAATCATGGCTAAAGTTGAGATCTTTTCAGTTTGAAGTAAGGGCGCATCAAAACCGAGCCAAAATCAAAATCAGTGAATACAAATTGCTCGTGGGTGGATGATGGCCAAGAACAATTTAGATATGTTTCCACATGTCCCACAAAGCAAGAGTATGAATGAAATCACATAAAAAACCCTCAGATCAAGAAATCACACTTTAAAGCCAAATCAAGCAAAATCGAGTTTTCTTGATAAACTTGCTATCGAATTGCCTAGATGGGTGAAGATAGATTCCTAGAGTTTGTCTTCATCTCTTACACGTCCTTGGCACAAAAAGATCAAGAAAAGGGTGAGGGGAGAGGAAAAACCAACCAAAACAAGAGTAAATAAATCAAATAGAGAAATAGCCATGGAGAATATCAAAGATTGATTCTAGCCACTTGAGGAGGGAAGTTTTACAGCCACTCCACCTTGGAGGACAGAAAGCACACCATGCACTCAAAACCCTAAAACAAGAGAGCACATGAGAGATGGGTTGGATGATCAACCACATGTCTTGATTCGAGGTGGTTTTGATTCAAGGTGGTTTCTGGTATTTGGCCAAACTACCAAAATATCCCTCACTGACCTGGTCATCATCATCAATTGCAAGAAATCACCATGGTTGCCATGTGTAGGTACACCACTAGCTTGCCTCGCGTTGCTAAGTCTCTCTCATCTAGGTTCCACCAAACCACGACTCACTTTGATGGTCCAAGTCTCATAGTGCAATCCCGTTGTTCGAACTCACTTTCAACATTCCTGCCTTTCTCGTGCCATACTTGAGCTCAATGTCTCACCCAGTATTCCTGATCGTTCTGGGCCTCAGCTCCTCCATGAGTCTACCCCCGATCCTCACCATTGACCACGGTTGACTCCAACGACCCTGCACATCCAATGATAAAGAAATTGTTTCCATACACAAGTTCTTCACAACTTGACTCACGTTAGTCAAAACATGCATCATGAAGACTTAATGCAATGACCCAAGTCACCCCAACTCAATCCATGACCCAAATCCCAAAATCCTCAATATATGCCAAAAACCAATCCAGACGAAGTTTAATCTTTGCAAAATCACTTGACCATTCCACGAAACTTGCAATGGTTCATCACAGCCATACATGGACGTTCTCATATGGTCCTTCAATCTCTCCCTTCATGAATCCATTGGCAATTCTTCAAAAATGCAAATAGGAGGAGGTTTTAGAGAAAGAAAGAGAATTTTGCAAAGAGAAACTCAAAATGGTCACAAGAGGAATGCAATGACTGAAAATGACCACATGAGGCAGAAATGGAGTGAAACTACTGAAAATGACAAGTTTTCCACAAAAAAGCCTCAAATCCTCTAAATGAGTCAGGAAATCTCACTCTAGGTCCATACGAAAGAACAATTGTTCGATATAACCTCGGTCATGGTGAGAAAATAATAAAGCTCCAAACTAACGAGATTTTCAACAAAAACTCTAAATCATGCTCTAGAAGTACATTTTACTGATCTTTCTCCCCTTTGATAATGGAGTCATTAAGATGCATGGAGGAAGATAGTGTATGACTAAAATGAAGCGATTATATTTTATTCATTTTTAGCATTAGGAGCCATGAAAATTATCCAAAGTGACTTTTCAAGTACTATACCAAGTCATAAAAAGTGAAAGCCGCATAAGAGCTTCTTGAACTCAAATGGCAATATTTTTTCCGCCGCCTAAGAGTTTCTTGAGCTCAAATGGCAATACTGTATTCTTATTGGTTGAGATTTGGTATTTTCGTCTTGAGGGGCATGTGCCTTCAATTGTGATCTTATCTTTTGCTATCCAAGATTGTTGCAATTTCTTTTGGTCTTGCATTTATTGCAGATGGTAACATCTTCTTTTGTGCTGAAATTCACTTCTTTTTGCCTCTCCAAGAAAGGGGTAATCAATTTGAGTTGCAAAGTCCTTTAAGAGGTGTATGACATCTAGTTGGTGTGGTCATGTGATTGATTTTGGTGAGATTGTGGGTGTGATATGAATTTCGAGTTGTTATCCTTAAAAGGATTGAGGTGTTTTAGGAATTATCTGTCAAAGTAATTCCATTGGTCGAGGGCTTGGCTAGAATGTATTTTTGTGGAGACAGTAGAGTCTCTCTGCAAGAGTGTGGATGATGTACTCAGTTTGAGCGCATCGTCGAAGTTGCCAACCTAAGATAAATGAGTTGGTGTGTTGGGCGATGATTTGGAAATCCTTGGTTCAAGGAAGTTAAATTTTCAAAGGGAATGGATTGGGAAAGTAATACTATCTCGAGCAGTAATATGCTCTCTTGATTCTTGTTTAAACTGTGTGTTTATGGCAGAGGTCATCTGCAAATTGAGTTGTTATGTGTTGTGGTGTATTCTTTTCAAGTTAGGAAAAGAAAATGATTGTTTTGGTATGACGAGTGATTTTCACTCTTGGCTTGAGTAATGTGGATTCTCCAAATGTCTATTTGGAGTATGTTAAAGGTTTTGTTGTGAATCCTTTGAATTGGACCGTGGTCCTTTGAAGGAAAGTTGGTTGCTAGTGTGTTGCTTGAGAATCCTTTATTCTTCTTGTGGTTGAGCCCCAATTGTGAAAGCTATTGTTTGTGCTTCGAGTAAAATGTTATGAGCGGAATCTGTGGTTGAATTCTTTTAAAAGGGGTACAATGTAATATCCCGATTATAATATATAGAGGAAAATGTTTTAATAAGAAGGATGGTATTAGATAGTGGCTTGATAATTTTGCGAGAACGGCAGGATCATTGGCGCTCAGAGCCGACAAAAAGTTGCGGGTGCTCGGCGTTGACCGGCGCGTGTCGTGGACTCGTCGGAGTTGGACATGAGGAAGAGAGACACCGGTATGCGGAGGCCCTCTTGACGAATCCGTCCGAGCGGGAGGTGACGTGGGAGCTTGAAGTTCAAATGTAGAAGGAGGACCCGAGTTCTTCGAGGCGTGAGAACCCGTAGTTGTTGCTCGTGGGATGTTCTATCCTTGGAATGCTCTATTCTTTGGTTGTTCTTTTCTTGATTGTTCTTTTGTCTCGTGGGTTGAGGAGCGAGATTCGAGGACGAATCCTTTTAGGTGGGGAGAATGTAATACCGATCGTGGATTCGCGTAAGTTTTAAAATAATCGCGAGTCGCGGTTTTTCGTAAATTGCGGGAAGGAAAAAATAAAAAAATTGTAGAACATTATAAAATGAATAAAATAAATTAAAAAAAAATAAACTCGGAGTGGGTTGTCGGGAGAGTGGGCCGACCACCTTGGGCCGGAGGCCCAAGGGGTGGCCGCACCTCCCCCTCTCCCTCCCCTAAAACCCTAAGCCACTCTCCCCTTCCCCACAGCCGCCACCCCCCTTACCCACCCTCCTGGGCGCAGCCCCCCTCCCAGGTTGGTGCCCCCACCTCCCCCACAAGTGCTGCTGCCATTGGAGCCAAGGAGAGGAAGGAGAAGGAGAAGAAGGAAGGAGAAGAAGAAGAGAAAAAAAGGGGTGATTCTTCATCTAGGTAATTTTTCCTCATCCCAAACCCTCTGTTTTTCTGAATAATTAGGGTTCTTGGCACGGATTTTGAAGGGAGATTATAGATTAATTGCCCGATTAGAGATTACCTGCTGTCTGCCTGTAGATTGATTCGCGTAGCGCATCTGTTTGCGCGGTTTTGACCTAGTAAACGATTTTTCCTGCAGACTCTCACAAAAGGAAAGTTGTAGAGGACTTCCATACGCATCTCCTATATTTATTTGGGAATTTTCTGCCGTGGGATCTGGGAGTTACAGGGTCAGGAATACTGCTGTTCGTCAGGCGAGCAGATTGGTACAGACCGACGGTAATCTGTGAATTTGTGGTAGTAAATGATTTTTATGGTCACGGTTGTAATCGACAAAGTTGTAGATAATTTAGAGTTATAGCTTATATATAAAATTCAGAATTTTTAGACCCCTGTATTGTTGTTGGGACGCATTTTAATATCGCTGTCCAATCTGCTAGAACAGAGATCTTTGTCTGTGTTGGGCATTAAATTACACCTATCTGTGATCAAAATAAAAATATGTGTTCTACATGAAAAATGTAGGTTTTTAAGTGATGAATCCATAGAGGTATCATTTTCTGTATTTGGATCAATATTTTTAAAGTTACGAAAATGTTAAGCAGCGCTGCTGCAGAGGGTAATTTGCTGAATTGTCGAGCGGAGAGGAGTTAGTGCGGGTTCGGGGTTCTAGCGACGTCTTTAATTATTTATGTCGTATTTGTATGCTGTGGCTTTGTGCTGAGAGATGCCTTTTGGACAGGTGGTCTTGTCCCTGAGCGCTCTTGATTTTACTTCGCTTCGTCGGATTGAGGCAAGTAAACGTAGCGGTGGTTGCTACCGTTTAACTTGTTATTTCTTCTACTTTCAGTTTACATTATTAACATAATTTGATACATTATGCCATAATTGCATGATATCTTAATTGTGGAGATGGTAGCAAGTATTTATCCATTGATATGTTGATAATCTGCTAGTAGACATGTGGAAATCTTGCTTAATGTTATAATGTGGAACATGAAAATAACATGTGGTGGATGTGGATATGTCGTGAGCATGTTGATGCTCCTTTGAGGATGGATTAATGTGATTTGTGATTATCATATCATATCATATCGTGTCATATGCATATGTGGATGTCGCCGCACCTAGCCGCGACCGTACCGGTACAACATCGTATATTGCTGTAATACGATGCACCTCTTATCCAGCGGGAGCATCGTATATTGCCGTAATACGATGCATCTCAAATCCTGCCCTGGAAAGAGTGATGTGGAGCATAGCATGAAAGCATTCATATGCATTGCATTGTGGGAAGATCATTTGCATACATATGCAATATAATGTGGTGAAGTTATTTTGAGGAATTTTCAACTCATAGTTGTAATGTGGAATATACAACTTCATAGTTGTAATGTGGAATTGGCTTGTGTGAGCTACTTGTGGTATGAGGATTGTGGTTGAGGTCGTGGAATGGGATTCGTCACGTGTGTATGGTCAGGGTTGTGGTTGTGGCATGAGACTCTTTTCTCTTGTGATAATTGATGATAGCAGTTGTGGATGTGAGAAACAATAAAGTATTGAAGTAAGACATACATATGTTTTATTGCTTTTGGTAGTGGTAGTGGTCGAGGATTTAAAGTGGTCAGACAAGATTTATTTGTTAATGTTTTACCGTCATTGATGGTGATTTGAGGGTTGAGGATATAAACATTGTTATTTGTGAAAGATTAAATTGTTGATGATTAATCTATTGAAGTTTGTGGAAGATTAAATGTTTCATTTGCATTTAATTGTGGATACAATGACTGCACTCATATGCCAATTAAATCTGAAATTGAAGAGGTATGATTCATGAAAGTTTGTTGTGGTTTATTAATTATGGACATGAATTGTGGTTGTAGTTGTATGGAATTATAAATGATGATGTATGATTGTTCGTAGTTTGAATAGCCTATTAAACAGTTTGCTTGCTGAGATTTTATCTCACCCTTGTTTCCTCCCTACTGGTGGACCTTGAGCATGCATGGGAAGGGTAGAACGGCACCACACTGATGCACGTGAATCATATTTTTATGCTGTAATAAAGTTGAAAGGATTCTAGACCTTTGCGTAGCTTTGTTTACATTATCTTAATAATGTTAAATTTGTGAACTATGTTTTAGATTAAAATGTTGGAGGATGTTTTAATTAGTGAATTGCTATCACTATCCCGTTATTCCTTAATTGTTTATGCTTCCGCTTATACTATCTTGTTTAGTAATTATTGCCAGTTTAATTTATTTTGTAAATTGGCTAGTTGTAGAGCAGTTTTAGTAGCATCCCAGGGTAATGTGGGTCCTGGGGTGTTACACTAGACTAGTCCAAGATTTGCAAATTTAATCAAGGTCTAGGATACGATTTCTATGAGGACATGAAGAAGCATCCACCTGTCGTGCTTAGACCCATTGCACCAGGCGTGATCGAGATTGAGCCCAGGATCGAGAAAGTCCAATTTAAGTCAGCGGGCTTTGTCCAAGGGATTTCTGACAGCAAGGTGAGTCCACCTGCTGCTTCGGCCTCTCAGAAGGTGAAGCCTCACCGTGTTACTTCTACCTCTCAGAAGGTGAAGTACCACTGCATCTTCTATCAGAAGGATGGACACTTGATCGAGCGATGCTTCAGGCACCACGATCGCGTGGAGAGACTGTGCTGAGGCTCTTAGGCGTATTCAGGGTCAGCCCCAGACCGTGAGTGCCCCTAGGACCCACACGAGGTCTAGGACTGTTCAGCTGGATGGGTTAGGGTAGCATCGAGGACTTGGTTTTTCCGAGTTTTCTGGTTTTCGTTCTCGATATGCTCCTGGTCGTGACTCCCACCGTCCTGAGGGTAGATCTCATTTCTCTCGTCGAGATAGCTACCCGCAGCGTGATCAGCATGTTGCTGGTGTCTTGACTCGCTCCTCTGTAGCAGTCAAGCCCAACAACAGCTTTAGGTCTACACATAGACCGTCTGCTTCTTTGAGTGACAAAGAGCGTAGGGTAGATAGAGGTCAGTCGTGTTTGACTACTTCATCTGCTCGACGTGTTACTCAGTATTGGGTGCCAAAATCACTCTTGATTTACCACAGTACTGAGACTTTACTCTCTTGTTGACTCAGGTTCGCCGGGCAGGGAAGGGGAAGGTTTGGATTGTAGACTCCGGGTGTTCACGACACATGACCGGAGACTCCCCTTGGTTTTCTTCCCTTGCCCGTGCTCCAGGTGATGAGACGATCACCTTCAGAGATGCTTCATCTGGGCGCGTCATCGCCAAAGGTATAGTGCGTGTTAATGATTCTTTCATTTTGAAAGATGTTGCCTTGGTTAGTAAGCTGCAGTATAATTTGCTTTCAGTCTCTTAGCTTACCGATGATGGTTTCGAGGTGAGCTTTAAGAAAAACAATTGCAAAATTCTTGATTCTTCGGGTAGTCTGGTTTGCGGGATTTCTCATTTTGGGAGGATCTTTCGTGCTGATTTTTCTGAGTCTCCTGGTGATCCTCTCTGGTGTTTAGTTGCTTCGGAGTCCCGTGATCTTTCTTTCTGGCATAGGAGACTTGGTCATATTGGATTTGACCATTTGACCCGAGTTAGCGGCCACGATCTCATTCGTGGTCTACCGAAGCTCAAAATGGTCAAAGATCTAGTTTGTGCTCCTTGCCGGCACGGCAAGATGGTTGCCGCTTCTCACCCTCCGATCACAGTAACTATGACCGATGCACCGGGACAGCTGCTCCATATAGACACAGTTGGACCAGCTCGAGTGCAGTCAGCAGGAGGGAAGTGATATATTCTTGTTGTGGTCGATGACTTCTCGAGGTTTTCTTGGGTGTTTTTCTTAGCCTCGAAGGATGAGACATTTACACATTTCTAAGGTCTTTTCAGTAGGCTTTCTGTTGAGCTCCCGGGTGCCTTACGAGCGATCTGCAGTGACAATGGCATGGAATTCAAGAATTCCTACTATGAGAGGTTTTGCGATGAGACAGGTGTAGAGTACCAGTTCTTTTCTCCGCACGTCCCACAGCAGAATGGCGTCGTGGAGAGGAAGAATCATACCTTGGTCGAGATGGCCAGGACAATGCTTGATGAGTATTCTACACCTAGGAAGTTTGGGTTGAGGCTATAACGACCGCGTGCCATGTTTCGAACAGAGTTTTTCTTCGGGCACACTTGCATCGCACTTCTTATGAGTTGAGATATAGGCGAAAGCCCAGTGTCTCGCATTTTCGTGTGTTTGGTTGCAAGTATTTCATTTTGAAGTTCGGGAACCTAGACAAGTTCGAGTCACGTTCTTGTGATGGGATCTTTCTAGGTTACTCGACTTCTTCGCGGGCGTATAGGGTTTGGAACTGCGAGTCTAGCAAGTTGGTAGAGACCTGTGAGGTGACCTTCGACGAGGCCAGTCCGAGGACTAGGCCCGATATCTCGGGTTCTTTAGAGCAGTCCGAGCCCATCTTTGTGGATGATGAGGACGATGGAGATGAGGGTTGTTTACCCGATCCAGTTCCTCATCCTCCACCCGAGGTGCCATCTTCCACTGCACCTCGAGGCGATCAGCCCATGCCTTCTGTTTCCTCTGGAGCTAGTGGCTCTGTTCCTACCTCTTCAGCTCATAAGGTAGAGGCCACTTCTTCTTCTCATCCTGGACCTCCTCGACATATCCAGAAAGACCATCCTTCCGAGCAGATTATTGGAGACCTCTTTGAGCGAGTCACTCGTTGAAAGTCTGGCATGTCATATTTCTGTCTCCATTCTGCCTTTGTTGCCACCTTTGAGCCCAAGGGTGTTAGTCATGCTCTCTCTGATGAGTCTTGGGTCAATGCATGCATGGGGTGGTCATCCGGAACAAGGCTAGACTGGTAGCTCAGGGCTTCTCCCAGGTTGAGGGTCTAGATTTTGATGAGACCTTTGCCCCTGTAGCTAGACTTGAGGCCATTAGAATCCTGCTTGCCTTTGTAGCTTCTAAGGGTTTCAAGCTTTACCAGATGGATGTCAAGAGTGCCTTCCTCAATGGCTTTATTGAGGAAGAGGTCTATGTCAGACAGCCTCCAGGTTTCGAGAACTCCAAATACCCAAACCATGTCTTCAACTTTCCAAAGCTTTGTATGGACATAAGCAGGCCCCTAGAGCTTGGTATAAGAGGCTTAAGTCCTACCTATTGAGTCATGGGTTTGAGATGGGTAAAGTAGACAAGACCTTGTTTATTCGCCGGCATGGCACTGATCTTCTGCTCGTCCATATGTGGATGACATCATCTTTGGCGGCTCCTCGCATGCTCTCTGTTGTAGGGGTGGCCCCCACCTAAACCCAGCAGGCCTGGTAGGAGGTTATAAGGCCCAGAATAGGCCATGTGTAATGACATAAGTGCCCCTGGAGGGGATGACTAGATGTAAGGGTATAGCTGTAAAAGCACTCCTCATGTGTACATATATATGGATACAGGCCATGGGGAGAGGCCGGGCCATTACTCACCTCCTTCACTCTCCACTACCATCTCTCTCTCTCTATTTGGTCTGTAACCACAACAGTTGGCGCCGTCCGTGGGGAGGATAGGAGTAAGCCCGAAACCTGAAAAAGGATGGCACCAAAAAGCTTCACAACGGCGGCGAAGGAAAGAAGGCGGCCGGTCGGAGCGCCGCATGGGTGCGGGGCCGGCATCGGCCGCGGCGAGCGAGGGTGGCGACGCAGTGCGGTGGCGAGGACGCCGACGTTCGCCGCGACGCGACCAACCCGCCACCGCGCCGCGACGACCCACCCCGCCACTGGCGCTGCGACGACCCACCCAGCCACCAGCGCGGCGACGACCCACCCCGCCACCGGCCCTGCGACGCCTAACCCCGTGGTCGAAGACGTCGATGCTGGCACGGCGACGATCGACCCCGCCGACGCGACGGCAGCCGACCTCGCCGCAACCCTCGCATTGCAAGGAGTGGCGCTCTCCTGGTTTTTTACCATAGAGCCGAACTCCATCTACGCGTGGGAGCAGATCTGCGACCGCCTTCACAACAACTTTCAAGGAAATTATGTCGAGCGAGTCGACGCGGACCAGCTCTTCGCCGTAAAGCAGAAACCTTCAGAGAAGCTCTGGGACTACTTCAAACGCTTTGCGAAGATACGTTGTCAAGTCAAGGATGTTAATGAAACCACCGTTGTCAATGCAGCCATACAGGGCCTTCGCCCAGGCCCGATGGCCGAGTACAACGCACGGAAGCCAATTAAGACAGTGACGGCTCTTCGACAAAATGGAGGAATATGCCAGGGCGGAAGAGGACGCGCGGCGAAGGCAAGGTGACGACTCCGACACCAACCAGGCCGGTACCTCGGCAAAAGCCGAAGATCTGCCGAAGGACGGTTCTTCGAAGGGAAAGCGTAAGCAGGAGTCGTCCAGGGATGCGTCCGACTGAAGGGACGTCCCGCACAAGGAGTCATCCGATAGGTCCAAGCGTGGCCAGCAGAAGTCGCGGCGAGGCCGGTACGTCCTCGACATCGAAGGCGGTTCCGATGAAGGCGCTCCCGCGGGCCGGGGCGGTCGGGGGCGCCGAGGCCGGGGGCACGGTCGTGGCCGGGGCCATGACGATAAAGGTCGTGGAGACCACGACGATCAACACCAGGGGCTGTGGTGCGTAGTCCACGGCCGTGGCAACCACGACACCCGCACATGCACCTCTATCGCGGCGCTCCGCGACAGCGTCACCAGGGACAGGAACCTGGAAGCGCGCCCACCCGTGGTGGCCCACGTGCAGCATCCATACGAAGCCCCCGTGCACATTCCCGCACAAGGGACGCAGCCCCATGAGGGTCCTCTGTGCATTCAGGCCCACGTGCAGCAATCTCAGGAGGGTTTTCTACAGCTATAGGCACTGGAGGCCACCCACCGACAGGTTATCAACGTCATCTCCGGAGGCTCCTTGTTGGAGTTTGCCTCGGCACGGCAGCGGAAGGCCTACGTGCGGAGGTTACACCACGTGGCGGCATATCCAGCATGCACATCGCGGATCGGGCACAAGATGAGGTCACGTTCACCCCCGCCGATGCCGAAGGCGTGGAGCTTCCCCACCACGACCCCCTGGTCGTCCGAGTCGTTATAGCGGGATGCGACGTGGGACGTGCCCTGGTTGATGGTGGCAGTTCCGTGAACATTCTGTTCACGGCAGCCTTCGACCAGATGGGGATCCCCCGAAGTCGCCTCGGCCCATCGGGAGTCCCACTACAAGGCTTCGGAGGACAACCTCTACGGGCGCTCGGTCAAATATGCTTGCAGGTCTCCTTCGGCCAGGGCGACAATGAAAGGGTCGAAGATGCCACATTCGACGTTGTCAACCTCCCATACCCGTACAATGCCATATTAGGGCGTCCCATCCTTAACTCCTTCGGGGCGGTACCGCATCACGGCTATTTATGCATGAAGCTCCTGGGGCCGCGAGCCATCATTACCGTTCGGGCGACAGACATGGCGGCGCATCGAGCACGGCACCAGATGTCCCCGTTGCGGCGGGCAGCGGCACACCTAGGATCGGCACCGCCGTGCGAAGGCTCACGGCGCCATCCGGGGGCGACTCCGCAAGCTCTGCCGATAGTGCAACTACAAGAGGCTCCGGCCGCGCTGAGCACAAACGGTTAGCCCCCCCGGTCGTATGTAATCGCTTGCCCGCGCAAACGGGAATGTAATAAAGTTCCGTTTGTCGCCAACACATTACCGCTGTGCAAAAGTACGCGGCGAGCACACGCGGAGGCCTCGCCTACGCGTGTGCTCCCGTAGTATAAACCAAAGACGCACGTTCGCGTGTGCACTCTCTGTAGCCAGGGGTACGGGCAT
The DNA here is from genome assembly GCA_036346575.1 of Dendrocalamus sinicus. NCBI lineage: Eukaryota > Viridiplantae > Streptophyta > Magnoliopsida > Poales > Poaceae > Dendrocalamus > Dendrocalamus sinicus. Next base: position 17,541,810 of record CM070656.1, on the reverse strand, counting down.
GAGTATAAACAAAGACGCACGTTCGCGTGTGCACTCTCCGTCAAAGACACGGGCATGAGTATAAACGAAGACGCACGTTCGGGTGTGCACTCTCCGTCAAAGACACGGGCATGAGTATAAACGAAGATGCACGTTCGCGTGTGCACTCTCCGTCAAAGACACGGGCATGAGTATAAACGAAGACGCACGTTCGCGTGTGCACTCTCCGTCAAAGACACGGGCATGAGTATAAACGAAGACGCACGTTCGCGTGTGCACTCTCCGTCAAAGACACGGGCATGAGTATAAACGAAGACGCACGTTCGCGTGTGCACTCTCCGTCAAAGACACGGGCATGAGTATAAATGAAGACGCACGTTCACGTGTGCACTCTCTGTCAAAGACATGGGCATGAGTATAAACAAAGACGTGTGGGGGGACGCCTCTGCACGCACTCTACGGAGTATAAATAAGACGCGAATGTTTTCCCTGCGCACTCTACTGAGTATAAACAAGACACGAACCCCGCGCACGCCAGGGGCTTTGTCCTTGTGCGTACTCCCCGGAGTATAAAAATGACGTGGATGTCGACCCCACGCACTCTACGGAGTATAAATAAGATGCGGATGTTTTCCCTGCGCACTCTACTGAGTATAAACAAGACGTGAACCCCGCGCACGTCAGGGACTTCGTCCTTGTGCGTACTCCCCGGAGTATAAATCAGACGTGGACGCCGATCCCACGCGAATCTTGCGCGGCTGCCAATCACGCACCTTAGCGCGTTGAGGCTCGCCTTCGCACATCACGGGAGGTGTACGCAGGGGTACTATGGAAACCACCGGGAGTTCCGAGTACCGACGCTGCGCGCGCAGGGTGGCCCAGCATTGGCGCGTGCGCGAATATGCGGCACACGAGGCTGCCCCACCTCGGGGGGGGGGACGGCGGTCCGCCGCGCGCGCCGCCTACGGACTCTAAACAGTCGAGTGCGGAGGTCCGCCGCACGCGCCGATCCACGAACTCTAAAAGGTCGATGCGGAGGTCCGCCGCGACGCGCCGCCACGGACTCTAAACAGTCGTAGTGTGGAGGTCCGCCGCGCGCGCGCCTACGGACTCTAAACAGTCGAGTGCGGAGGTCCGCCGCGACGCGTCGATCACGGACTCTAAACAGTCGAGAGTGCGAGGTCCGCCGCGCGCGCGCGCCACGGACTCTAAACAGGTCGTGGTGCGGAGGTCCGCCTTCGCATGCGCTAGTCTACGGACTATAATCAGGTCCGCCCCCGCATGCGCTAGCTCCACGGACTACTCAACGCGCGAATCCTGCGGGCGCATTGGCACCCGGGCGACGAGCAGGAGGAAGCGCTCGCACGGTTCACACCAACAGCGAGCTTGGGATGTGGGGATATCGGCTCCGCACAGCACGACCGCGCATGTCCTAATTATCAGGAGATCTATATATCGGGAAAATCTTTCAAGTACAGAAGCCCACTAGCATCCCTGCCGCCTAAGTAGCTATTCGCGAGCTCGCCCTAACACGCGATAAGGACGGGTTCCGCCGAAGAACGTCGCCCGCCTGTAAGTCCAGCGACTCTTCGCCCTTCGCGGCGCCGAAGGCGTCGCCGGTCGCAAGGTCGGCGCAAGAAGTCGGCCCAGCAAGGAAGCTGCCCGACATAGGCGAAAGTCAGAATTTATGAAGCAAGCGCGCACTTCATTCGCAAAAAGAGGGGCATTACAATGCACGCCAACCCCTAGGCACCACGGCGTCACACCTGCGAGTTCCCGGCGCCGAGGCCTCGCGCCGCCCTCGTCGCGCCGAGGACCCCGCCCAGAATTGGCCGAGGCTCCCCGCAAAGCGACTTCCGAGTTCGACCCACGCAGCGCCCGCCCGACGTAATCCCGCATCCGTTCATAGAAGGGCTTGATGGCGCGGCGAGCGGAGCGGACGGCGCCGGACATTACTCCGGCCCCGCCGGGCATCTCCAGCTGGGGATCCTCTAGCCCAGCGACGTGGGTGCAGCCACGGTGCTGCAGGAGCGCGCACACCAGGCATGCCGATGTGTATGCGCAGTGGTTGCCGAAGGTCGTCGCAGCGCCGCGCGCGACGTTGGCGGCATCTCCGACCCAGCGGAGGGTCTGCAATAGCTCCTCTGGTCCGAAGGCGTGGTCCGGCACTTTGGCCACAAGCCCTTGGAGGTGGCTTTCCAGCGCTTGCATGGCATCCCATGCAACCACCGAAGCCTCGCCAATCGTCCGATCACACTTCGCTAGAGTCAGGGTGAGTTCGCCTTTTTCCCGCTCCAGCGAGGCGACCTGCTGCAGAAAGTCATCCTGCTCTGCCGCAAAATCCTGCTGCGCAGCCTCCGCGGCCGACTTCCGCGCCGACGCGGCAAGTCCTTCGGTGTGCGCTCTTCGATTCGGCGCACTCCGCTTCCAGCTGGCGGGTACGGGCATCCTGGGCAGAGCGGGCTCCCGAGGCTTCGCGTAGCTCCTCCTCGGCGGCCCGCAGCCTATCCTCAAGTGCCCTTTGGGCACGAGTATAGGCCCTTTGCAAGGCCTGCCCCAGCACAAGTGTCTGCAGAATGGAAAGACTTAGCAAGCTCAGCTAGCCCAGGCGTTGTCGTATGAGTACTTACCCTCACCCCAGACACCTTGAAGGCGTCCCCGAGGCGCCCCGCCCCGTAGGCCTGCAGCGCTTGCTAGTCGATGCTGGCAGCCGCGTCATCCACAATCCCGCGTCACGCCCTCAGCGTCTCCGGGGGAGGCACGAAGTCCGCAGGGCTCACACGCGTGATGGTCCCGTGTTCCGCCAAGCGCTCCTCCTCCGGAATGAGCAACACTGCGAATAGGGATGCAGGTGAGCACCGCAAGGCATAAAAGAATACACCAGGGTAAGCTAAGCCAAACCACCCTACCTTCGGTAGCGGAAGGAGGACTTTGGGGGCCCGCCCCCTATTCCCAGACGGGGCTGCGGTGGCGTGAGCCTCCGCAGAAAGCATGGTCCCGCAGCGAGCAGAAGCCTCCGCGTTCGGGGCCGGCGACGACCGTTCCTGCACGGCGGGCGGCGTGGCCAGGAGGGCAGAGGGGGCGCACGTCGCAGGGTCTTTGGCATCTGCATCGGAGTCCCATAAGCTTCTGATGCCCGTCGCCACGACGAATCCCCGCGGCGTCCGGTGGAGCTCCGGCCGTACACACGGCCACTTAGCCGGGGCAGGCAGCAGCGACATCGCCCCAGCAGTCGCCGCCAGAGAGGCCTCCGCGGCTGCGGCACCCGGGGGCGAAGGTTCCACTGCGGCAGTTTTCGCAGGGGGCACCTCGGTTTCTGCTGATGCCGTCGGTGAGGGCAGCCTCGCTCCGTGCGTCCCCACGGAGGGCGTCTCCGGCACCACAGCGGCCACGGTCGAAGGCTCCACCTCAGCATCGCCGGTCCGCACGGATTCTGTCTCGCGACGGCGAAGCGGCGAGACTTCCCTCTCCGGCTGCTCGCGGCAAACCCGCCGTCGTGGCACTCGCTAAAGATTCCCGCCGCGCCGTCGCGCCATCCAAGCCCGATCAGCGTGCCGCGGTCGACTCGCGTCTGCCGTGCTCTTGAAGCACCAAGAAGAAGAGAGCGCTTGCCGCACTAGGCACGGCAGACGCCCCACTTCGGCCCCTCTTCCGAGACGGTGCCTTCTTCTTCTTCGCTGCACCGTCGTTCGGAGCGGCACGGTCCGGCACGGCAAGGCACAGGGCCTCGCACACGCGGTTTATTCCCCCCAGCTCCGCCTCGGCGATAGCAGACACGCGCTGCTCATGCTCCCTACCGGTAGACGGCCCCAGGAATACGCGCGCGGCCTGCTCCGCCTCCTCCAAGCCAATCCCTGAAGCAAAGGAGATAACATTAGCATATAACGCATCTCGTGTGAACAAAGGAGAGAGGCGGTCGAGGCTTACGAAGACCGGAGGGCGCCGGCAGCAAGCAGATCGATGGCGAAACATTGTCGTCTCGACGCTTCTCAGTGGCAAGACGCCAGTCGCGGGCAAGCGGTGCCACGCCGTACATCACGTACTCTTCGGCGAGGTCGCGCATGTTGAAGCGGGCGGCCACGCCTACGAGCCGCCGGGCCCTCTGCCTGTCCTCATCGTCGAGCATCCGACCGGGCGAGGGCTTGAACGCGATCGGTCGGCCTGTGCACTCAAGACCGCTCCCGCTCTCCACACGGTGGTAGAACCACCGCTTCATCCTGTAAGACTCCCACTTCCCGCGAGTGGAGTTCGCAGGGAAGAGCTTCTTGCAAGTCGGACAAAGAATAAAGGTGACGCTGCCGAAGCTCGACAGCGTCCCATCCTTCCGATCCTTGGGCTGGCACCGTGCCTTGTGAAGGTAGGCGAACAACAAGGCGCTGGGCCAACACGCTCCCGAGCGCAAGGCCCAGCTGTACACCGCGAGCCGGGCCACGGTGTTCGGAGTCAGTTGCGCCAACTCCAGCCCAAACGTTGCAGCACGTCGCCCACGATCGCCGCCGCCAGGATGCGGAGCCCCGCGTCGAAAAAGGCAGCAAATACGACCGCTTCCGACCCCTCGGGGTGCGGCTCCGTCTCATCGGCGCGCGGCAATCGTATCGCCGCCGCTCGATGCCTTCCCGTACGTAAGAACTTGGATCATCTTCTCGGTCACGAGCGAGGGGCCTAGCTCGCCGGAGAACACGCCTTCCTCCTTCGCCACAAGCCACTGCTTGTCCGCCATTGCCGGGTCGCACTCTTGTAGCGTGTACTTCACCTTTAGCGGTGAAGATCACCGGCGAATGCCGCAGCTACTAGCCGCCCGGTCACCCTTGTCGCCAGATGCCATGGCTTCCCGCAAGAGGAGAACAGCGGCAAAGAATACTACGGGAGTATGGAAAGCGATGCAAGCAAGAAGGGGGCGTACAACTGCGGGGGCGCGGTCACGGGGGCTACTTCAAGCCACCTCGCCCCAATACCGAAGTGTCGCGATGGTCCGCGTACGGGACGCGACTGCAGACGTGCAAAGGCCCATCTCGCACAATCCCCCATAACCAAAGACCGAAGGGTCACGACCACAGCGCTAAGGACCGTCACAGCACGATGCTCCAGTGGCCCCTTGCCGCGTGCCAACCCCCGCGTGAAATAGCTGAAGGTCAGGCGTCAACAACTCTAGCCGCCATTAAAAGCGCACTAACGGGCCATGGGATCACAACAGCTTCAACGCTGCGCCATTCATAGTCCGCCCCGTGTCCCCCTTCCCTAGGGAAGAGGTGAACAGCCACGAGCACGCAACCGTTCACATCCCGCCGCGCACCAGTCATAAGCCGCCGCGTGCCCTATACGCGCCGAGGCAGGAAGCATGGGACGACAACCTAACCCTGGCAGACTGGGGGCCGGCGGGATTCCAGGAACCTTTACAGCGCATGACCGCATCGTGAAATATCCATCACTGCATGTGTGGCGGTGTTTGCGACGCGAGGTCGCCAGACCCGTTCGAGGGGTAGGGGACGGAGCGCGCGCATCTACTTCGGCTAGGCGCTAGCTCCGTCGCCACCCGTTCGAGGGGTAGGGGACGGAGCGCGCGTCTACCGGCCAGGCGCCGGCTCGCCGCCACCCGCTCGAGGGGTAGGGACGAGCGCGCGCGTCACGGCCAGGCTGGCCCGCCGCCACCCGTTCGAGGGGTAGGGGACGGAGCGCGCGCGTCTACTTCGGCTAGGCTCCAGCTCCGCCGCCACCCGTTCAGGGGTAGGGGACGCAGCGCGCGCGTCTACTTCGGCTAGGCGCCAGCTCCACCGCAACGCGTTTGAGGGGTAGGGGACGGAGCGCGCATGTCTACTTCGGCTAGGCGCCAGCTCCGCTGCCACCCGTTCGAACGGTAGGGGACGAAGCGCGCGCGTCTACTTCGGCTAAGCGCCAGCTCCGCCGCCACCCGTTCGAGGGATAGGGGACGGAGCGCGCGCATCTACTCCGACTTTGTGCCATTTCTGCTGCGTCGGCGTCGACAGCTTGATACTGGCGGATCCCCGCTATAGCTGAGATACTTCGCCGTCCGCCTCAACCCTGCGCCGGGGAATAACAACAAGTCGCCGCGGGCCAAGCCACCTCGGCGGCAGCCTCGATATGACCTAAACCATCGGGGATTCAGGCCTCTGGGCTTTCCATGTTATCGGAGCGCAGCGGCTGGTATGCGGTAGGTTTTGACAGGTTCTTGTAGACAGATAAGCTACGGTACCTCAACGTCCCTTGACGATGGCCCCAGTTGGCAGTCAGCGGACGCAGATCACCTCAAGCATATCTGCCTACGGGAACAAGTCAATCCCTGCCATCTTCATACAAGAGCGCGGCACGCGCGTAGGAGGCCGTCTTCTCGATTGCCATACCAGCCTGGCCGCGGCCTCGGCCTGGACCTTGATTTCGAGGAACGGACCCACGCGCGCGAGCGGCAAAGGCGAGGGTCATGTCCCGCAAAGTCTGCTTCGTTCTCTTTAACAGACCACCTACAGCGCATCAGCATTTTTCAAAGCGATGCGGGCGGGATCCATCAGGAACACCGACTGTAGGTAGGTCTGTTAAGAAGAACAGGGCAAACCTTGCTGTCGTCTGCGAAAGCGCAGCGCGAGGGTAGGAAGCGCGGCTGGCTACCGATAACCGGCGCTGACCAAGCTCCCAAGAAAAACGGACCTCCATCTGTACATCAACATTCCCTGCCGCTCGGCGCCGCCAAGGAATGTTGATGCACGAAGGGCCCATTTTAGGGGAGCAGCTTCTATCAAAATACATGTAGGAACAACGCCGCACCAGCGACGTATATATACCCCATCAGCAGGGGAGCCAACCAGCGGAAGTCCAATCGGCAGGATTCCAACTGGCGAAAGTCGAACCGCCGGAAGTCCACCGCTACATTAATGGTCACGACGCCTCAAGGCCCATATCGCGCCAAGCACGCTTCACCACGTGGACGGCCGGAAGAATGAGCGCCGCAGCGCGTCCCTTATCAATTAAGGCATATGCGGCGGCTCAAGGGCCCCGCCACGCCACCTATGTCCGCGCACCGCCCGACGCATTTCGACCAGGCGCCGGCTCGCCGCCACCCGCTCAAGGGTAGGGGACGAGCGCGCGACGCATCTACCGCCGCGCGCCCGCTCGCGCCACCCGCTCAAGGGTAGGGGACGGAGCGCGCGCGTCTACGCCGGCCAGCGCGGCCCGCCGCCACCCGCTCAAGGGTAGGGAACGGAGCGTGCGCGTTTACGGCCAGCGCCGGCTCGCCGCCACCCGCTCAAGGGTAGGGGACGGAGCGCGACGCGTCTACTTCGCCAGCGGCACTCACCGCCATCCGCTCAAGGGTAGGGAACGGAGCGCGCGTCTACTTCAGCTAGGCGCCGGCCCGCTAACGCCAATCGAGGGAACGGAGCGCACGCGCCTACTTCGCCTAGGTGCCGCTCGCGCCACCCGTCCAAGAGTACGGACGAGCGCGCGTGTCATTTCAGCCGCGCCGCGGCCTCGGTCACATTCGGAAAAGTTCACAGCCGCAGGACGGAGGGGGCCAAAGGACTCAAGAACATGGCTTCGGCCCGTGAAGCCCTTCTCCATGAGAGGCTCTGTTGTAGGGGTGGCCCCACCTAAACCAAGAGCTCGGTAGGATGTTATAAGGCCTAGAATAGGCCATGTGTAATGACATAAGTGCCCCTGGAGGGGATGACCAGATGTAAGGGTATAGCTGTAAAAGCACTCCTCATGTGTACATATATATGGATACAGGCCATGGGGAGAGGCCGGGCCATTACTCACCTCCTTCACTCTCCACTACCATCTCTCTCTGTTTGGTCTGTAACCACAACACTCTCGTTTCCCAGTTTTCCGATATCATGAGCTCGGAGTTTGAGATTAGCATGATGAGCGAGTTGAGCTTCTTCCTTGGCTTCCAAATCAAGCAGACTCAGGAGGGTACTTTCTTGCATCAGGGCAAGTACACTCGAGACCTCCTGAAGCACTTTGATATGAGTGATAGCAAGCCAGTGTCCACTCCTATGGCTACTTCAGCCTCACTCGACCCAGATGAGGACGGTGAGCCAGTTGATCAGAAGGAGTATCGCAGCATGATTGACTCCCTTCTGTACCTCACTGCCTCGAGACCAGACATACACTTCTCCATGTGTTTGTGCGCTCCATTTCAGGCTTCTCCTCGCGTATCTCACCGCCAGGCGGTGAAGCACATTATTCGGTACCTTCGAGCTACCATTGACTATGGTATCTAGTACTCTTCCTCTTCCTGTCTTTCCTTGAGAGCCTACTTGGATGCAGACTTTGCTAGTTGTAGAATAGATAGGAAGAGCACTTCGGGCACATGCTAATTCATTGGCACTTCTCTCATTTCCTGGTCTTCTAGGAAGCAGTCCAGTGTTACACAGTACACCGCAGAGGCCGAGTACGTTGCTGCTACCAGTTGTTGCAGCCAGGTACTTTGGATGGTCTCGACCCTGCGGGACTTTGGGTTAGTTATCGATAGTGTTCCACTCTTTTGTGATAACACTTCTGCGATTAACATTGCTAAGAACCCAGTGCAGCATTCTCGGACCAAGCACATTGATATCAGATATCACTTCCTTCGAGACCATGTGGAGAAGGGTGACATTGTGCTCCAGTTTGTGGAGAGTGACCAGCAGTTGGCTGATATCTTGTCGGACCCCAAGTTTACTACCTGGAATCCTCTGTGATAACACTGCATTATTCCCTGGATCAGTAGATAATGCTCACAGATACAATGCTGCATTATTTCATACACGACAAAACCATACATTACAATACCAGAGTTCAAATAGACCGCGTCGGGTCAAGGTTACAATAGGGCCGTCAGGCCAAATGTCTTACATCACATAAAGAGTGGAAGCAGAAACGTACATAAGCGTAGGGGGCACAACTCGCCACAGGCAAGCGACTGGGTCCACCTGAGTACTACCGCTATTAATCAGGGACCTGACTAATAACGGATGCACCCACCAAGACTAGCCTGGTCAACTGGACTGAGGTGAGAGGCAAGACTACCGAAGCCTAATCTAATATCCACCATCTTCATTTCCTTCGGCATCCTGATCCTCATGGTAGGCGTAGTGCTCTTGATTCATAGCTTCTGAAAGGGGGGTTAAGAGCGAGAATGAGCACAATCAACCGTGCTCCGCGAGCCAACACACAGAATGCATATAAATATAAATGCAAGGCTAAACAAGGATGGCTCGGGTTCTTTTATTTGCTTAAAGCGACTTTTGGAATAATCATAATTTAAAATTCCTATGACTTAGCATTTTACAAATCATGCTTTAAGGAGTTTGAAATTGTGCAGTAATCATAGCGGGGTAGGTTCCATCCACCAATTTCATGGTTCCATCCACCAATGCTTAATTTTGGGTAGCAGGTTACTTCCACCTTAATACCAACACTAGAGTACATCCCTCCAGGGAAAATTATCAAAGTCAGGTTACATCTGCCTGACGGTTTTCTTATTCCCAACCTCAAAAGTTTTGAAATAGAACTAACTCGAGTAAGTTCCCATGTCCACCCTTGACCGTGGGCATGGCTATTCGAACAGTTTTACACTCTGCAGAGGTTGTATACTTTCACCACAAGAGATGAATTATCTTAATAGCCAACATGCTTCCTTAGGCATGAGACCCAGATAATTTATCACAAAGCCTTTACCTTACTCCGATCTAGCGGACACCACCCACGAGGTTTCACCCAAGGGTTAAATCCACCATCGAGCCCCTCTCGCGCGCGTGCGAGTACTGAGAAATCCACGTGCCTCACTCGTGAGTAACCAGACACCACGCACCCACTTACCACTGGTGATATCCGAACTAAACCCTTGCAAGTTAATCAGCTAGGTCGTACCCATATAGACTTGTGGTTGTACTGTTTTACACAAGGAGGTCATTACAAGATTCAGTCCTTAATTTGTCCAGGTGGTTCTTACCACAAACCACGGGTTCTCGTGCTACTTCCGCACCAACCACTCTTACCATCCGCCTGCATGTGTTTAGCGATTTTTAGGGTTTCGAGAAGCATATCACAATTTTAACATAAATACTCAGCCACGTACATCCCATGACTGTCCCAAAACTAGTTTTCCATGAGTAAAGAATGATTATCAGGGTCACTAGTGCCCTGGACTTGACATGACCAGCATGGCAGTAATATGACTTATAACTACCATAGTTATCATAACATCTAGGGCGACAATGGTCAGGTGATTCAATATTACTGATGGGTATCTTATTAGGTGGTAGACATATGGATGTTAACTACCTTAAGAGTGACATACATTTGGGTATAAAGTAAAGCATGCAAATTTTCATAATTTAAATGAACATAGTTTCACATAAAATATAGGCGCAAAATGATCAAAGTATTGACTTGCCTGGATCGAAAGCTTGGGGGTCTTGCGCTGCTTCAAGCGGGGGCTCGTTCGCATCCTCGAACTCTACTCGGGAGATCGAACTGGAAAACAACACCAACGAGAACGGAAGCAAATAAATACCAAATAAAATAAACAAAGATTCAACTTAACTCGAAACTGAACCAAAATAGAACCATCAGATAGATATTGATTTTAGAAAATTTTAGAATTTGGTTTCATTAAATTTGGAGTTATGGTTATAAAGTTATGGCTTTTCAAAGTTTCTTTTCCTGGAAAATCCAGAAAATAAGAAGGGAGAGAGAGAGCTGTGCCGCTGACGGGTGGGGCCCGGGGGGAGTGAGCTGCGCTCGGGTAGACACTGCAGCCCGTAGCTGGCAGGTGGGCCATTAATACAGCGCTTTTACCCCTTTAAGTGCCGGCTTAGGACAAAATTAATGGTGGGTTTGGGCAGCACTTAATGAGCTAAGTGGTGCTTAGCTCCCTCTGCTCTGGTTCGTCCCGGCCGCATGGGAGGCGGAGCCGACCGGCGGCGGGGGAAGCCACGGCGGCGCGAGGGCGCTAGCAAAACGAGTTGCGCAGTCCTGCCCGCTCCTTGGGGAAGAATGAATTGGCCGGGTTCGGACGGCCGGTGACCGGCGACGAGCGGGACGGCGACCGCGACAGAGGAAAGAGGCGCCGGCGGCCCGGGCCATTGGGGCTCGATTGCTCGTTACGAGAGCATCTCGGGGCATCATGGAGCTCACCTGCAGCTGGAGCGGCTACCGGGGTGGAGCCGAGCAGGCTGGCGGCGGGGAGGGGCTTGGCGGCGAGGAGGACCACGGTGGCGGCTTGCCTGGGAGGGAGGCGGGGTCCGACGAGGTGAGGGGCGGGTTCCCGGGGTCCTGCTGACGCTTCACATGCGGGGAATCGGCCCGGGGCTTCGCGGTTCACCGGGGAGACCCAACGCCGGCGGTGGTGATGAAACGCGTCGGCGGCGGCCTGTGGGGCAAGAGAGAGCAATTAGCTCGGGCAAGAGGGGGAGAAGGTGGGGGCGAACTCGACGGCGGGTCAAGAGGGTTCCAATTTCCACCGAGTCGTACCGGCGGTGAGATATTCCGACGGCGCACCAGCGGCAGGGGAGGCGGTGAAGTATTGAGCCGTGGCGGGGATTGGAGGTGAGGCGCCGGTGGCCTTTATAGAGCCGGGGGGAAGACGCCTGGGGGGAATAGCGGCGTGGCGCGAGCAGGCGGTGGCGTCGTCGCCTTACGGCCACAGTGCGGGTGCGGCTTCCAGAGCGTATCGTGGCGTGAGTGAGTGCGGGAAGCTCCGCTTTGCAGAGGGAGGCGTGGCGCAGGGGCAGCCGGGCGAGTGACGCCGACGGGATTGGTGTGACCGGGGCGTACCACAGCGGTGCAGCGCACGGGTGGGAGCCGGCGAGAGGCGTGCACGACAGGGTGTGGTCAGCGTTGCGGGGGGGCCGCGCGGGAGGTGATGTTGCAGCTGAGCGCTGAAGACGAGGGCAACGCTGAAGATGAGGTCTGACGCCGCCATCAATGGCCGCCGCGGGTGGTTGAGGAGGAGGGCGTCGAGCGGCCGCTCGGCCAGAGGAGAAGGGGAGGGCGCTACGGCCAGGAGGAGGGGGGAGGAAATGAACGGCAGAGATGGAAGGGGAAAAGAGATGGGCGGCCAGGAAGATTTGGGGTGGTTTCCCTCTTTAATAGCATCCCCTTTTCTTCTTTTTTTTTCTTTTTTTTTTTACAAAGCAATGCCCCCCTTCCAGAAATCCTTTTTAAATTTCTGGAAGTAGACTTTAAATTCTGGATTTTCAAAAGGTTACTTTGAATTGCTTCTTTGGAGATAAAAACAAGATTTTCAAGTTACATTATTTATGCACATCTTGGACTTTCTTTTGAAAAACAAAAAGGGAACCCAACTGATAATAAATGCTTTTATTTTCATTAACATACATTTGAATTTTACATTGATACTAATTTTCAAAATGGGATGTTACATATCTTTACCAAGCCTTTGGATAGCTCTAGGTTTTCAGCCTTGCGGGGAGAGCTTGGGGGGGTGGTTTGTCCTTACGGACTGTTGTGAGGGGCAGTTTTGTGCTTCATGCTTTATCTTGTTTATTATGCTCATGCTCCTTTCTGTTGCATTGCATACGGGTGCATTGGGATAGTCCTCCTAGCATAGATTAGAGTGCTTCTATTGTCTAGTTGTTTAGACTTCTTACTCTTAACTTGTGACTCTTGGATGCTGCTTGTTAGCTGGTTCTCTTCTCACTAGGTTGAGCTCACTCACTTCTTGTAGGTTCTAGCGAGGGTTGGGCCACCCTCGGAAGACGGGGTATGTGTTTGCTCTCTAGTGTGTCAGATGATCAGTTGATAGTCCTGGAGTCATATGGGGTAGATGAGAGTCAGTCTAAGCCATAGTATCCTCTATATCTTGTCTATGCTTTAAGGACTGCCTTTGATTTCTTTGCCAGCTTCTCTTGTTTATTGCTTTGGTTCAGGGGGAGTTCATTTGGGAGCTTCTAGATCTTAATATTGACATAACTCTACTTGAACTAAAAGTTGCATCACATGTTGAGGGGGAGCTGGATTTTCTGCATTTCATTCTGCATTGTAATATAACTACATGGAGCCTTGATTATTATCCTGTTATGACATGTTTACATCGCTTTACATCCTGCCATGATTTGTGCTCCATTGCTAGATTGATCATGACTTCATATGTGTAGTCAAATCTTTGCCATGATATGTTGATTAAAATGCTCAACTTGAACTAATTCATGTCATGTTAGCTTTTGCGACTAGTCTCTCTTTAGTTATCTCTTTATGATTCATGCCATGTCAAATAGGCTGAGTTGAGTCTTGAATCTATATTGAGCTTTAGATTGCGCTATGCTAGTTCTTGATGTTGCATAAGTTAGTACAACCTTTCATGAATGCAAAAAGATCTCTTTTGTGTGAAAAAACTGATCTCACCAATTCTTTCTCATGAGACGGCTTGCCATTGCACTAGGCATGAACTCAGGGGGAGTTTTGGATGACCAAGATCATTTCCTTAAGCTTTTTGCTTGGAGTGGTCGCATAAGGCTTGAGATCTAGCACATGACAAAACAAAAATCTGGTTGGCAACAATCATGAGATTTCTAAAGAAAAACATGTCAATTGTGCTTAATTTGCTAAAATTACAAAGGTTACAAGTACTTAAACAAATGCCTCATTCTTAAACTTGTAGCACTCTAAATTGGTTCAGTACTAGCTTCTTGGTTCCACTTAGACTATTGACATGGCTTGCATCATTCTTGGATACCTTTAGCTAGACTAGCATCATGAATGACTTGATATGCTAAGAAATTGCTCTAAATTTCAGATTGTAACTCATTGGTTTAGCTGGCTTATATATATCCTGTCATGAACTAGATAGCATGTTTATGTGTTATGGCTAGATGTAACTCTCATATGCTCATTTTGGATAATCTTCATGGCTCTAAATGTTTAAATTAAACAAACTTCAGCCATTTCATCCAATACCATGCCATATTCTCTCTTTTGCTTCCTTGATGTGTTTATTGCCAAAAGGGGGAGAATAGTGGTAGAAAAAGCCATTTTGGGAGCTTTGAAGAAAACTTGCTCTTTCTTCTTTCTTTTTCTCCTTGTGTCAACATGGTCATTAGCATCATTTTCTTCCTTTGGACCATGTTTGACTTTCCTTTCAAACTCAACTTTGCGCTTTTTCGGTGTTTGTCAATATACTCATCAAGGGGGAGATTGAGAGAACATGTGGAGGTCATCCCATGTGTGTGATGAGTAATTGACATCGGTTTAGAAAAGTCGAGTTTGATTTGGATGGTTCGGACCTTGACGTTGCATGGTGCAATCGGGCTCGGTCGGACTTGGTCAAACCTGGTCACAGTGGTTAGGATGCATATTATGTTGACTTGTCTGGTTTGGGCTATCTCATGCTTAATGTGGTTTCATTAATGCATTTATGCTTATATGTGTCGAGCGGTGCTATTTTATGTGTTTCTTGTCTGTGATGGCTGCAGGACGTCGAGGCGGAGTCGTGGCGAGACACGAGGTGACCGGACTAGGCGCAGGTGGCACTGAGGTCAGAACGGTCGGGATGTGTCAAAGATGGCGGAGACTCGAGGTGGTTGCGAGGCTTGGACGACAAGAAACGCGGAAGCTTCCCGGAAGGTGCAGGAGGGGCGAATTGGTAATTTCGCGAGGCTGCTCAAGCGGGAGCGGGTTTCGTTGGATTTAACGGGCGTAACGGGTTAGAGACCCGTTAGCCAAGGGCTATATAAGGAGGGGATGCCTCCTTGTGGATGTATGCAATTCCAAGGGTTTGAGAGGTTGGTAGGGCTTGCTTTAGTCAAAATGGGCTTTAGAGGGTTGTTTTGGCTTTAGGCTTTAGTGGTTGAGAGCAGGAGAGGAAGTGTGTCTCGTAGCTCTCTGTGTCCCCTCTCCAAGAAACATGTAGTGCTTGTGTTCATGAGAGCTTGAGAGAGGGAGAGGATGGTTTGATGTCCACTCACGCATGTATGGGATTGTAGGGATGATATGAGTTGATACTCTATGCAATCATGTATCTCTCTTCCTCAAGATCAATCCAAGATGATTTTATTTGAGATGGACTGACTCCCTATTCTTTTCCTTAGATGTTCTCTATGCTTGATTTTTGAGTTTTTGTGTTTTGGCTCGATTCTTGCTGGGGAATGCCAAAATGGGTTGCTGTATATTGGGATGATGCCTCAAGATCATTTGATCAGTTAAAATCCCAAGAACCCATTCTTGATTCCAGATTTTGGTTTTTGGCCTACTCTGTTCTTCCTTTTTACTTCTAGGGTTTTGGTGCAAATCTTGTTTCCCTCTTTGAGATGGCTTGAAACTTGGCATGTAAAGTTCAGAGGCTATTGCTAATCTTTCTGCAAAGTTTCTTGGCCAAAGGATCAAAGAATGAAGAGGAATTTGGATTTTGGTTTAGCCCTTGCAATAATTTTAGATTTTTGATAATATCTGAAATTCTGGCTTTTGAGGTTGTTTCCTTTGTTTCCCAGGCCTCTTTTGCTATTTAGAGTGTTGGTGTGCTGCTCTGGGCTGGAAAGATTGGGTGCAAACCCCCAATTTCTCTGGTTTTTGAAGGTCTGAATCTTTTCTCGTATTTTAGTTTTTCTGTCTGTTCCTCGGGAGCTCTGGGATCAGGGGACCGGTCAGACCGGTGTTTGGCCGGCGGTCAGACCAGAACTTGGCTGGCGGTCAGACTGCCTTTGGGCAAGCGGTCAGACCGGGGAAATGGGGGCGGTTAGACCGGCTCTTTGGGACCGGTCAGACCGGCGGCATGCGAGCGGTCTGACCGGCCACTGCATACCGGTCTGACCGACCATTAGGGTTTTGCTGCAGCTCTTTTATTCTTGGTGTATTCTCTGTTGTTTCTCTTCCTGTTGTCTCCTCTGGGTCATGCATTTCCAGTAAAGCTCATGAATCGACTTCATAGCTCCTTATAGCTATAGAAGGAGATTTCATCGTGGGTACTTGTGGGGAACAAATTTTTATAAGTCGACATTCACCCCCTCTGTCGCCATTTCGGTCCAACAATTGGTATCATAGCCGGTTAGCTCTTCTCAATAGATTTTAACCGGTCTCTAGAGCCATGGCGACGGACAAGTACTCGACCAAGCCCCCGGTTTTTGATGGAATTGATTATCCCTTCTGGAAGAGCCGAATGGAGACGTACATCCAGGCTCAGGGGTACGCCATCTGGCATAAGGTCAAGGTCCGGTTTGTTGTTCCTACCGATGAGAACAACAATGCTGAAAATATGCATGATGTTGAGGCAAACGCTAAGGCAAGGAACATCATAATCCAGGGCCTGAGGCGTAGTGAGTTTGACCGCATATCTCATCTTTCGTCCGCCTTCGATATTTGGGAGGCCCTCGACGCTTACCATGAGGGCACCACCCAAATAAAGACGGTGCGACAGAACCAGTTCAAGCGAGATTACAACAAGTTTGAGATGCTCGCTGGCGAGTCCCTCGATGAGTGCTTTGCGCGTTTTCACAAGATTCTGAGCAACCTCCGAGCGGTCAGTCTCACATACCCCGACT
This sequence comes from Dendrocalamus sinicus, assembly GCA_036346575.1. Classification (NCBI taxonomy): domain Eukaryota; kingdom Viridiplantae; phylum Streptophyta; class Magnoliopsida; order Poales; family Poaceae; genus Dendrocalamus; species Dendrocalamus sinicus. The sequence continues at coordinate 17,525,341 of CM070656.1, read as the reverse complement.
CGGATACGCTCGACAGATGCTCGCTGCTCTCGACTTGCGCGTTTGGGAGATGAAGGTGACTACCATCAAGGACACCACCGACCTCTCGACTTTGACTCTTGACGCGTTGTACTCACGCCTCAAGACTCACGAGATTGACATTGTCTCTCGTAAGTTGAAGTTGCAGTCGATGGCTTTAGTCACCGATCCCACTTTTGGACCTTCTTCCGAGTCGACTTGCGGATTCTCCCTTGCTGCTCTCTGTGATATAACTGATGATCAGTTAGAGCAGCTTACGGATGAGCAGTTAGCCCTCCTAGCTCGGAGATTTTCCCATTCTTACAAGAGGAGGAGGGACGGGAAGAGAGGAGGACCCGTGATTTGCTTCGAGTGTGGTGGCCCCAACCACATTCGAGCAAACTGCCCCAAGCTGGGGAAGGGAAAAGGTGACTATGGCGGTTCGGGCAAGAACGACTACATCGACAAGAACCGCAACAAGAAGTCCTCAGCTCACGCACAATGCAAGAAGAAGTTCCGCGACCAGGCTACCAGCACAACACTAACTACATTACTAAAAAGGGGGATGTAACATAGCAATTATACAAACGGTACATGAAATATACGATACATTTAGTACGACATTTCGCACGTCAAAAGTGTCAAGTAACAAAATACAATTTACAATGGAAATTTATTTTTAGCCTTGAACAACTAGTAGTAGAAACCGTGCCGCTCTGCCTACTGATCAGCACTTGTGTTGCATCTTTTAGCAATGTGCACCTCCTGACCGCATCACCCGCAATGTGCACCAGATGCTCTGGCTTGCCCTTCATCCATATCATTTCTAGTACACTGGCTCTATTGCTGACCCTTCCCACCCTTTAGCATATTAACATCTGGAATCCAGCTCCTCCCTGTAATATCCAAGGTGGCGAAGTTCCCCACAACCCTAAACCCCTAAGCTCCCTACACCACGCATGCAGTACCCTCTCCTTGAAGTACTCCGACATGAAGTTCGAAGGATCCATGCCCACGGTCCCCCATGCAGCGAGGACATGAGAGCATGGCTTGTGTAATAGCTTCAGCTTGTTGCATGTACAGCTAGGTTAATTTGCATGATCTCTAAGGTATACCTTGTGGGTAACAAGGGAACGAGCTGTCCCAAATCCAGCTCTATCACGGTGTACCATGTCAAAACGATGCTCGCTATTACCCATAAGGTGCACTGTGTGCAATTGGCCCTTTTGTGCCTTCGTCTTCATGTATGCCATAATTTTCGATGAGTATAATGCTCGGGGATTGGCCGCATGAAGTGCGGCATTCGCGTGCCCCTCCCTGAAGTAGTCGATTGTGCTGTGAAAAACACTTTCCACGATGGCGACAAGGAGCTAAGAATGAAGGCCCCTGAGAACCCAATTGTACACCTCTGCAAGGTTAGTCGTCATTATGCCATACCTAGCGTCGTCCGTGTCATGCAACAATGACCACTTCTCCAATGGTTCTCCCTCAATCCACAGTGAGAAGCACTTGATGTTCTGTGAGCTCCTCCTTCTCGAACTAGCTGGGTTAGGTTCATCGAGTGCTGCCAGGCATTCCGGTGGTGCCGCCCTAGGCATGAACGGCCCCTTGCTCCTCTTGTCGACGTGCTTTTTGCTGTGCTCGTCCAACAACACCCACAAAGTATCAAAATTTCTCTACTGGTTCTGCATAGCAAGTCTTTTGAATAGCTTCATCAACGGTTGTTTTGGGAACTGCATGAAAAAGTTCGCCCCTAAGTGACGAATGCATCATCTGTTCCTCATATCCGACCAAGAAAAGGGCTTCTCAGGGTCTTTCTGAAGTTTTCTTATGGCCTTTACAATCCCGGTGTGGCGATCATGGATTACACACACAGCAGGACGAGTGCCGACAACTCCAACCGTTACATGTCTAAGGAACCACAACCAGGTTTCATAATTCTCACTTTCCACAAATGTGATGGCCAGCGGTAATATTTGGTTGTTGCCGTCAACGCTTATGGCCGTCAACGCTTATGTATTTGCTGGCAAAAAAGGTCCCATCAACTGAGATCACCGGCAGCATGTGCCTGAATGCCTCGATGCAAGCACCAAATGCTAAGAAGGCCCTCTGCAACATTGCATATCCTGGCGGCCTTGTGGAAGGCTTGTCCTGCACAACAATGTACATGTTGGGGTTCTTGTCTTTCAACACCTTAAGCATACGAGGAAGATTGCCGTACGCCACCTTGAGAGAGCCAAAATGTTTTTCCAACGCCTTCTACTCCGCACGCCACGCCTTCACGTAGCTAATATTGTACTTGAATTTCTTCTCGATAGCTACCATGATGTGCGTGGCCTCCATGTCTTTCTTCTCCACTATCTCTCCCTACATCAAATTGGCTATAAAGTTGGACATTAGGTTGCGATGCCTAGCCAAAACACTACTGAGAATGCAAAAGTGTGGCTCCACTTTCAACACAATCCAATGAGTCACATACTTGGGTCTACGTGCGTGCACCCTCCAAGGATAATTGGCCTGCTCCCACTTCATGGTGTACTGCTCCTGGCTAGATTTCATGACCTAAAAAGTCTACTGCATTGAAAAGGCCCACAGCTTGATGGTATCCTGCAGTGATGCCTTGTCAGCAAATATTGAATGCAATCGAACCTCTGTCTCATGATACTTCCATGGTGATTCGTGCTTGTCATGTGCGGAAACACCATCAGCATCAAACCGGTTCCATTCCTGCGAGATAGGAGCTTCATCCTCATCTGAACTGTCCTCATCGTCCTCCTGTACAGCTTCCTCTTCAACCCATGCCGTCTGGTCATCGCACTCTATCTGTTGCACTATGTACTCAATATGCTCCCCTTCATTGGCTTGTCCTGTTCTCTCGCCATGGCTTGACTATTGTACCTCTCCTAAATGTACCGCATCGGCTTCGTCATGAGCATCTTCCTTCTCTTCTCCAGCATGCGGGCAGCTTGAGCTGCTCGCACCTCCTGGAGCAAGGCCGTATGCATGACCTTGCACAACTTCCAATGGGCATGGTTACACAAGTAGCACACACTCGTATCCATGGCGCAGGCACCCTTGCACAAACCCCTTCCACACAATAGTGTGTAGCAATGTTCTCAACTCCCATCTGATGTCCGTGGGAGACCAGCTCCAAAACCCTTGTACGATGATGCTGCACACCTCAGGGTCTAATGAAAAACTCCAGGTAAGCCTATGCATCACATCTAATATTTGAGCATTCTCGCCGTGCAGGTGTACTAAAGTGGCTTACGGAAAACCACTCAAATCCACACCATTCGGACCTTCACGAATGGTTCCAACACCGTAATGCACTCTCAATGTAGTGGGTATCAGCATTGCTGATGTCTACTTGCATATATATTTTAATTTTGCGACATGTCAAATCGCATCGCACACTACGAAAGTATTGACGTACTACAATTCACATTTCACCGATCGTTCGCCTGTCGTAAACAAATACACTAATTTCGTAGTATGAACTTCCTATCGGCACCCCGTGCACCGACGCCGCACTTTTCTCGCTACTCAAGTTGTCTGCTACACGAAGTAATTCTAATGGTTTCGACAATTTACATGGCATATCAATTTAAATGTCTATATACCAGTTATAATGGTACACACATTTTTCCAATGTACTAATGACATTACATTCATTTGTATTTAATCATAAATATTACGTATTATTGTTTTTTACATACCAAATTATCAAATTCTAATGTAAATATTTACTGAATTCTGTAATACATACAAATTTCTACGGACGATTAATTTGTACGTAACGGTGACTAAATTTTCTACAACTACAGTTTTGCGTGCATGGTAATTTTGTAAAATTATGTTCGCTAAATTATACACAACTACACGCTTGTACAGCTGCTAATTTCCTAAAACTACATTAACTAAATTTTCTATAGCAAAAATTGAATTATTTCTATCTACATCTACAATTTTCTACAAACTCTAACAGTCATATACAACATTGCAAATACAAAAAAACCTACAGTTGCTTCTTCCTCTCCTCTCCGCTTCTACGGCTGCTAATTCCCTAAAACTACATTACCTAAATTTTTATACCAAAAATTGAACTATTTCTATCTACATCCAGAATTTTCTACTAACACTAACAGTAAATAATGTATGTACTGCATATACAACATTGTAAATACAAAGAAAAACTTATCTAGATTTGCTTCTTCCTTTCCTCTCCTGTCCTCCCTCTCCTTTTCTCTCCTCCCTTTCCTTTTCTCTCCTCCCTTTTCTTTCCTCTCCTCTCTTCGGCCGTCTCTGTTCTTCTTTCTTTCTGTTATGGTGAGGCGGCGACCAAGTGGCCTCGTTTTTTAACCCCCTCCAGTAATCGCCCACCGGTCAGGCAACTGTAATAACTCGCCCAACGGCCGGTGGATTGGTTGCGTGTCGCCTGGCCGTTGGGCGATTGGCTCCAGTCGCCCAACAATGGGGCGACTGGAGCCTATTTCTATAAAAAATGTTACCGTGAGTATATTTCTATTATTTTGAATAAAAAATAGATTATTTGTAAAAAAAATTCATACCTCGTAAGTCAAGCAATTGCCAGTAGGATGCTGCTTCCCCTCCAGATGCACCATGACTTGGCTCATCTGACAAACATGCGGGGACCAAGTGTACTCCTGCCATGGTGGGGAGGTGTCGGCCCCTAAGCTTAACTGCTGTCCCCACCTATTTTTTCATTCTGACGTTCCCCTTGTTGAGGAACTGTCGCTGGCGATCAGTCCGATCGATTCCTCTGCTTAGAACAAGAACGAATCAATCATAGAAGACAGAATAATAGATTGAACACAAAGAGGTAGAGAGAACTCCTGGTCTTTCTTTATTCCTTTCAATTGCATCAGGTGTACATAATATGCTGATATAGCTCCCTATTTATAGCCTACAATGGGGGTGCCCATATTGGGCCAGGACTCCTGGTCCTAAGCCCAGGTTTCTCAACACTCCCCCTTGGGCACTCACCCGACACGTTCATGCCTCGTTAAAACTCCATAAAAACCCAGTGGGAAAATTTTGGAGAAAGAGTACATGATACATGTGATGCTGCGATGCACGAATTGCCTCATTAAAAACCTTGGTCGAGAAACTTCAGGAAAACTCGTCAAGGGAAAAAGAGTACAATTCACCCAATTTCATTTGGTCTTTAGGACTTTATTCCTTTGGGTACTTAATCTTCATGATCAAGATTTACTAGCGGGTTTGTGAGAATTCTCCCCCTGAATTCTGCACTTCTCTAAGTCTCATCATTCCAATTCCACGCACGCACCTTTCGAAGCTAGATGCGGGGAGTGACTTAGTGAACAAATCTGCTAGATTTTCACATGACTTAGTATGCAGTACTTTAATCTCATCCATCTTTTGCAATTCATATGCATAGAAGAATTTGGGGTTGATATGCTTTGTGAGATGACTCTTCACATAGCCCGTTTGCACTTGTGCAATGCAAGCTGCATTATCTTCATAGATAATCGTGGCGGTTTGCACAATGTTCATCCCACATGACTGCTGGATGTGGTGAACCATTCGGCGGAGCCAAGCGCACTCTCGTGTGGATTCATACAATGCTATAATTTCTGTGTGGTTCGTCGAAGTAGCTACAAGGCTTTGTTTAGACGATTTCTAGGAAATTGCAGTTCCACCACACAGGAATACATAGCCTGTTTGTGACTTCACGGTATGCGGGTCCGACAGGTACCCAGCATCTGCATAGCCAATCAAGTTCAGATCTTGATTCTTTCTGTAGAACAATCCAAGGTCCTTGCTTCCTTGGAGGTATCGGAAGATGTCCTTTATGCCTTGCCAATGCCTTTTGGTGGGCTCTGCACTGTACCATGCTAACAGGTTCACGGCGAATGCAATGTCTGGTCTTGTGCAGTTTGCTAAGTACATGAGTGCTCCCACTGCACTCAAGTATGGGAGTTCTGGTCCTAGGACTTCCTCTCCCTCTTCCCTAGGTCGGAAATGATCTTTTTCTTGCTATAAAGACCTCCGATCATCGGTACTTTCGAGGGAAATACCTTCTCAAAGCCAAACCTTTCAAGCACCTTCTGGGTGTAGGTCGACTGATGTACCAAGATTTCTTCAGGGACATGCTCAAGCTGCAGGCCTAAGCAGAACTTGGTCTTGCCCAAATCATTCATTTCAAACTCTGACTCTAAGTAGGAGCTTGCTTCTTTTATGTCTTCTGCTGTCCTGATGATATTCAGATCATCTATATACACAGAGATTATACAGAATCCATTCTGGGATCGCCGTATAAATACACAAGGACAGTCTTCATTGTTCGTGTAGCCTTTCTTGCAGAGAAAGTCGCTCAAGCGATTATATCACATTCTTCCTGATTGTTTCAGTCCATACAGTGACTTTCTGAGTTTCACACTGTACAGATTTCTATTTGCTCTGTCTTGGTTCGGGAGAGGTATTCCTTCAGGGACTTTCATATAAATCTCTGAATCCAAGTTACCGTAAAGGTATGCAGTCACAACATCCAACAATTTCATTTCCAAGTACAAGTTCACTGCCATTGAGATCAAATATCTAAAGGTAATTCCACTCATGACTAGGGAGTAGGTTTCTTCATAATCAACTCCAGGACGTTGAGTGAAAGCTTGTGCTACTAGCCTTGCTTTGTATCTCACTACTTCGTTTCTTTCATTTCTCTTTCGAACAAATACCCACTTGTGCCCAACGGGGTGCACATGGGGAGGCGTGCGGCATACGGGCCCAAACACCTCTCTTTTGTTCAAAGATAGCAATTCAGTTGCTATTGCCTTCTTCCAATCTTCCCAATCTGATCTTTTCTTACATTCAGCGAGCGATGCAGGCTCGGGATCAAGATCGATGATTGTGGCAATTTTCTTTACGAAGTAGGTATCGATATTGGCTGTTGTCCTATTCATGGACTCTCCTGTGTGCACATAATTTATAGCTATTTCTTCATGAGTTGCTTCTTCTGGAGCGATTGCTTTTTCTAGAGCTTCACCTTGCGCATCGCTTCTTTCAATTGCGGTGGCAAGTCCCTTTAGTTTTTCAGCTCCGATGTGTGTGCACACATCCATGCCAATGGGGATGTTCAGATCTGGTATTCCCTTTTCTGAAGGTGTCATACTTATGGCAGGTCTCAACTGGCTCCCCTTCTCATTCTGGGGAACTTCAATGATCGGCTGTGGTAAGTCCTTCTTATCCTTTTTGGCTGGGCGTCCCCGGTTACTTTGGACTCGAGGAGCCGGAGTTCTCGTCCTTTTATTCTGAGGCCTCTGGACAGGATTAGGGATACCTTCAATTTTCTTTGGTATTTCAACCCTCTCCGGTGCATTGCGTGCAGGCACATGCAACTTAGTCACGCTCTTCAAATCACTAAAGTGATCGGGCAGTTGGTTTGCTAATTCTTGCAAGTCGATGATCTTCTGGACCTCTTTTTCAGTTTCACTAGTGCGCGGGTCATGTGTATGAATTCCCGTAGCTTCCCACGTAATTTCCCAACATTTTTCATCAAGGGGTTGATTTCCTCCCCCTAATGACAGGAAATTATCCTCATCAAAAATGCAGTCAGCGAAGCGGGCAGTATGCAAATCTCCCATCATGGGTTCCAAATACCTGATTATGGATGCAGTCTCATAACCAACGTATATCCCAATCTTGCAGAGAGGGCCCATTGCAGTACGCTGTGGAGGTGATATAGGTACATAAACCTTGCATCCAAGCCTCCTAAGATGATAAATCATCGGTGGAGACCCTTGCGCTAGTTGCATAGGTGAATGGATGTTATAGGCCAAAGGTCTAAGGTTGATGAGATTCGCTGCATGAAGGACTGCGTGTCCCCAACATGTAGCTGGCAAATTACATTTATGCAAGAGGGGTCAGGCAATAAATTTAATTATTTTAATTAAAGCCTCTTCCAAACCATTCTGGGTATGGACATGCGGTACCGAATACTCAACTGCAATTCCCATCGTGACGCAATAATCATCAAATGCCTTTGAAGTAAATTCTCCGGCATTGTCCATTCTGATGGACTTGATATGATGATCAGGAAACACATTTCTGATGCGAATGATCTGCGAGATCAATTTTGCAAAGGCGTGGTTTCTTGTGGACAACAAACCCACATATGACCACTTCGAAGAAGCGTCAATGAGCACCATGAAATACTTAAATGGCCCTGAGATTGGCTGAATGGGACCGCAAATGTCTCCCTGGATGCGTTCCAGGAATGCAGGGACTTCATCCTTCACTTTCAGAGTGGAGGGTCTAGTTATTAGTTTCTTGGTGGCACATGCAGGGCACACAAAATCTTCATGATTCGGGAAATTCTTCACATTAATATTATGCCCATGCGAGTTATTTATTATATTTCTCATCATCCTGAGACCTGGGTGGCCTAATCTATCATGCTAGAGACAGAAGAGTTCAGAGCTTCTAAATACTATCTTCAGAACAGTGTAGGCTGCGGGTGCCTTAATGTTGGTATAATATAGCCCAGTTTCTAGTGAAGGAAGTTTTTCTAATACCCTTTTGCCGTTCTCTTCGCGCTTCGTGATGAGTAGGTATTCCTTACCGTACTCTTCGTTAGTCTCAACGTGGAAACTGTTGGCGCGAATATCCTTAAAACTTAGGAGAGTTCTAGTCGATTCTGGGTACAATAAGGCTTCTTCGATGACCAAAGTCGTGCCCATTGGAAGTATAATTGTGGCTCTGCCGAAACTATTATACATGCATCGCTTCCGGCGATTGTCGTAAGGCTGCCAGTGCTCTTACGGATCGACTGGAAATACTTAGCCTCTCTTAAGATGGTATTCGTTGTGCCGCTGTCGGCAAGGCATACTTCCTCCATATGGCGCCACACGTGTTCTAATGTAACGTATTTAATTAACATGTATTAGAAGGCATTCAACACATAAATAAAATACGCCAATATCAGAATATATCATGCCATCATAAACTGAATAAATGAATGAATTATTCCAAGATCATCCAACCATTATGAGAAAACAAATCCTAAAGCACCATCCATGCAAGATCTAAACTTGTCCATTTAACATAAAATAAATGGCAATTAACGTCTAATGCATTCTGTGCATCAGACAGAATCAACTAGAAAATCAATGACTTCTTTGGCTATCTTTTCAGGAGTGATCTTCTCTTCAAGAGAGATCATGGCAGTGGCTGCCTCTAAATCATAAGAAGGTGTTGCTGCCGGGATGGATTCAACTTCCATCAACTCAGGCAGCTGTTCAGGGTGCTCCCCCTCAACTGCTGCAAAGTGAGCTTCAGGCTGCCCCTTGCCATCCTTCTCCTTCTGAGCTTGGTGGGCATCAATGACATGTCGTGGTTCTTTGCATATCCGCGACCAATGCCCCCATTTGCCATACTTGTAGCAACCCTGGTTCTGCTGGCCATAGGTCTTGCCACTCTTCTTAGCCTTTTTGACACTTGGAGCATCTGATGACACTTGGAGCATCTGACTTGCCTTTCTGGGCAACAATCTTACCCTTCTTCCCCCTTCTCTTCATCAAGGGCTTTCGCACCTTGTAGCTGCTAGCGTTGGCTTCACGGCCAGCGGAGCTGCCTGGTGGCTGAGTGACGTAATTATTACAGAGAAGTTCGTCCTGAGCCTCCACAACCTGCATCATATCAATCAATTCGGCGTACTCCTTGTAGCCGTCTTGATGATAGTTGCGGGTGGTTTGTACGGCACTGGGGTGAAAGTGAAGGACTACGGGTAGGCTACGCTAGCGCAAATTAATAAAAATTCTACCCGTAAACCAAGATCACTGCAGTTATAGATCACAGAATTACCACTAGACGCGCAGGTGCGGAATTGATGCAGCACGTCGTAAGGCGAGTAGTCGTACACGCCGATGCAAAGACGTCGGGCGAGTAGTCGTACTACTTCCTCGCCCACGTCGCGGCCCCACGTACAACTCCTCTATTGCGGTTCGTCCAAACGCTACAGATGCAGCGCCGCCAAAAGGTATCCACACGTACGGGAGGAAGCGACGCACGCCGGATTACTAGATCCGCGCGAGCGCCCAGGGCGTGGGAGGGGTGGCGGCCAGGGTTTGAGGATGTCACGAAAAAACTCTCCTCTCTTGTGCGCCCTTGCCCTCCTTTTATAGACGTCCTCACAATGGGCTTCTACGAATGGAGGCCCATTAGGACTCAATACCCGCCTAATCCGGATCCAATCCGAATTAGGCTTCAGCCCTTAAGTGTGTGACCTATAGGTTCACGATGTTTAGACATGACGCGAGTACACATACTTGGTCAATAGTTGGCAGTGGCCTCTAGCAAGACGTGCCAACTCCTAAACATACACAAAGATCATATCGGACGAACCATCACAACTTTATGTACATGCCAATCCCTTTGCCTCACGATATTTGGTCGAGCTCCAAGCTGACCACTCTTTCTCGATCCCGTGATTCGAATCCCTTACTAGGTTAACTCTTAACCTTAAGTAGCATGGCCATGCATTTCGGATCCGATCACTCGAGGCCCAGAGATATCTCTCTCGTAGAGAGGGCAAATCCCATCTCGACCGACCATGCCTCGCAGCATGCTTCATGACAAACCCGAAAGCTATCTTTATAACTACCCGAGCCACGGAGTAGCGTTTGATAGCCCCTAAGTAGGTCGATTCACATCTCAAGTACATGCGACAATCTCAGTGTCTAAGGACAAGGCGTATACATTGTGTAGAGAGAGAACCATAAGTATAATTGTTATGTCTCATGTTGGGTCGGTCCAACCCCATGTTCTAAACATGTGTCCACATTATTGGTTTGACATCTCCATGTCTATGACCTGTGAAACATGGTCATCAACCGATACATGTGCTAATCCATTATTCACGTGTGTCCTCACATGAACTCCGACCAGGACAACTTTAGAAGAACCATATAAGTAAAGAGTTTCACAAACAAGTCACATACTTGTTAATCAACACAAAGGCAATATTCAAGGAACATTTATTAAATCATGGATACAACGAAATATCATCATCTCTATGATTGCCTCTAGGCATATTTCCAACATCTCCCACTTGCACTAGAGTCAATCTAGAAGATATCTAATACCCATAGCTCTTGTGTGCGCCTCATGCTTAGGGTGTGGGAGAGGCTTCGTCAAAGGATCTGAAATATTCAAATCCGTATGTATTTTGCATATCTTCAAATCTCCTCGATTGAGGATCTCTCGAATGAGATGAAACCGCAGATATGTGTTTGTTCTTTTGGTGATTCCTTGGCTCCTTGGCTTGCGCAATGGCCCCACTTGTTATCACAAGAAAGATCCGAGGATCGCACGCACTAGGAACCACACCTAGTTCAGATATGAACTTCCTTATCCAAACACCTTCCTTTGCTGCTTGAAGCCGCAATATACTCGGCCTCCGTTGTAGAGTCGCAACGATCTCCGCTTGGAACTCTTCCAACCGACCGCACCACCGCTCAAAATGAACACAAAACCCGATTGCGATTTGTATCGTCTTTGTCGGTTTGGAAGCTTGCATCGGTGTAACCATTTACAACGAGCTCTTCCTCACCTCCGTAGACTAGGAACACATCCTTAGTTCTTCTCAAATACTTGAGGATGTTTTTAACCGCTGTCCGTTGACTCTCACCGATCACTGGTATTCGCCAGTAACACTTAGAGCATAGGAAACATCAGGCGAGTACATATCATAGCATACATGATAGATCCAATGGCCAAGCATATGGAATCTTACTCATGCGATCTCGCCATCGCTTGTCGAAGGACACCGAGTCTTGCCAAGATTTATGCCATGAGACATGGGCAAGAACCCTTTCTTTGCCTCCTCCATGTTGAACTGTTTCAACACTTTGTCAATGTAAGTACTGCTTAATCCTATTAGCCTTTTGATCTATCTCTATAGATCTTAATACCCAAAATATATGCCGCTTCCCTAAGTCCTTCATTGAAAACTATTTTTGGTGAGGTCTTAACGGACTCGAGCATAGGAATATCATTTCCAATCAGTAATATGTCATCTACATATAAGATTAGAAATACGAGTGAGCTCCCACTTGCCTTCTTGTAAACGCAAGATTCTTCTTCGCTTTTGATGAAGCCAAACCCTTTGACCACTTCATCAAAATGAATGTTCCAACTCCGAGATGCTTGCTTCAATCCATAAATGGATTTTTGAAGTTTGCATACTTTTCTAGCATTGATTGATCGACAAAACCCTCGGCTGTATCATATACACGTCCTCGGTTAAATTTCCATTAAGGAAAGCCGTTTTGACATCCATCTACCATATCTCATAGTCGAAATATGCAGCAATAGCTAGAATGATCCGTATAGATTTAAGCATCGCTACAAAGAGAAGGTCTCATCGTAGTCAACTCCTTGAACTTGCCGAAAACCTTTGCGATAAGTCGAGCTTTATGGATATGAACATTTCCATCCATATCAATCTTCTTTTATAGATCCATTTGCACTCTATGGTTTTGACACTATCAAAGCGGGTCAACCAAGTTCCAAACTTGATTGTCTCCCATGGCTATCTCGGATCTCATGGCACTTTGCCATTTCTCGAGTCCTGGTCCATCATTGCTTCCGCATAGGTCGAGGCTCATCATTGTCTAACAATAACATATCTCGCGCATTGCGGAGCCTTCCGACCTTCGTGGTGGTGGTGCTTCCTTTGCCATGGGTTCCTCAACTTGTTCTGCCACGTGGGCATCATTTGTCGAGTCTTCCCCAATTGGTTCATCTTGAACCTCTTCAAGCTGCACCGTTCTTCCACTTGTTTCCCTGTTGAGAAACTCTTTCTCTAGGAAAACACCACTTGAGCGACAAACACTTTGCCCTCTAGTCGGTTGTAGAAGTAATATCCAAAGGTTTCTTCGGATATCCCACGAAAATGCATTTATCCGACTTGGGTGTGAGCTTGTCCGATCAGAGTCGCTGACAAACGCCTCACATCCCCAAATCTTTAGAAAAGACAAACCGTGACTCTTCCAGTCCATATCTCATATGGTGTCTTAACTACGGATTTAGACGGTACCTATTAAGTGTGAAAGCTGTTGTTTCTATAGCGTAACCCCAAAATGATAATGGTAGATCTGATCGCTCATCATCGATCGAACCATGTCCAACAAGGTCCGATTCGCCGCTCGATACCCCGTTTCTTTGAGGCGTTCCGGCGGTGTTAGGCTGTGGAACAATTCCGCAACTCTTCGATGATTGCTAAATTCATGACTCAAATACTCGCCACCACGATCGATCGCAGAGCCTTAATTTTCTTGGCACGTTGATTTTCAACCTCATTCTCGAACTCTTTGAACTTTTCAAAAGTTTCAGACTTATGCTTCATTAAGTAGACATAGCCATATCTACTAAAATCATCGATGAAAGTTATGAAGTAATGAAATCCACCTCTAGCAAATCGTGCTCATTGGTCCACATACATCGGTATGTATGATTTCCAACAAGTCCGATGCCCTCTCAAAAGAACCTTTGAAAGGTGACTTGGTCATCTTACCAAGCAAACAAGCTTCACATGTCTCGTATGATTCAAAATCAAACGAAGTTAGAAGACCATCATCATGGAGCTTCTTCATGCGCTTTTCACTTATGTGACCCAAACGACAATGCCAAACATAGGTGGGATTCAAATCATTAGGTCGAAGTCTTTTAGCATTTATGTTAAAGATGGGCGCATCATCAAGATTTAAAATAAATAACCCATTCACAATGGGTGCAAAAGCCACAAACATTTCATTTTTAGAGATCAAACAACCATTGTCTTTACTTGCAAATGAATAACCATCTCTCATCAAACATGAGGGGGATAAAATGTTTCGACTCATCCTAGGAACATAATAACAATTATTCAATTCCATAATAAATCTTGAAGGAAGCTGAAGTTGCATGGTGCCGACGGTTAACGCAGCAACCCTTGCTTTATTTCCGACGTGAAAATCAACTTCACCTCTTGCGACTCCTCTACTTCTTATTAGCCCTCGCATCGAGTTGCAAATGTGAGCAAGCGATCCGTATCAAATACCCAAGAGTTAATAGGAGAATCAGCAAGAAAATGTCTAAAACATTTATGACAAGTGTACCATGGGTGGAAGTCTTACTTCGGCCTTCTTCTTGCATTCCTCGGAATCCATGTACTTCTTGCGTTTCTCTTCCAAGTGGCGATCTCTTTACAATAGAAGCATACTGTCTCGGCTCCAGTCCAGCATTAGGCTTAGGCGTTGGCTTCGAGATCATATCTTTAACCTTGCCCTTATCTTTTGCCCATGACTTCTTACCCTTTTCTTGAAGCTAGACTTGTTCTGCACACACCATCACATGGCTAGGCCCCGCACACTTCTTAATGTCACTCTCTGTTTTGAGCATCCCACAAAGCTCATTAAGGCCCTTTTCCACCCCATGCATATGGTAGTTCAAATGAAATGTCCATAGCTAGGTGGTAGAGACGCTAAAATGAAATCGATTGCCAACTCTTGGCTAATTGGAAAACCAAGTTTATCCAAAGTCCGATTGTAACCAACCATTTTGATCACATGTGGGCCTACGGTGCACCTTTCATTAACTTGCATTCGTAAAAGCCTTAGAGACATTGAACCTTTCAGTCTGGCACGTGTGCGGAACATGTCCTTAAGCGCCATGATCATATCATACGCTCACGATCCTCAAACCGCTTTTGAAGGTCGGGTTCCATGCATGCAAGCATAAGACGACTAATTTCAAGAGAGTCATCACATGCTTTCTTGTAGGCGGTTTAAAGCAGCAGACCGCATTGATAGCGTGCTCTTACGGGATTGGGGTGTCGAACGTTTTCCTTTTATCCGCCCCGAGAACAATTCTCGTGTTACGGACCAAATCCGAATAGTTTGTTCCATTTAATTTTTCTTTCTCAAGAATCGATCGCAAAGCAAAAGGGTGTCTTGTGGTGCTAGATGCCATTGATCTACAATAGGAAATGCAAAATACTAAGACAAATAGAACCATGATAGAGTAAACCGTATTAAACAAATTTAATAGAATGTACTCCCACTAAAATCAATATCCCTCTATTGAATCTTAGCGATTCAAGATCCGCAATTAACTAGTCTACTAGTGAGCTTTTGCATCACCGCTAGGAGACAAGGTAATTCGGTAAGTAACACCTTACTAATCATATCTCTATATGACTCTTGTTGTTGGGTGACATCTCTATGCCTCGGCGCCCAACCTTTATGCCCCAAGGTCCATAACCTTTATGATAACCTTGTTAAGTTCACCAACCCTTATGCATGTATGTATCCGATACAAACCCATCTAGTCAAGGAAAGTCGATGGTGCCCTAATTTTATAGACCCACCATCAATTTACAAGACATGGGATGGTGCAGAGTTTAGTTGGGAGGGCATATGTTTAACTTAACATTTTGTGAGGGATCGTTATACTTCTACCATTCAAACATGCATAGGAGTAAAACAATAGGAATAGCATTCACACAGTTGTGACTCAGTATGGCCCATTTTCTCATGGTGATCTCCATCGCCATAGAATCTGTCCACCATGATGATCTCCATCTCCATGGTTAATGTGTGCCATCCCTCCAAGTGATGTGTCCTCCGAGTACTAATATAAGCTATTACTCATAACAGCTAGTAATAAAATACATGGATACAAGGAATCATCACAAGTCGGCACGCAGGCCGTTAATACAATACTTTGACAACACAATGGCTCGGTAGTGTTGCGAACCCACGACACGCAGTCATGAAAATATTATAAACATGCATCGCATACACATTAGGCCATACTGGTCACATACATCCTGCAAAAACAAGTTATGCATAGATTCGCAATCTACCGGATAAGGGGGTCGAGGGGGTTTCCCCCCGCGGGGTTTGAAGGGGCAGCGCCCCTCGCGGTATCTCCGGGCGTTTGATCCAATCTATGCAATTTTTACTTAGGATTTTGATCGGCAAATCATATTTACCCCAAATCGACTATTGTTCCGATTCAACCAATTTGCATTGATCTTCGCGTGCCGCAGCCGGTTTTACGTGTCACTGTCTACCCCGATGGTGATACCGACCGGTAGGGGTAAGTTGTGGCACGACCTTAGCAGCAAAATCACGGAATATCGATTATTAATCTAGGTTCTGATTCGACCAATCATATCGATCTTCGCATTCCGCAATCGGTTTTACGTGTCACTGTCTACCCCGATGGTGATACCGACCGGTAGGGGTATGTTGTGGCACGACCTTAGCAGCATGATCACGGAAACCAGATCTATCCATTACGTAACTATACAATCGATCACATCGATCATAACGACTTACATATCGCCATATGCAAATCACCCGAACCTATAACATGACAAAGAATGGCTTTGATACCACTGAAGGACTACGGGTAGGCTACGCTAGCGCAAATTAATAAAAATTCTACCCGTAAACCAAGATCACTGCAGATTATAGATCACGGAATTACCACTAGACGCGCAGTGCGGAATTGATGCAACACGTCGGGCGAGTAGTCGTACTACGCCGATGCAAAGACGTCGGGCGAGTAGTCGTACTACTTCCTCGCCCACGCCGCGGCGCCCCACGTACAACTCCTCTATTGCGGTTCGTCCAAACGCTACAGATGCAGCGCCGCCAAAAGGTATCCACACGTACGGGAGGAAGCGACACACGCCGGATTACTAGATCCGCGCGAGCGCCCAGGGCGTGGGAGGGGTGGCGGCCAGGGTTTGAGGATGTCACGAAAAAACTCTCCTCTCTTGTGCGCCCTTGCCCTCCTTTTATAGACGTCCTCACAATGGGCTTCTACGAATGGAGGCCCATTAGGACTCAATACCCAGTCTAATCCGGATCCAATCCGAATTAGGCTTCAGCCCTTAAGTGTGTGACCCTATAGGTTCACGTATGTTTAGACATGACGCGAGTACACATACTTGGTCAATAGTTGGCAGTGGCCTCTAGCAAGACGTGCCAACTCCTAAACATACACAAAGATCATATCGGACGAACCATCACAACTTTATGTACATGCCAATCCCTTTGCTCACGATATTTGGTCGAGCTCCAAGCTGACCACTCTTTCTCGATCCCGTGATTCGAATCCCTTACTAGGTTAACTCTTAACCTTAAGTAGCATGGCCATGCATTTCGGATCCGATCACTCGAGGCCCAGAGATATCTCTCTCGGTAGAGAGGGCAAATCCCATCTCGACCGACCATGCCTCACAAAGATGCTTCATGACAAACCCGAAAGCTATCTTTATAACTACCCGCCATTCTGAGTAGCGTTTGATAGCCCCTAAGTAGGTCGATTCACATCTCAAGTACATGCGACAATCTCTGTGTCTAAGGACAAGGCGCATACATTGTGTAGAGAGAGAACCATAAGTATAATTGTTATGTCTCATGTTGGGTCGGTCCAACCCCATGTTCTAAACATGTGTCCACATTATTGGTTTGACATCTCCATGTCTATGACCTGTGAAACATGGTCATCAACCGATACATGTGCTAATCCATTATTCACATGTGTCCTCACATGAACTCCGACCAGGGACAACTTTAGAATAACCATATAAGTAAAGAGTTTCACAAACAAGTCACATACTTGTTAATCAACACAAAGGCAATATTCAAGGAACATTTATTAAATCATGGATACAACGAAATATCATCATCTCTATGATTGCCTCTAGGGCATATTTCCAACAGAAAGGTGGACAGGGTCTTCTCGATTTTCTGCTCATCTATGATCTTCTTGCCACAGAGTTGAAGACTAGTACAAATCTTGTGCGAGACAGAATTGTACTCCCCGACCGTTTTAAAGTCGGCAAACCTCAGTCTGATCCACTCCTGCTTTGCTTGAGGAAGAATGGTGTACTTGAGCCTCTCAAACCGCTTCTTGAGTGTGGTCCAAAGTGCTAGTGCACTTTTCTCCACTATATACTCATTCTTGAGAGTAGGGCAGAGGTGGTGCCTGAGAAAATGAAGTGCCTGATCATTCTCCTCAGGTGTGGGTTGGGCGTCTTTCTGTCCGCTTAACCCAATAGCCACACGGAGCTTCCGGCCCCCAAGCACAATCTCGACATCGGATGCCCATGTCAGATAGTTTTGGCCATGCTGGGCCAGCTCCTCGAACTCACGGTTCGTGATGCCAGTCATCTACATGTGTATGAACGAAATAAAATAAGTTTACTTCAGGTAAACATGCATGGAATAATTTATGCGGGTAAATAAATGATACAATAAGTTCTCATAATGTTTCATAATTTTCTATTCAATTTCTATAATTTTACTGCTAATTTCAGTGATTAAAAGCAATTTAAACAATTACAATTAATCAAAACAGTAAACAAATACAGAAAATACAGAGAATAATAATAGCAGAAACAAATAAGCTTCAAATGCTAAAAATAATTCAAAATTCGGATTCCCGAGGCCCTTTTATGCTAGAATATAAATTTTCAGCGAATTCTGCAATTCCAGAGGGTTTATACGCAAATTTCCAGTTCAGAGAAAAATTTGCGCAATTTTCTGATTTACCGAGGGGATTTCTATAAAATTCTGGACCCATACGTAAATCTTAGGACCTATCGGTAATTTTTAGAATTACCGATACCTTTTTGCAAAAATTCGGGACTCATATTAAATATTTAAGTGCTAATCGGTGATTTTTATAAAGTAGGGGGGCTTTCCTGCAATTTCGCCCCTCCCCCGCACAGGCCTTTCTTTCAGTCGGGCTTCTCCCTCCACCGGCCCGCCACATTTGGCCCATACCGCCTTTCCTCTCACCCAAATAGCCCACCGCCCCAAAAGGCCCACCGGCCGGCATAACCCTCATGCGGTAGGGTTTCCCTGCCCATTCAATCAGGGGCGGCGGCGGCTCCCGTCCCGTGCGGCCGGCTGGGCAGCGTGTGCGTGGGGCGCGGCGGCGCGCGGCTAGGGCAGCAGGGTCGGCGCAACAGGCGGGCGCCGCGCAAAGCGATGCGCGACGCACGCAAGCGGCGAGGCGGCTCAAGTCATCCGCCCGGCGTCTTGAGCGCGCGCGCGGCAAGCGCAAACCGGCGGCGCGATACGGCGACGGCGGCGGCTTTAGGCGGGCGAGCGGCCGCATGCGGTGGCGGCGCTATGCGCACAGCCAACGCAAGGCGGCGCCCGAGATGCGGCTTGGGTGGCGGCGTGCGGGGCGAGTGCGGGCAGCGCTTTGAGCAGTGCGCAAGGGAAGGTGGACCAGCGTGGGAAAGGCCGCTTCAGGCGCCGAGTTGGGCGCGTCGGGGCGATACCGAGACCGTGCGATGGCAACAAAGCCGGCGGCCCATGCGGGGCGGCGGTCCGAGACCGATGCGACGGCGACAAAGCCGGCGGCCCATGCGGGGGCGGCGGTCCGAACGGTCGGCGACAGGCCAACGACCGGCGGCGATGTCGGCTCGCTTCCCCGGGCAGTGGCGGCAGGCCGGTTACCAAGCGGCTTTGGGCCGACGGCAGTGCCTCGGGGAGGGGCCATGCTACCGGTGGCAAGCCGGCGACCGACGGTAGACCAGCGGTGGGCCGGCAACGGCTGGAGGCCGGCGCTAGATTCTTTTTTCTCTTTACGTGCAGTGGCCGAAAAGGAATAAAACCGAAGCAAAATTTCCCCCTTTTTTGTTTCTAATCTACGATGCTATCAACATCTACCCCTTTTCACAATCTACTGATCAACATTGCGCCGACGACTTCAGGTCTGCTCGTGGTAGATTAGGGCGGATTTGCACCCTAGAGATTCAATCTAGAACGCGAAAGAAATTACGAATTCAAAGTGATCTAAAAAATTCAATCTATTAGGTGCTTCAATGATTACCTTCGTTCACCGGAGCGAAGTCGTGCTGATAACGTATTGAGGAACCGTCGCTGGCGACCAGTCCGATCGATTCCTCTGCTTAGAACAAGAACGAATCAATCACAGAAGTCAGAATAATGGATTGAACACAGAGAGGTAGAGAGAACTCCTAGTCTTTCTTTATTGCTTTCAATTGCATCAGGTATACATAATATGATGGTATAGTTCCCTATTTATAGCCTACGGTGGGGTGCCCATTTGGGCCAGGACTCCTGGTCCTGGGCCCAGGTTTCTCAACACCCCTATTGTCCTGCTATTCTTGTGATTTTTGTCCTCCCTTCGTCCTGTGTGGCCCTAGCTATGCCGCTGTCGCTATGCCGAACATCCTAGCCCGAATGGCATCACCGCCTCCCTCCTGGCGGTTACTCCAGAAGGTAATGGACTGATCCTCTAGATGGCATAGCACCGTCTTTCACCCCTAGCTCCCAAGCAAAGAAGTGTCATTTCACCCACTCGTCATCTGAGGAGACTAGGGAGATCACTACTTAGGTTATTGTGGGGGCTGTAGTGCCTATAAGCTGGTTCTGCCTCATTCGGCGGGTTGAAATCATGCACACGATCTGGGTACAAGAGGACATTATAAGTGAGCATGTCTGGCGGGGTTGTGTGCCGCACAATAGGCAACTTAGTGGCATCTACCTCAATGTAGTATTGTCCTCGGAGACTACGGTGTGAGGGGCTCTTCAATCTCCAGAGCTGCAGCTTTGACAAAAGCATTCGGGTCTGAAGACCAAACCCAAGGGAACATGCACACTGTCTCCTCTATTTGGGGTTCGCCTAGCACCTAAATCAAGATCAAGTCAGCAAAGAGCGTAGCGACTGTATCCACCATGCAAGCATGTTAAGGGATGCCTTCAATGCAGAGCCAAACTCTATAGCACCACTTGGAGATGATCGCGTGGTTCCTACGCGTCCAAGGGAGGATTTTCATGTCAATCCCCTCCACTGGAAACCTGCTCTTGTCAATTGCCCAGCTGCGAACCTTCGGTGAGTTGAAGAACGCAAGGTAATCTCCCTGGGAGAACACTGAAACTTGCACCTCGTCTCGTGGAATACAACTTGTCCGCAGTGATGCGAGCAATCTGTCTGGCAGTGGTGAACGGCTTGTTGCCAGCAATGACAACAATAGCTGCGTGCCTGCAGAACTTTGCCTCCAACTCCACCATGACTACCGTAAAGGGGATGCACCGGCACACATGATCAGGACGGTTGAGAGGGCCGCAATCGAGACGTCCATCCTTGCCCTATGGGAAGTCCTTCAAGCTAGGAGGTTGCTACTGGTTCTTGCGCTTGCTACTTCCTAAGGAAACTGAAGGCAGCAGAGTGTGAGCACTATTGGATTATTGTAGACACCAACGTGCTCGATGCCCAGAGGTGGTGTTACAAATAATGCATAAAAAATAGAGACAAGAAACAAAAAAAATTTATGTGAAAAACCCTTACGGAAAAAAAACACGAACACTCAAAGTCAAATCACTATAGGACATATTCTTTTCAGCTTCAAAAAGTTGTTTTTCGGCTTTTCTACAGTAATTAATTTTTAAACAGAGTATCTTTTCAAGATAGAATCTACTAGTTAATTGTAATACATACCATACTAACTTCATTTATATCGGTAAAAACCGCATGTGAATTTCTGTTACTCTGTAATCTCTCGCACGAACAGCCTAAAAGCCACAAGCCGCAGCCATAAGTTTCAGCCAAAAATAACAGGCCCATAATGAGGAGAGATTACAATAAAGCGCTTAATATGGAGTACACCTCTTCCTATGAACTACTAGGGTATATGTTGTAGCGGTGGCCCCCACCTAAGCCCAGCCGGCCTGTTAGAAGGTCGTAAAGCCCAGAATGGGACGGTCGGTACTGGTGGTACCGATGGAGATGTCGGAAACAAGGATGCCGATACCCACGTCACGGGCATGGCCACTGCCCCCGCACCCGGTACAAGAGTGGAAAGTGGCTCCGGCGGCGACGTCAGCAGCACTGGCCTCATCACCGACTCCGAAGCCCGTCGCACCAATGTGCTGAGGGGTTCCGGGGCGCAAGCCGTGGTCGCCGCCAGCCCGACGGAGCAGCCCGCTGCCCCAACCGCTGCAGCCACGTCAACGGTGGAGAACGCTCTACTAACAGCCCTCAGAACGCTGCAGCGGGAGCTGGCGGACCTCTGCGGAGCCATGCGGGATATACAAGAGGCTCGGAGCCAGCAAGTCCCGCCGGTGGTTGCGCCAGAGACCATGCCGAAGTGGGCAAACAACCGTGACGCCCCTACCTCTAGTCGTGTCCCACTGCGACGCGTAGATCTGGAGTCCCCCCTCTTCACGGGCCTGCAGCAAACGGCATGGTCGGAGGACTTCAAGTTCCCCAACGCCATCGAGCCGCACAAGGGTGACATGGACCCTCAGGAGTTCGTGCGCATGTACGAGACTACCATCGAAGCCGCAGGCGGAGACAACACCACCAAAGCTAAGGGGCTCCCCCTCGCGCTACAGGGGGTGGTGCTCTCTTGGTTTTTCACCATAGAGCCAAACTCCATCTACGTGTGGGAGCAGATCCGCGACCGCCTCTACAACAACTTTCAGATGAACTATGCCGAGCGCATCGACATGGATCAGCTCTTTGCCGTCAAGCAAAAACCCTTAGAGAAACTCCGAGAGAATTTCAAGCGCTTTGCTAAGGTCCGCTGCCAGGTCAAGGACGTCAACGAGATGACAATCATCAACGCAGCAACACAAGGCCTCCGCCCGGGGCTATTGTTCGAGTACAACACCCGCAAACTGATCAAGATGGTCACGAAGCTCTTCGATAAGATGGAAGAGTATGCGAGGGCGGAGGAGGACACGCGGCGGCGCAAGGGCGATGACTCGGACACTAATCAAGCGGAGGACTCGGTGAAGAACGAAGACTCCCCAAGGAAGGAGTACTGCTCGAAGGGCAAGTGCAAGCAAAAGTCTTCAAAGGACGCCCCAAGCATGAGGGTGCCAAGCACAAGTAGGACTCGTCGAGTGACAAGCCCAGGCCCAAGCGCAACTGGCGTAGATCCCAGAGGGTCCGCTACGTCCTTGGCATCGAAGGCGGCCCCGAGGACACCGCTCCCACCTTTCGCGGACGGGGCCGCAGAGGCCAGGGATGGGGACGCAGCCGGGGACGCGATGAAAGACCCCCGCAGAGCAGGAGAACCAGGACTACGACATGTGATGTGAGGTGCATAGCCGTGGTGATCATTTCACGTGAACATGCACCGCCATTGCGGCACTATGTCAGAACACTGCCAAGGATAGAGCCCTGGAAGCGGTGCCTCCCGTCGTAGCCCATGTGCAGCAGCCTCAAGAAGGCCCCCTACAGATTCAGACCCTAGAGGGGGCCCAGCACTGGACCATCCACATCATCTCCGGGGGCTCTTCGCTAGAGTGCTACACCACATGGCAGCGTTGTCGGCGCAAGCATCGCTGGGGTGGGCGCAGCACGAAATCACCTTCACGTCTACTGACGTCGAGGGCGTGGAGTTCCCCCACCAAGATCCCCTGGTCATCCAGGCCACCGTCGCAGCCTACGATGTCAAGCGCATCCTGGTCAACAAGGGTAGCTCTGCGGACATTCTGTTCGCGGCGACCTTCGACCAAATAGGGATCCCCCAGAGTCGCTTGAGCCCCTCGGGGATGCCATTGTAGGGCTTCGGGAGTCAGCCGTTGAAGGCATTGGGTCAGATACGCCTCCAAGTGTCCTTCGGCCAAGGCGGTAACGCGAGGAGCGAAGACGTCACATTCGACGTCATCGACTCCCGTGCCCCTACCATGCCATATTGGGATGCCCAACCCTCAACTCCTTCAGGGCGGTCCCACACCATGGCTTCTTATGCATGAAGCTCCTAGGCCCGCAAGGCATCATCACCACCTTTGGCGACCAGGACCTCGCTCGATGCATAGAGCTTGGTGCGCGGGGCCCGGACCGCAAAGTGCATGTCCTCACCGATGATCCAAAGGCGGACACGCCCTCCGCCCTGGGATGGACGCCTAAGCCCCGATCGGAGGGCGAAGTTAAGAGGGTGCCCCTGCACGCGGATGGACACTATGTGTCCATCGACGAAGGCCTCCCGCTCGAAGTCGAACAAGACCTACTTTGGGTACTTCGGGACAACGCGGACGTCTTCGCATGGTCCCCGGAAGACATCAAGGGCGTGGACCGCGCCCTCATTGAACACAAGTTAGCGGTCCGCCCCAACGCTAAGTCGGCCAAGCAGAGGTTGCGGCACATGTCTATGGACCGGCAGCATGCAGCGAAGGTGGAGGTAGCGAAGCTTCTCCAGGCCGGAGTCATCCGCGAGGTCCAGCATCCGGACTAGCTTGCTAAACCGGTGCTAGTGAAGAAGGCTAGTTGTGCCTGGCATATGTGCATTGACTTCACCGCTCTTAACAACGCATGCCCGAAGGATGACTACCCCATGCCGCGCATAGATCAGCTAGTGGATTCCACGGCGGGGTGCGAGCTCATGAGCTTTTTGGATGCATACTCCGGTTACCACCAGATTTACATGGCCAAGGACGATGAAGACAAGACCAGCTTCATCACGCCGGTAGGGACGTACTGCTTTATCAGGATGCCCTTCGGCCTAAAGAATGCGGGGGCGACATTTACCCGCCTTGTCGTGTTGGCGTTGGCCTCCCAACTCGGGAGCAACGTGGAGGCTTACATCGACGATGTGGTCATCAAAACCAGGCAACTCGCCTCCCACGGTCAGGATCTCCAAGAGACCTTCGACAACCTTAGGAGAGCTGGCATCAAGCTCAATCCAGACAAGTGCGTCTTCGGCGTGCAAGTGGGGAAGCTCCTGGGCTTCCTCATGTCCGAACGCAGCATCCAGGCAAACCCTGACAAGGTCGACGCCATCCTCACCATGGAGCCACCCAAAACGACGAGGGAGGTCCAGAGGCTAACGGGCCGCATGGCCGCGCTGAGCCATTTCTTATCCAGGGCAGCGGAGCGGGGCCTGCCATTCTTCAAGACCCTTCGCGGCTGCGACGGGTTCCACTAGGACGACGACTACACAAGGCCTTTCGACGATCTTAAAAAGCACCTTGCAAGCCTTCCCACATTGGTCACCCCCGCACCAGAGGCTCCCCTCCTGCTCTACCTCGCCGCTACAGCAACAGCGGTCAGCGCCGTCCTTGTCCTCGAGGAGGGCGCCATTCAGCGGCCTGTGTACTTCGTCTCCGAAGCCCTCCAGGGTGCCAAGACGCGGTATACAGAGCTTGAGAAGCTGGCTTACGCACTGGTCATGGCCTCGAGGAAGCTCCGGCATTACTTCCTTGCCCACCCCATCACTGTGCCATCCTTGTTTCCTCTGGTGGAGATGCTGCACAATAAGGAATCTACGGGGTGTATTGGCAAATGGGCAGCCGAGCTCGCACCATTCTCCTTGACGTACGCCTCGCGAACGGCAATCAAATCTCAAGTCCTTATGGACTTCCTCGCGGAGTGGACTCCGCCTGCTCAACAAGTGCAGCAACCAGAGGACCCGGTATGGATGCTCAACAGCGATGGGGCTTACGGCGCCCCAGGCGCTGGGGTCGACGCAGTGGTCACTACACTGGAGGGTCACCGCCTGATGTACTCGGCGCGCCTCGCATTCCTAGCCACCAACAATACGGCTGAGTACGAGGCGCTACTCTTCGGCCTTGCGAATCTTAAAGCTCTTGGTGCACAAAGGGTCCTTGTTCGCACAGACTCTCATCTGGTAGCGGGCCATGTTGACATATCCTACCAAGCCAAGGAACCCGAGCTGGCCAAGTACCTGGTAGCGATGAGAGTGAAGGAGCCTCACTTCTTGGAAGTCATGGTCAAGG
This sequence comes from Dendrocalamus sinicus, assembly GCA_036346575.1. NCBI lineage: Eukaryota > Viridiplantae > Streptophyta > Magnoliopsida > Poales > Poaceae > Dendrocalamus > Dendrocalamus sinicus. Next base: position 17,499,581 of record CM070656.1, on the reverse strand, counting down.
CCATCCCTCGTGTAGACAACAAACAAGCCAACGTGCTCGCCAAGGCTGCCAGCCAGCAGCTCCCCTTCCTGAGGGAGCATTTTATGAGGTCTTGCCCGCGGCAGCCATCGCTCAAGACAGTTTCGTGCAAGGCATAGCTGAACTGGACGACCCCCTCGAGTTGCGACACCTACAGCACTGCACCAGATCCTTCCAGGTACTGGACGATTTCCTCTACAATAAGGGAGTATGTGCCCCACTTCTGCGATGTCTCTCATGGGACGAAGGAAAGCATCTCCTCGCAGAAATTCATGCGGGGCTCTGCGGCTCGCACATCGCGCCGACGTCTCTAGTCGGCAAGGCATTCATGCAAGGCTTCTACTGGCCAATCGTCATCGCCGATGCGCAAGACCTCGTGTGTCGGTGCCAGGGCTGCCAATGGATAGGGCGGATCATCCGTAGACCTCTGACGAGCTTGCAGCCCATCCCCCTAGTCTGGCCGTTGGCACAGTCGTTGGGCCACTTCCGAGGGCATCGGGAGACCTTCGGTTCATTGTGGTCGCCCTGGAATATTTCTCCAGGTGGTCCGAAGCTATCGCTCTGGCTAGGATAACCTCCGCGGCCATGCAGCGCTTCCTGTGGCAGAACATCATATGCCACTTCGGAGTGCCTAGGGAACTTACCATGGACAATGGCCTACAATTCGACTCCGCTCCATTCAAGGAGTTTTGCGATAGCATGGGCATCACGCTCCGATTCGCTTCAGTCGAGCACCCACAGTCCAATGGAGTCGTCGAGCGGGCGAACGACGCCATTTCCGCCAGAGTCAAGAAGCACCTCGTTGGGCTGCCAAAGGGCAAGTGGCCAGACGAGCTCCACAACATACTCTGGTCCCTTCGCACGACGGTGACACGTCCGACAGCGTTCACACCGTTCAAACTTCTCTTCGGCGACGAGGTGGTGACGCCCAAGGAAATTAAGGCCGGCTCAAGGAGGGTCCTCGTCCAGGCCCCAGCGGAAGAGCGCCAGTTGTTCCTCGATCTTCTTGACGGAGATCGAGTGAGCGCCACCCAGCACATCGCGAAGTACCTGCGCCAAATGGCGCGCACACGCGACCGCACCATATACTCACGAGAATTCCAGCCGGGAGAGCTCGTCCTCAAAATGGCGCTTCATGCGGAGACTATCGGCAAGTTGGAGTCTAAGTGGGAGGGCCCCTAACTGCAGCGCGGAGCCTATCGCCTTGCAACATTGGAAGGACAGACTCTTCGCCACACATGGAATGCAGACAGGCTGCGGTGATATTATGTATAAGACCGAAGGAAGGCGTGGACCAAGCTCAGCACCCTGCCTTCTGTATATCGCTCGCCTGCGCAAACGAGAGATAAATAAAGTTCACCGTTTGCAAAACTTGTCTCATTCTGTGTAAAGACGCAGGGGCACGCCTCCACGCGCGCTCTACGGAGTCTAAACAAGACGCGCGGAGGCACACCTCTGCGCGCACTCTACGAAGTCTAAATAAGACGCGCAGAGGCACGCCTCTACACGTACTCTACAGAGTCTAAAAAAGATGCACGAAGGCACGCCTCCGCACGCACTCTACAGAGTATAAATAGGACGCCCGATGGGGCGCCTCCATGCGCACTCTACGGAGTGTGAACAGGACGCATGGAGGCTTGCCTCCACGCGCACTCTACGGAATGTAAACAGGACGCGCGGAGGCTCACCTCCGCGCGCACTCTACGGAGTGAAACAGGACGGGCGGAGGCTCGCCTCCGCGCGCACTCTATGGAGTGTAAATAGGACGCGCGGCTTCCGCGCGCTCTAGAGTATAGGCAAAAGGTGCCAGGGGACAGAGCGCTCGAGCATCTAGTTCGACTAAGCATCAGCTCCACTACCACGCGTCTACTTCAACTAGACGCCAGCTCCGCTGCCACCACTTCGAAGGGTAGGGGATGGAGCACTCGAGCGTCTATTTCAGCTAGGCACCAGCTCCGCTGCCACCACTTCGAAGGGTAGGGGACGGAGCGCTCGAGCGTCTACTTTGACTAGGCGCCAGCTCTGCTGCCACCACTTCGAAGGGTAGGGGACGGAGCGCTCGAGTGTCTACTTCGACTAGGCGCCAGCTCTGCTGCCACGCGTCTACATCGACTAGGAGCTAGTTCCGCTGCCACCACTTCGAAGGGTAGGGGACGGAGCGCTCAAGCGTCTACTTCGGCTAGGCGCTAGCTCCGCTGCCACCACTTCGAAGGGTAGGGGACGGAGCGCTCGAGTGTCTACTTCAGTTAGGCGCTAGCTCTGCTGCCACCACTTCGAAGGGTAAGGGATGGAGCGCTCGAGCGTCTACTTGGCGCTTGCGCATTTACGGAGCACAAGATCCTACAGGTTGATCAAAGCCAGGCGCTATCATGAAGAGCGATAACGACATGTACTGCAACCAAAGCCGTCATTACATTCATAAAAGGATGGTTATAGAGACTCAGCATTACATTTGCGAGGGGCTAATGTGTACAAGTGCCTTCGAGTGCCTAAGGTCGCTACTCGTCCGGCTCCACCTTAATGTACCTCCGCGCCGAAGTGTCACCCACTGAAGTTCGGGTTGCCCAGAAATTCTGGGCTTCTTCCACCCACGCCCAACACTGAAGTTGCCGTCGAATCATGCGGTCCGAAAGTAGTAATGCGCCCATATAAATATCTGCCCGGACCAAAAATAGCACACGTCATAAGAACCCCCAGTCAATTCCACTTTATTCACACAAAAGGATGGGGGCCATGGTGCGCCAGTTTACAAAAGAGCGGATACATTGTAATGCACGCCTCCACGCTACACCCCAGCATCACACCTGTGGGTCCGCGCTGTAACATCCTGAAAATTTAAATTTGAAATATGTGAAGCTTTTGAATTGTTTTTGCAATATATTCTACTTGGAGTTGGATCTTTATGGTGTTTTCTTAAATTTTGGTTGAAAATCCAAAATTTGGAGTAAACAAAAATATACAAGTAATGAAGATTCAAAATTTTAAATGAGTATAATTGCATAAATAATCATACAAAAAAAGAGAGGAAGAGAGTGCAGTCGGCCCAACCCCCTCACCCTGCTCCTCTCCCCACCCGCCTCGGTCGACCTCAGCGCGGCCCAAACTCCTCTCTCGCTTCCTTCTTCCATGACGGCCGGCCGCTGGCGCCACACCGACCAGCGGACCCCGCCTCCACCCGCGCTTTCCCTCTCTGGCGCATGGGCCCCGGCTCCTGCCCCGCCCCTCTCCGGCGCATGGGCCCCGGCTCCTGCCCCGCCCCTCTCCTTTCTTCTTCGCCGCCGCGCCCGCCTCTCCTCTCTGCTCGCTCGCTCGGCGCCGTTCGCCAGTGGCCTCCATGCGCCAGCCCCTGTCAAGCAAACTTGTGCCAAATCTTTCCCCCGGATTGCGCTGCGCTGCTCGGTCATCTCCGCCCTGCCACACCGCCTGCGCGCCATCTGCACCGCCGCCTGGCGCTGAAAAGACAGCATGGCTGCCTCGCCCGTTGACGGCCCCGCTCGATCCCCTATAAAGGCCGCCAATGCTCTCAATCACATCCCCATCTCCCTCTCTTGCTCCAACCCCAGCCAATTGAACTTCCTTGCCCTCCTGGTCACCGGCGACCTCATCTCCTCCAAATACGGCCGACACGCTCCCCAGCGAATCAAGCCGAGCTAGCTCAATTCCTCTCTCTCGAACCCTCCTCAGAGCGTTGTGAAGCTATCCCTAACCTCACCCGAGCTTCCCCTTGCCCATACCTCACCGGCGCTAAGCTCCCTACTCCGCCTGTCGCCGTCGCTCGCCGCCGGCCCGCTCCGAAGCCCCCTTGGCTCCGCCGAGGCTACCACCCGCTTCCCCTCCCCGCGAGCAATCCATTTCCGCAGTCGCCACTCCCCTTCCGGCCACCCCCTCGCCGGTGACGCCGTCGGCCAAGCTACGCCCGAGCCTCCTCTGATTCTTCCTCGGTTTGGCCACAGCAATTGCTCACCTCTTCTATTTGGATTCCACCCCTATATCACTAAGTGGGCGCGGCTCAGTTGGTGACCAGCGCCTGTGACTTACCCCTCCACCGTGAACTCTCAGGTTCGAATCCCCCCCCCACAGCACTTTTTCCTTTTTCCTGCTATCTCATATTCTTAACCATTCCCATTGTAGCATAATTGGGAAAGGATTCCAGGAAGATAAGAAAACTGATCTATACCTCAAATATGGAATAATGAGTATATGGACAAGTAAGTGATTAAGGGAAATAGTTAGGTGAAATTTAAATAATTAATTGGAACGCAAATTAAAACATAAATAAAATATGATGCAGGGATAAATTGAGCTAAACCCTAGCATTAAGATTCATGCAAAATAGAGATGCAGCCTGGGATTATTGTACATTGAATCTAAATTTACTTTTAGTGGTGCCTCTGATTAATATAAAATATAGTCGTCTAAAATATGGTTTTCGCTCCTATGTCTTTAAAAGGTGCATAAGCTGATAGCAACCTTAATCAATAGGGCGTCTTCAAGTAGAAGTATCTTGTTAGAAAGGTATATAAGTATATATGCGGCCATTATAATAAAGTAACCCCTAGGTCATCGAGCATCAAAATAATCTCACAGACATATAGATGCTCCAAAACAAACAGGTAATCATTAACATAAGTAATTAAGGTCACATAATATGATGCATACTAAGCTTTGCTCAGATAGCTAAGTTTAAACTAAAATTAGAAATAAAGATAAGCCTAATAGTAGCTAAGGTATAATCAAGATAAAAATAGTGCTATTGATTAAATCTTATTCCTAACACTAGCTTTGATACATAATAAAATTTAGCGCAATTGTATATAGAGCAAGCTGGGACTCGTACCAATGGATCCTAATTCGAATTAAACTTAAGCTAGCGATAAACGAAGATATATAAATATGATAATGGGATTATTAAAGATTTATAGAATAAGTACAGATCTCATCCATCAATCCAGGCTGCTTTTACCATAACCTAAGTTGCAAGGAATACATACCCAGCCAAACTCGTACTTCGATACATAGGTCTACCTTAACTCATGGAACTTCCTTGATAAATACAGAACTAATAAAAGAGATTAGTAATAAAAAGATCGAACATCGCCTTTCTCCAGTCGGCTAGGTTTGGCCACTTCTTTTCGAAAGTAAGTAATTCCTATAGATACTCCCTCACTTTTTTTACTCTTATTATCCTAAAATTTTCCCTCACGGTAAAGCCATTCAGATAACTCGTTCTCTCACTCAAGTCCAGTTACCACTGTGTTTGCAACACAATAAACCGAATCATCCTTCTACTCTCAAATCGTAATAAATGTATAAATTAAATTAAATCGGCCATTTGAATTATTTGGATTTATTTGGATCTTTTGAGTTATTTTCCTTTATTTGTATTCAGTCATTTAGCGTGTAGCTAGATAGTGGAGTCCTGAAGAATCAAAGGATCAGGCGTGATCAAGAGCGAAGCGAAGATAAAGTCCAGAAGCCAAGAAGAAAAGCATTGTGTGAGCTCAAGACCGCGGTAAACCGCGCCAGGCGAGTCAATACTTTGATCATGTTGAACCTACATTTTTTGCAAATTACTTTGGTTTAAATTATCAAATTGCATGCTGTTACTTTATATGCAAATACATGTTTAATTTAATATTCTAGTTATGTACCCATTGTTTACCTTGAATAATATTACCCCTCCTTTGGAATATTTGAATGTGTGATCCTTGTCGCCCTAGCAAAAATTATAATAGTAACCTTTCGAAAGTAAGTCCGTAATTATATGCCATGCTTAGTATTGTTTAGATACTCATGGGCGCGAGAGCGCCCAAGCATCACTTTTAATCCTGACAAAATTGGTTGGGCAGTCATGGAGGTAATGACTGGTACATTTGATATGAATATTTTATACTCCTAAAATCTCCAACTTGCTTAAATATCTGGGCGGATTGGTTCCGAGGGTATAAGTGTAGTGCAGTGGATGCACAAAGTGGGTTGTGGTAGGCCGCCCAGATAACCCTAAGGACTGAATCATGTGATGACCTCCCAAGTTACAACAGTACAACCACAAGCTGGCAAAGTGTAGGCAGGGCTAAATAATTTGCATTAACTTAGTAAGGGTTGTGCCGGTATGATCATGGGCGGATAGAGGATGACCACATCCTCCGGCATGATGATCATGGGCGGGTAGAGGATGGCCACATCCTCCGGCGTGATGGCGCAAGAGGGGGCTTCTGGAAGGGTGGGCGTACCCTTAGGAAGTGGAAACCTTAGCGGACGTAACCCTGCTAGGGAAATGCATTGTAACGGACCTGTGATAGACTACTCGACCGCATGTCTATGGAATCATGTGGGGCAATGAGTGGGATTATCTCTTGTGGGTAAAGTGTGCAAACTCTGCAGAGTCTAAAACTATTCGAATAGCCGTGCCCACGGTCAAGGGCGAATCATGGGAACTTTGCTAGATATATTTCTGCTTCAAAACACTTTATGGGTGGGAACGGAAAAATGGAGGGCGTGGATGGCCCTAGTTTGGATTTCCCTGGGTGTTGTCCCAGTGATGAGAAAGTAATATATGGTGTGATGCCATAAGTATTGTACGGTGTGATGCCGTAAGTATTGTATGGTGTGATGCCATAAGTATGAAAAATTATGACGATATTAGGCATATGGTGTGATGCCATATGTATGGAAAATTATGATGATATTCCTTGAACATTATGTTTTGTTACAAAACTGCTAAGTCACAGGAAGTTTCTATTTACAATACTTCTAAATAATGATAATACTCCTTACAAAAATAAAATGACAGGAAGATTAAATAGAGTCATAAGATAAGAAGAATGACAGGTTGTGGTGTATGCATAGAGTGGTTGGTGGGATCATGTTAATTATAGTGGGAATGATAGTGGGGGTTCAGGAAGACATACATTGGTGGAGCCTAAATGATGATATAGGCTAGATAGATGATATAGATGACTCTGGGAGAACTAGGAAGTGCAAAGGTAATTGCGGGATTGCAACATGGATAACTAATATAAATGCTAGGAAGATATTGGTGATGATGGGATTAATTAGATGGATGAATTGAGTCTTTGGGAGCATTAAAAATTATTGGATTATAATCTTGATCCGTGATATACTCGGTGGATGTATGCTAGTGAGTCGTAGACTTAATCATTGATATACTTGGTGGATGCTTACTGGAGAATCAAAGAGGTGATCAATGATATTCTCGGAGGATGTATACTAGGGAATTATTTAGAGATGGATAATGGATTATTGGATAAGCAAATAATGGTTGTGGATCAGTAATAAAAGGATTGGATTGTCAGGAATTTAGAATACAAAAGATATTGGTGGATTAAACAAGTGATATTAGATAAATGATGTCACTAGCTGCTTGGAGTTTTAGGCAGTAATTGCTCGGTGGATTATACAGATTATGATACTCGCTGTTTGAGGATTACGCAGCATTTGATTGGTGGATTGAATAATTGATGATATTCGCTATTTGGAGTTTTAGACAGCAAACCATATAGAGAGTATATGATTGGTGGATTAATTAAATGATGTCGCTCTCAGTTTAGAGTATTAGGCAGTAATCAATATAGAAGGAATCAGGTCGGTGGATTAGTTAAATGATGACACTTGCTGTTTGGAGTTTTAGACAGCAGTCAATAAGGAAAGTGCAATTTTCAGTGGATTAAGTCAATTTTGGCAATTGTAGTGTGGAGTTAGGTAGCAGTAATAACACCTTGAGTAAATAATAGTAATAATGCTACCAAAAGCAATTTTTGGCAAAATAAAATAACCCAAGCCTCTCCTTTGATAAGCCTTGCATACTATTTATTTGCATTTTGTGTATTGGCTCGCGGAGCACGGGGTCGGAGTGCTCACACTCGCTTTTGCGACAAAATTCAGAATCAGGAATCAAATCACCTCGCCTCAGCAACAAGATTGGATCATGATGGCTAAGAAGATGAAGATGTCAAGAACTAGGTCGCGAACCTCCAGTTGGCTGCCTGTGGGCATGTCCTGAAGGCCCTACATGTGTGCTTCGTTCTTTCGCTGCTGCAATTTACTGAGTTCGGCCCGATCGGCCCATGAGTAAGTCTATTATTTCAATTACGCTTCCGCATGATATGTACTTTTATATTCAGAAATGTAATCTGTGAGCACTATCTACTGATCCAGGGAATAGTGCGGTGGAATCACAGAGGATTTCGGATTGAAAAATCCAGGTCCGACAGGGATGGTATCAGAGCATATCGACTGCAGGTCGTGACCTAGTTAGTCTGGCCGATAGTGTCATAACTAGAATTATTTCTTAAAAATTCTATTTCCAGAAATATAAGTAATATTTCTCATTCTCATCTCTCTTAGATGATTCTCTCTCATCTAAATGCTGTCTTAGCCATTTTTACTTCTAGAGCTCTCTTACCCAAATTCAAAACAATAACACAAGGGAGTGCTAATATCAACCAACCCAAATACTTTCCTCTTCTGTCTATTAATTTAAAAGGAAAATTTTGTTTCTCTTCTCATATCCTTACTCCAGAAATTTAAGGTTAGGAACGCTGAAGATGTTCATAAAGATAAGGTGGTCCTGTTTTAAATGGACTACGCAAACAAACCTTGTGCATCTTATGTGTGCTCCCCGAGTAGACGATGTATTGTTGCGAGATTTTATTTGGCCCTGTGCACTGCTTTCTTGCCCTCGGGCATCCTATTTCGCAGTCACAGGAAAAGTTTGCTTTAAAAAAAATTCTTTGTGTGGTTCAGTGTCACTCCAGCTCCCTGGATGTGCCCTTTTAAAGTTAGAATGGGTTTGGATTACCTTATCCCCACGATTCTACCCTTACCTCATGCTATTCCCTCACACCTCTTACTGAAAACCCCATTGGATCCAAAGAAACGAAATAACAAGTAACCCAAAACCAGGGCAATCAAGAAGAAGCGAAGACTTTTCAACCTCTCAGTATTTAAGGAAAACAACATCACCATGAAGAAGACCACCTGCCCGAGAGCCACAGAGCAAGGGCACCTATTTCTGCAAAGGACAAGACCCTTGCCCCATGAATTGCTCCCCAAATCTGTTGTTGATCAAGACAGCTAAGAATACGATAGATGAATAATGACAATTGTCATTTATTTAAGGGGGGTAGCACTAAGAGGCAAAAATGTCAAGAAGCAAGTAGCCGGCAGACTACAACCTATCCAGGAGAACAAGGTATCTCTCTCTCCTTTTGACTTCTTCAAGTTCTAACCCCTATTGTGCAGATTTTCATCTCTCCATGAAGCTAAAGAGCTATACGTCAAGCAATACCTCGAAACCCATTGCTAGCCAATATAACCTCACCTTACTTCTTTCTGCTCTACCGGAATCTCGGGGTCGAGATTCATTTAAGGGGGTAGGTTTGTAACATCCTGAAAATTTAAATTTGAAATATGTGAAGCTTTTGAATTGTTTTTGCAATATATTCTACTTGGAGTTGGATCTTTATGGTGTTTTCTTAAATTTTGGTTGAAAATCCAAAATTTGGAGTAAACGAAAATATACAAGTAATGAAGATTCAAAATTTTAAATGAGTATAATTGCATAAATAATCATACAAAAAAAGAGAGGAAGAGAGTGCAGTCGGCCCAACCCCCTCACCCTGCTCCTCTCCCCACCAGCCTCGGTCGACCTCAGCCCGGCGCAAACTCCTCCCTCGCTTCCTTCTCCGCACGGCCCGGCTCGCCTGGCGTCACGCTGACCAGCGGACCCCGCCTCCACCCGCGCTTTCCCTCTCTGGCGCATGGGCCCTGGCTCCTGCCCCGCCCCTCTCCTTTCTTCTTCGCCCGCGCGCGCCCGCGCCCTCCTCTCCCCTCTGCTCGCTCAGCGCCCATTCGCCCCGTGGCCTCCATGCGCCAGCCCCTGTCAAGCAAACTCGTGCCAAATCTTTCCCCCGGATTGCGCTGCATTGCTCGGTCATCTCCGCCCTGCCACGCCGCCTGCGCGCCATCTGCACCGTCGCCTGGCGCGAAAAAGACAGCACGGCCGCCTCGCCCGTTGACGGCCCCGCTCGATCCCCTATAAAGGCCGCCAATGCTCTCAATCACATCCCCATCTCCCTCTCTTGCTCCAACCCCAGCCAATTGAACTTCCTTGCCCTCCTGGTCACCGGCGACCTCATCTCCTCCAAATCCGGCCGACACGCTCCCCAGCGAATCAAGCCGAGCTAGCTCAATTCCTCTCTCTCGAACCCTCCTCAGAGCATCGTGAAGCTATCCGTAACCTCACCCGAGCTTCCCCTTGCCCATACCTCACCGGCGCCAAGCTCCCTACTCCGCCTGTCGCCGCCGCTCGCCGTCGGCCCGCTCCGAAGCCCCCTTGGCTCCGCCGAGGCTACCACCCGCTTCCCCTCCCCGCAAGCAATCCATTTCCGCAGTCGCCACTCCCCCTCCGGCCACCCCCTCGCCGGTGACGCCGTCGGCCAAGCTACGCCCGAGCCTCCTCTGATTCTTCCTCGGTTTGGCCACAGCAATTGCTCACCTCTTCTATTTGGATTCCACCCCTATATCACTAAGTGGGCGCGGCTCAGTTGGTGACCAGCGCCTGTGGCTTACCCCTCCACCGTGAGCTCTCAGGTTCGATTTTGGCAATTGTAGTGTGGAGTTAGGTAGCAGTAATAACACCTTGAGTAAATAATAGTAATAATGCTACCAAAAGCAATTTTTGGCAAAATAAAATAACCCGAGCCTCTCCTTTGATAAGCCTTGCATACTATTTATTTGCATTTTGTGTATTGGCTCACGGAGCACGGGGTCGGAGTGCTCACACTCGCTTTTGCGACAAAATTCAGAATCAGGAATCAAATCACCTCGCCTCAGCAACAAGATTGGATCATGATGGCTAAGAAGATGAAGATGTCAAGAACTATGTCGCGAACCTCCAGTTGGCTGCCTGTGGGCATATCCTGAAGGCCCTACATGTGTGCTTCGTTCTTTCGCTGCTGCAATTTACTGAGTTCGGCCCGATCGGCCCATGAGTAAGTCTATTATTTCAATTACGCTTCCGCATGATATATTCAGAACTGTAATCTGTGAGCACTATCTACTGATCTAGGGAATAGTGCGATGGAATCACAGAGGATTTCGGATTGAAAAATCCGGGTCCGACAGTGCCATGCCCCCGGATGATGGCACCGTCTTCGTCGTGCCGTGGAACTTCGTCGAGCCATTCGCCGAACTTCCCCTCGCGATGCAGAGTCCGCCGCAGCGCCACCTTCACTGTGGCCTCCCCGATGTAGTCCTAGATTCAGTCGTGGAAGGCCCGAACGGCAGGGCAGACGGCGCGCATGGTTTCCGACATCACCCTGGCTCTGGTTGGCAACTCCAGCTGGGGGTCGACCAGCGCATCTATGTGCTGGCATCCTCGGTGGTGGAGAAGGGCGAAGGCGATGCGGGGGGTGATGAATGAGCAATGGTCGCCGAAGGCCTTGGCGGCGCGGAGGGCAAGGTCCTCGGGACCGAACGTCAGGGGCGGCACGTCCACGGAGAGGTCTTTGAGGGCGTCCTCCAGAGACTGCATGGTGTCCCATGCCGCCACCAAGGCGTCACCAAGAGTCGGTCCCTCTCTCCAAGGGACGCGGCGAGCTAGGCCTTCTCCTCCTCCAGCATTGCAATCTACTGGAGTAGGCCGTCGTGCTCTTCGGCTGTGGCACACTGGGCCTCCGCCGCTACACGTTGCGCCTCCGTCGCCGAGTACTGTGCCTCTACGGCAATTATCTGCGCATTAGAGACTGCCTTCACAACCTCCATCTCTAGAAAAGAGATGCACTCGTCCTTGGCAGCATGGGCCTCTTTGGAAGCTCGAAGACGGCCCTCTAACACCCTCCGCTCACGGATGCGTGCCTACTGCAGGGCTCGGCTGAGGGCAAGGATCTGCGCAGTGTGGCTGTTAGCAAAGTCCCAGATAGCGGCACAAATCGTGAAGTCAAGCACTTACCTTCATCTCCGAGGCCTCCATCACACCTTCCAGCAGCTTCGGCCTGCACGTCGACAGCACCCGTCGATCCACGATGGAGTCGATGTACTCTGTGGCTCCTTGGAGAGCCCTAGCATCTTCGACCAGGGAATAAAATCGGAGACACTCGACCGCTGAGCCTCCGCACCGACGGCTCCGAGAGCACCAGGTGTTGACATCACGTCCTGGGCAAGAAGACCGGACACTTCACGGCCATCTCCATTGCTCGATCCATGGCTGCGTTCGGGAGACCTTGTCTCGCCTGATGTTGACGACGGAATGCGCGAGCAGATCGAAGAAAGCTTCGCGAAGTCGCAGGGGGAGGCGCAGGGAGGTATTCGCTCTGCCTCAGCCCAGATCACGGGGGCTTCATCTGTGTGCGGGGGCGACAAGTTCCCCCTCATGCCGGATGGCCTCCCCATCGGACCCCGGATCCTCGGCGACTCTGACCGCCATAGCGAACCCCTCCTTCGGCCGGGAGGGCGATCGTACACAGGGGCGCTTCGCCCTTGGGGACGCTGGTGATGCTTCCTCGGCCTCAGTGCCCAGCACAGGCAATAAGGCCACGGCGACCAGGGCAGGCGATGAGGCCTCGCCCTCCTAGGTGTCGGTGCCACAGCCTATTTCCTCGGTGCCGCCCAGGGCCCCCTCGTCGAGGGTAGTGTGCTCCGCCTCCGCCTCCAAGTCCGAGTTGGCGTACTCTGCCATGTCGGACCTAGTGGCGGTTGTGCCCTCAGCTTCGGCAGCAATCACCGGAGATGCTGCCGCCGGGCTGGATACGGCAGCGTCAGATCGGGTTCTGCACCGAGAAGGAGATGCCCCCACCTTGCTGTCGTCATCGCGGTGGCAAGTCCGAACTGGAACCGTGCGCTCTAGCACGGGGATGCCTAGAGCTTCGCAGACTCGACTTATCTGTCCCAGCTTTGCCGGGTGGTCGCAGATTCGTGCAGTTCGTGTTCCTTGGCCGTGTATGGCCCAAGGAATGCAACTACCGCGCGCTCCGCATCCTCCAGCAGGAACCCTGCAGGTAGAGCGAGGCATCATTCATAAAAATTTAAATGCATACATATATATGTGTACGCAGCCTATGGCTGAAGAACTCACGAGGAGCGGAGGGCTTCGGAAGAGAAGACACTGTTGGCCGAACGCCATCCTGCCGGATGGCACCTCACTGATGCTCATCAAGGTCGCGCATGTTGAACCGGAGGGTGGTACCGACAAGCCTCCACGCCCGCTGCTCGTCGTCGCCTTTGGGCCCCACATTCAGTGAAGTATTGAAGGACATCGGTCGTCCCCTGCACCGGAGGCCGCTGCTGCTCATCATGCGGTGGTAGAACCACCGCCACATCCAGCCAGACTCCCACTTCCCTCGCGTCGAGTTAGCGGGAAAGATATTTGCGCATTGCAGCCTCAGCATGAAATTGACGCTACCGAAGTTTGAGACCGCCCCCCTTCAAGCCTCTTCGGCTGGCAACGCGCGTCATGGAGAAGGGTGAATAGGGTCGCGCTGGGATGGATACCTTCTGTCCGTGCCGCCCAGGCATAAACAGCCAGGCGAACTATCGCATTTGGGGTCAGTTGCACCAACTCCAATCCATAAGTCCGCAGGACCTCGCCGCCGAAGAGCGTTGCTGGTATCCGAAGCCCGGCCTCAAAATACGCGACGAAGATGATCGCCTCTGCTTTCTCCGGGTGCGACTCCGTCTCGTCACTAGCAGGCAGCCTAACCACAGCACGGTCCTCCAGCCTCCCCTCCCGTAGGAGAGACTGGATCGTCCCCTCCGTCACAAGACTCGGCCCTAGAACACGGGAGCAATGGCCTCCCGCCTTCTCCCTGACCTCCCATCGTTTGTTAGCCTGCGATGGCTCACGAACCACCAAAGGGTATTCCACCGAGGCTGACGACGAACCGCGCTGGCGAGGCGAGGCACTACCGCTGGGCCGGTGAGCAGGTTCTTCACGGCAGGCCATTCTCCCCTCAAAAGCGCAGGGCCAAATGAATGGGGGCAGAGGCAGATCGTGTCAGCAAGCGAGGAGAAAAGAAAGCAAAACAACGGCAAGCGAGCAAATGAGCAAATGGGAAGAACGTTCACGTGCCAGTGACAAGCGTATATAAAGCCTTCTCACCTCCCCCACGATCGGGAAGGTAACCGGTGGGAGTCCAACGGTTTGGCTCCCCATGATTGGGAAGCGCAACCGGTGGTAGCCGGAGGCGCGTAGTCGTAGGCCGCCTGACAGCGCACGACACGCTAATAGCGTCTGCCACGCGTCCCCCCTCTCTCGGGAAGGAATGCACAACCGTGGTCGTGCGACCACTGACAGCGCACGACGCGCCAATCACATCCCGCCATGTGTGTGCCTTTCCATCGGAACGGCGCGTACGACCACAGTCGCGTGACCCTGACACCTCAGGGGTCAGCACGATTCTCGCCACCATTAACACATCGACTTCAGGCTGCGAGACATCGGGCCGTAAGTCGACTTCCCATCTACAAGACAACCTCGAAAATCACCTCAGCGGCGTGTCCACTTCGGACTCGTCTCCACGGGACGAACCCGCCCTCGGCTTCGACATCACACACGTGGCGCGGACCCGCTCCGCGCATCGACAGCATGTCCGCAAGATGAGCACAACCTCGCCTCGGCGACTCCGCCGGTAACCTCGACTCCACGGCTGTAGAACTCCGCGGTCGAAGACGGGCTTCGCATCCAGCGCGACTCCATATCTTCGGCGCGAAGCAGGGCTGCATCGGTAAATGCATGTCTACCCAAGATCACGTAAGGTCACAGGCCGCAGGGACGGAGAGGCCAAATGGCTCAACAGCATGGCTTCGGCCTGTGAAGCCCTTCACCATAAGAGGCTCCTGTTGTAGGGGTGGCCCCCACCTAAGCCCAGCCGGCTTGTTAGAAGGTCGTAAAGCCCAGAATGGGACATGTATAATGACATAAATGCCCTTGAGAGGGATACTTGGGTGTAAGGACATAACTGTAATACGCTCCCCATGTGAATATATATATAAGCCATCCAGGCCATGGGAAGAGCCCTAATCATTGCTCACCTAACATCTCCACTACCATACTATCATCTCTCTGTTTGGTCTATAACCACAACAGTATATATATAGGGTGAGGGAAAATAGTCCCATATGGAAAGGAAACTGAATCAGAGTCGGTTGCTACAGATTGACACCACGATTCAGAAATAAAGTTTATGCTTTGAAGATGCTAACTTCATACTAGGGTTTAAGGGTGCCAGGAAGGCACTTTGTAGCCACCATCAGGGGCGGAATTGGGCCCCCGGCAAGGTAGACTCTAGCCCGGAGCGTGAAAAAATTAGCAATGTATAGCCTAGGTCAGCCCGGGGTATTTTTGCTATTATTCAGCCCAGGTAGCCCATACGGCCCGTCTCTCCGTGCGGCCCACTCACGCGCAGCGCACTCGCACTCACGCGCAGCGCGCTCGCGCTCGGCCCACTCGCGCGCGCGCGGCCCACCCCGCTGCCGCTTCATGCGCTCCGCGTTGCGCCGCAAACCCTAGCTAGCAGCAGCCGCGACGGCGCACACGCGAAGGCGACGCCGCACCGCTTCGCTCGTTGCAGCGCCGCCTCATCCGCCGCCTCGTCGCCTTCGCCTCGTCCGCCGCCTCGTCGCGCGCCCTCGCCTCGTCCGCCGCCTCGTCTCCTCGCCTCGTCCGCCGACCGTTGACTCGTCTCAGATCTCCGCCGACTCGCCGCCTCCGCTTGGATCTCGCCGACCGCCGCCTCGTCGCGTCGCCCTCGCCTCGTCGCCTCCGCGGCTCCGCCTGCGTCTCGAGACTCAGATCCCGACGACGCCCCTCCTCGGCTCCTCTGATCGCGCCGCCGCCACCTCTGGCGGCGCGGCGACTGGCGTCGCCACTCGCCCCCTCTGTTCGGCTCTGCGCTGCTGCGCAGTGCCTCCTGTTCACTCAAGTTTACTTGCTATCCTTGAGATTTTGTATGAATTGATCAAAGTTCCTTAATCTGCTTAGTGCTGTTTTATGAGATAATTAGATAATTCCTTTTGGTGTGTTCTGTCAACCGATAGTGGTCTATTGATTTTGTGGATGCAAATCTTGTGATAGTTTAGTAAAGCATAATTTAGAGATCACATTCTAATTCAGACTGTCATATCAATTCTAAAGAATAGACAATTGTATTGAGAAGGCCAAGATTAATTCTTGAGCAACTCTGCATCTGAGAGCAATAATTTCAATTAAAACTGAGCTTTATGCAGTTATAATTGTTCCCCTGGTCATGAAACTGTTTTATATGCTCATCTCAGTAGTTATCTTGTTTCATGCTTTAAGTATATGCTTTAGCATAAATGACATGAAAGATTCATATGACTGTGTGTTAATTTTGTCATTTGTTTGCTGATGGATATATGCTTTATTTATAGCAATTATTGTTGGGATTAAAACTGAATTTGTGCTGAAACTGCAATTTATCCAACACTCTGAACCACTCACAAAAATAAATAGGTCACTAGTGTATATATGCAAGTGCTGAAAAATTGTATGTAAAGATGCGCTAACATAGCACAAGGATCTGAGAGATGTCAGTTGACACCTGTAGGTAGTATTCCTTCTGTTAATCTTTGTTTATAGTCTCTTCATTATTTTCTAACATAGGAGAGCGTTTTCAAGGGATGAGATTACGTAAGAAACAACTATCTCGTGCTAATGGTAAGTTAGTTTCTTATAAATATAAACTTTGTGTTGTTCGTATTTATTCATACACCTGTTTGATTTAGTCTCATATGTTATCTTTACAGGATCTGGTTCATGTCCAACTATCAATGAAGAAATGACAAGATAAAATAGAGAGTAAATCTTCGTAATTTAGGTACTCAAATTGTATCTCTATTATGTTATATTTTTTATATTTTGATATTATGCCATGTTTTTGTTATTATGCTTTATATTTACTTGTTTATTATTGAACTTAAGTTTCATATCAGTAATGCAATTAGCTAATTATGATATACTTTTGTTATATTGTGGTATGGGTACAAATTGACGTTAGTTTTAGGTTGTTAGAGTTCAGCCTAGGGCGTAGCCAAATCCTGGTTCCGCCACTGGCCACCATGATTCAGAAATAGAGTTTTGATCTATTTCCAAAGAAATTGCGGGAGGCACGTCTCTGTTTTGCATTGCTATGTCCGAGTCCATCGTCGACTTCGTCTCGATTTGCTTTGTATCATCCTCGATCTGAAGTTCAGTGTGTCATTGTCGAATTCATCTTCGCGCCTCAGTCCACGACATTCTCGTTCCACATGCCATGAAGAAAAAGCAGAAGTTGCGTTCGATCTCGCGTAGCATCATCTCTCGTTGGTCGACGTGTGTACAGAGGCACAAGGCAACGCTTGGCTTCAACACCGCATGGTCGACTTTTCTTGCTTTGGTCATCGTAGCACTGCAAGATTCAGTAGTACCAGCATCCGGTTTCTTGTTTGGTGATCAGCCTAGACTGCACATGTCGTCCCGTGCGTGAACCAGTGGCAGCACACATGCCTCGGCGTAATCAACAGCGAGCGACAGCACACAGGCGACTAGAAGATTTCCTCTCAAGCCTCAGGTTTCCACCTACATGCATGTACTGACTAAATGCACGGCTACATGCATGAGGTGATAAGATGTTTCGCTGCATGCATGCAAAACTATGTTTTGCTTGGACTAAATAACTGATGGTTGGTTGCTCTTGATTAGTTAATGCTCTACTAGCTACAGTACTAGAAGAGAGTAATTATTACTATTGTTATTTTCAAAAAAAACTTGTTGCAAATAACGCACAGAAAAATAAAGACAAGAGACTTGAGTAGTTTCTTGTTTTGGTTCCTTCTCTTCATCTACCTGGCAGCATTGTATCAAGGTGAAGTGTTGCAATAGGATCTACTTGTAGTGTTCTTACTTTCTTTTAGCCGTACTTAGGGGTGGGAAACAGTAATGGATAATCCGTTTTATCTGATATTCATATTCGAAAAAACGCAAATGTGGTAAGCAAAATCCATATTCGAAAATGTTCGTATTCATGTTCGACAATATTCATATCCGTATTTGAGAATGTTCGTATTCGCATTCGTATTCAAGAACATTTGTATTCATATTTGAGACTATTCGATCTGTTTCCTATGCCGGCCGAGATTTGTATTCAATCATGTTACATAAATTTGTTCTACCGAAATTTGTTATAGAAGTTGTAGGAGGATATTCGTATTCGACCAAATTAAGTACATATTCGATTCGAATTCATATTCGTTACAACATTCAATTCGTATTCATTTTAAAAATATGAATTCGTATTCGTATTTGAGACTAGTCAATCGTATTGGATCCATTTCCATCCCTAGTTGTACTTAAGTGGTTTTATTTTGCTTCCAAAGGTTCAATTGTTCTATTGCACACTGATTTGCTAGTTCAGTTTTTCTATTGAACACATCACTTTGCCTTGGTTGGATATGTAAAATTTTTCTTGTTACTCAGCCAACGTGCATGCATCACTCACTAGGAAGTTGATAATCTGAAATATATGCACTCCATCTTCTTAGTCCAAAGTTTGAACAATCAATCAATCAATCAATCAATTAGTAATCTGATCTAATTGTTGTTCTCTAGTGGCATACTTGCATGTTCAGATTTATATAATTATTAGTAAGATGATAAATAGTATTACTACATCACTCACTAGGTTGTCTACATGTTTTTATGATTATTTATATGGAGACAGATAGTACAGCTAGGGGAGATTTGAATTCTTTATCAATTGAGCAAGTGGAGCCTCCAACTGATCAAGTCATCCTCAATGAATGATGTTGGCTTAA
Organism: Dendrocalamus sinicus; assembly: GCA_036346575.1. Lineage (NCBI taxonomy): Eukaryota > Viridiplantae > Streptophyta > Magnoliopsida > Poales > Poaceae > Dendrocalamus > Dendrocalamus sinicus. The sequence goes on along the minus strand of CM070656.1, from coordinate 17,480,732 downwards.
ACCCTTTTTCTACAAATATAGAGGGGCAAGAGACATCTAGTACTCATATAGAAGCCGATGAAATTGAACATGTTGCTTCTGCTTCGTCTAGACAAAAAGGAGATGATAAAAGGAAAAAGCGCAAGCAAAGTCATATTGCTAGGGTTCTTGAGAGCTACTTGGAATTCAAGAAGGAACAATCCAAAAACTTTGTTGAAGAACTAAATGAAACAACAAGGCTTGTTTAGAATAATGAGTTTTCTATTGGAAAGTGTGTTGCTGCTCTAGAATCAATTGAAGAGCTAATAGATTTGAAGAAGGCAATGGCCCTAAGACTCTTTAAATACAAGCTGAATAGAGAAATTTTTATCAACACCAAAAACCCAAATGTTCGATTGCTTTGGCTTCAGAACAAAATTTCTCTATAGGCAAGTTGTCTTCTTTCCATTTTCCTTACTTTGGCTTAAATCTCGTGGCTTTTTTTAACAATGTCAAGTTGATTATGTGTCTAGTTATTCTTTCATTATCTCTGCCACAAGATGATTGATTTTTTTAAGAGCAATGCTTCCTCATATGTTATTTTACCTGTTTTTCTTAGATTAGCCAACAATTCACCTATCATAGGCATTTCAGATCATATTGTTTTGTGGTTTGTTTGCTTAGGCATTAAGCTGATTTACTTCTGGACATTATGGAAGGGCATGCAGTCAAAGAATACACATTATTATTGGTTCATTATAAGTAGTTCTATTTTGTGTTATAGTATTCAAAAGATATTATTGTTTCTTTTATATCCACATAGGTAGTTCATGCATCTTCTATAATATCGAAGTTTGGAAAAGCTAATTTGAAATTTCCCACTTACTAAAGTCTTATATTATTGTTGATTCCCAAATGAGATGTTCATGTAGCAGTTCATGACTTATTAATGCATCTACTGATCATACTTCCTTTACCACTATCTTGCTGATTAATGAAGTTCATTTGTAGAAGGTATATGTGGTTCATGTTATCAAACTGGTCAAGTTATATCATAATAATCTTTTTTAGAGCTATCATATAAATCTTAGAAGTAGAGTATCCTTATAACTACCAGGTTCATATTGTAGCTAATAGGGTTCATCCAATTACTGATCAGTCCCTTTCTTATAGACAAAAAAAGTACAGAAATATTCCAATACACAAAAAAATGCTCAAGTTACATTTTGCTATTAGATCTGTGTTGTGTTGTTGTAATGATGTATTTGGTGGTTGTTTTTTTAGGCATAGATGCGGTTGTAGTGGTTGCTGATGGGTGTCACCTAGGAAAATTTTTGTGCATACTATATATGTCAAACCAGATGGCCTTTGTATGTGTGTGAGATATCTATTTCACTTTCTTGATAATCTAAGCTATTATACCTAATGGTTATTTTGGTGAGTAATTTATTTATATCTAATCCTTCTTGGCTGGTTGGTTTATGAATTGGTTGGTGCTATGTACAAGAAATTAGCATAAGAATTGCATGTACTGCTTCTAGATTTGGCTCTGTCGACAATTGTTGTGCAGTTATTGGCTGAAAAATTCTTTTTGAGGTTTGGGATCATATAATGCTGGTGTGTTGTAGTTCGTAGTCAATGGTTTAACATGATAATATTTGAAAGGAGGATAAAAACTAGAAGGGTTGAATCTGTGTGGTGTGACAAGATACTGTTTCTAGGTGAATGAATTCACTTGGATGATCTGATTGGTCATGAGCTAGCATGTTGTTCTCTATTAGGTATACCAAATTATAAGTACAAGTTCAAGGTATATCTGAAAACGCAAGGATTACCAAAATGATCAAGTTAAAATGATCTGAAATGCATTATGTTGGTCACCTCCTTGTTGGTGGGTTAGGATCTTAAAATTGCATGTAGTGTTATCTTCCAAATTATGCTTCCTCCTTTTGAATTGGCATTTGTCCCCTTGTATCCATCAGTTGGTAGTCAATTTCTGTATTAGTTTATGAATCTTTTATTCATAACAAATGATTGCTTGATTTATTAGTTTCTGATCATGTGAATGTACCTAACAAATTTTAGGCTCATGTGTGAACTCTGAACCTTACAGAAGAAAGGATATATAGGAAGACAATTTATCTAGGATGGGTCCCTTTATATAGGAAGACAATTTATCTAGGATGGGTCCCTTTTTATAGTATATGTATGCCTTTTACCATAGAGCTTTTACTTTCGGTTTTCAGATTGACTAATCAGTTTTCATATTGTTTCATATAGGCATAAGACAGCAGAAGAGAGAAGGAAGTGGCTAGATCTAGACTGGGTGGATGCTTGAAGTGTCATATTGTTGTATTTGCAATATGGCACACAAGGCTAGCTGGATGCTTGAATTCAACTTTTGCATGAATTGGATTCATGCCTTGTGTTATGGATGATTAATTTGATTGTATGAAACAAATGATGAATGCTCTAGGTACAGTAGTACTAGCTAAACAAGTTTGGATTTTTTTCCCCATGTATGAATATGATCTACATGCATGGATGTATGGATTTGATTTGAATGTTGATGCATATTTTAGCACCCTCTTTCTCCAAATTTTATGATTTTTAAGTTATTTTTATTATCTTATTTGCATTTTTTCAATTTTTGGGTGCCTTTTCGAATTGTTAGTGGTTTTTTGAATTTTTTATTTTTGTGAACATTTCTAACTTTTCCTGAATGTTTCTATTTTTTATTTTTAGGTTTTTTAAAATATTTTTGAATGCCTAGGATTTTTATCCCCATGTCTTCTAAATGGTGATAGGTAATATTTTACCGTAGAGGTTATTATCCCAAGGGGTTAGGAGGAATTCCTTGTACCCTCAAAATCCCCTCTAGAGGAAATATTCCCTAAATTTATTGTCCCTACTATCCAAACAAGCTCTAAAGGTTATAGGTACAGCATGCTTAAAAAGCCACACTCGATAAGGTAACTTCAGTTATTGCTACAGCTACTACAGGCAGAGAATCTGAGTAAAAAAGAAAGAAAATTGCGTGTACTTCTTTGGTAATTGTTCAAGCTCCCCAAGTAAAAGAAAAGTGTGTGTTGCCCGTTGCCAAATGCCCAAAGCAGAGGCCCCTTCCCCTATCCCTCCCAACTCCCCTCCCTCTGGTGCTGTAGGACCCCAGATTTTAGCAAACCTAGATCCTTTTTGATTCCACTACACTATTCCCTAGATCAATAGATAGTACTTACAGATATATTACTGTATATCAAAAACATATCATGCGGAAGCATAGATAATACAGTAACAACTTACTTATGGGCCAATCAGACCGAAATCAATAAAATGCAGCAGCGGAAACTTTACGCAAGTGGGACTCTCAGGACTTACCCATAGGAAGCCAACTAGGATTCGCGACCTAGTTCTTGGCCTCTTCATTTTCCAGCTCTATCGATCCCCTTAAAACACTGTAGGGCTTGATCTTCTTTTTCTTATTGATTGAGTAATGGTAATTGAGTAACAATGAGTACAACGATACTCAGCAAGCCACCACACAGGATGCAATAACAATAAATGCAAAGCTGTTAAGGGAAGTTTGAGGTTCTTTTAGTTGCTCAAAGCATTTTTTTTGAAAGTACAATAAATAGAAAATCTCCTGAGACTTAGCAGTTATAACTAAAACCGATTTTTTAAAGTTGACATGAGGATGCAATATTAATTATAGCCTAAGTTACATCCACCTTTTACAGTGCATGCTAGTTTTCACCACTGGAATACAGTTCCCTCAAGGAAAAGTCAAAGTCAAGGTTACCTCACCTTGAAGAGTTTTCATCTCACCCATAAAGTTTTTTGAAATAGAACTAATTCGAGAAAATTCCCATGTCCGCCTGTGACCGTTGGCATGGCCATTCGAATAGGTTTTACTCTGCAGAGACTGTACATCTTTGACCACAATAAACAATCAAATGGACGGCCCTACGCGATTCCTTGGTTACACAGATCGAGAGATTGTCACGAGGCCATTACAATACCTCGCCCCCCGAGCATCTCACCCATATGGGCTACTCCCATACATAGTGGGTCCCATAAGTTGTGCGAGATATTCAACCATAGACCAGCAAGGCCGGTCTCCACTTTCTGCAACCTTAGCCCTAGCAAACATCACCCTCTACATAATGTCTCATTCAGGCAGGATCTTCATTAACCTGCTGCACCTGTCTCCTGGGAGATGACTTCGAGGGTTTAGTAAATTATACAGCCAAGTCTACACTTTGCCAGCTTGTGGTAGTACTATTTTACATGAGGAGGTCATCACAGGATTAAGTCCTTAATTTGTCTGGGTAGCTCATACCACAAACCATAATTTCTCATGTGACATCGGCACCAACCTCTCTTACCATCCACCCAAACAGGTATAGCAGGTTTTTAGGGTTTTGAGAAGCATAAATCCAATTATCACAAATTATCAGTCACTTACATCCCGTGACTGTCCTAAAATAAGTTTTCATGTTTGATGATTGATGATCAGGGCAAACTAGTGCCTTGGAGTTGACAAGACTAGCATGTCATTTAATATGACTTATAACTAGTAAAGTTATCGTTAACATCTATGGTGACAAGAATCATATATTTCAAGTGTCAAGGAATCGCATAACAATAATATTACTATGCCATCAAGTAGGCATGTAGCTAGCTTAAATTTTGACATACATTTGCATAATAAATTAAGCATGCAATTTGATAATTTAAAGGAACATAATTTTTCCATAAAATGTAGGATCAATATGATCAAAGTGATGACTTGCCTTACTCGATTTACTATGGCTCTGATCTTACTCAAAGCCTTCTTAGTCAGTGGTCTTGAATTCCTAGTCTTCATCTTTTACCTGAATCTTAATCCTGCTCGAACTTGTCGTCTCTTTGTGGCTTCAACTTCTAATTACGTGACAACAATTGACAGACCAAATAAATCCAAAGAACCAATAAAGTCCAAATAAGGCCAATTGAGTTTATTTATAATTTGCTATGATTGAGGATCTAAGAGAAGATTTGCCGAGTTGCGGGATAGAGATAGAGTCAAACGAATTTTTGAGTGGAAGTGAAGTGATAGAGTACTTCACCAGGAAGGGTATAAAAGGAGGATTAATCCTGCAGGAATAAGAGAATATTCCGCTTTAAGTTGGAACATGGCTTGACATAGTTGACACACAAGATACCAAGGCTCTTTTTAATTTAATAGCTTCCTTTAATTTATTTATATTTATAAAGGAAGTTCCATAGGTTAGGCAAGACCTACGGTTAGATAGGAGAGATTAACCGGGATATTGAGTAATACTTGTTGAGGGTCAAAAACTTGGTATTTTTAGGATATGAGTTCCACAAATGATGTTTATAATGCAAATTGGTTTATTTAACTTGATAACTCAAGATGCAATATTATCTGGGATTGCAACTGCCCATTAATTGAGCCATTATTTCAATAACTTCATCAAAATATGGAGTTGGTTATTTTAATCCAATCGCTATTATGAACAAAGTTGATTATTCTGCTTGACTCACAAATTTATTAAAAATGACCAACTATCCCCATTTTATTGTATGAGGAGTCAATATGTTATCCAGGTTCTCTTCAAGATTGAACTGAACTATCAGTGTATTAAACATTCTTAAATGTCATAAATTTAAATCCTGAGATAAGGACCAGATGGTTATTAATTACGCAATATTTCCTTTTTGTAGGATTCTTTAATTAAATGTGTTATTGGCACATGAAATGCTATTTTATGCATCTTTTTGCAAGATTTTAGTTTAAGATAAACATTAGTGGATTATGAGTATTTTTGAGAGCCATTTGATTAGTGATGGGATCTAAGAAAAAGATTACTGATGCTCTAGTTATTTTGAGAATGTTTTAAACACATATAAGGTGACCCTTGATTTAAATCTCGGCATTTTATAGATAATTTTTTGGAGACTTAAATTTAAATGATTTACCAAAAATTATTTTAAGCATTATTTAAAAGAGGGGCTTCATGATTTTTGGGCGTGAGCAAATAACATCTATCATTTTATGCGGCAATGTCTTGTTACACCAATTATCTTTAACTTGCATTTGATAATTCTGATCAGGAGATATCGATATGATATTATTGTTCGGACCACTTGTGTTTTGAGAAGATTTGCGATCGGTATTCGAGTTTCTAGAGTAATCTTGAGAGCACTAGAAATTATCTTTGAAAAGTTTTAAATCTCAATCTTGAGGTAATATGCAAGATTACATTCTTGTATTGAATATTCACATGATCTTGATAAACCTTGGTTGACAAGAAGTTAATCCAGATTAAATTCTCTAGCATTTTTAATTGGCATGAACTTTGGTCATAATTAAATTATACTCTCATTTTTATTTATGCAAACTCATATTTTGATAGCACCTTAAATTTTACATGTAGCAATACCTTAGCTAAGATCAAATCTCCACTGCTTACTACCTTAGCCATTTGCTAGATGAGGTGGCCCACTTGTCATTAGAATTCTTCACAGTAGAAAAGGGGAAGGGGCAGAACTAGAGGAGCTAGGGGCAGCTAGCCAGTAGTGGTATCGCCAGCGGGCGATGGCTAGGGAAAGGGAGGAGGCAGGCGAAATGGGGCGCTCGAGAGGTGGTAAGTCCAAGGGAGGTGGTAGCTCCGGCCGAGCGGCGCCATGGGGCTTGGGCGGTGGTGCTGGGCGGTCGGTGGCGCGGTGGCCATGGGGCGACGGCGGTCGGAGTGAGGGGAGAGCAAGGTGAGGTGACTACGAGCAAGAGGGGGGTTGAGGAAAGCTCACCGTGCAATTGCCCGAGCTGAAGGGAGGCCGAGAAGGTTTGGAGACACGTGCCAAGGGTAGCACGGTGGGGCTCACATGGGGGAGGAGCTTCGGCGATGGGGAGCTTTAGCCGATGGTCGGGGAAGCTCCGAGGCGTCGAGGAGACACTCTAGGTGTGAGTAATTAGGAGGTGGTGGCACGAAAAAGGAGGAGCGACGGTGGAGGTGCCGTTGGTCAACGGCGGGGAAGAAGGCTGTGCGGTGGGCTCCGGCGGGGACGGCTCTAATTCGACCACTCGAAATTGCAATTTGAAAAGTTGGAACATGGCGTGACACACTCAGTTCAGGAAGAGACCCACCGGGATGGCTGAAACACTGGGATGGTGACAGGCGGCGAGCGGACACGAGCTGAATTGGAGCTCTGGCAACGGTTAATGGAGAACAAGGATAGGGGGAAGATGTAGGGGCAAGAGGCGAGCCAAGGGGCTTCTTACAGCTGCGAAGGGGAGGAGTTATTCTGGCGCTATGGCCACAGCGCGCGGGAGTCAACATGGCGGTGCGGGCACAGGGTGTCACGGGCGTGGTGGCAAAGGTGTGGTGGGATTCGCTGGCATGCAGGCAGGGCGCAGGGCCACGCGACAAGATGGCGAGGTGACTCGATGGGTAGAGGACAAGCTCATGGGCTATCGTCCAGCGCGGCATGGGCAAAGTGCACGGCGTTAACGCCAGGCGCAAAGCAGGCGTGTGCACACGAGTGGCATAGCATGGTCGCAGCATGATTCGTGCGGTAGTAGGAGGGGCAACGGGGCAGGGTGACTACATTGGCTCCCACGGCTGGCGTGATGACACAACGGGGTCAACTCTCTGGACGGGTGCGAGGGTAAAGGCGGCACGGTTTGCTAGAGGAGGCGTGGGCACATCGCACATCCTATCGACAGGGCTGGCGCTTGGGGGATAGAGAAAAGGAGGGAGAAGAAAGAGAAGGAAGGAAGAAGGAAATGGTTGGGGGCCACTTGGTATAGAAGGAAAGAAGGGAAGGGACAAAGAGGATGCCAACACAAAATTGGAGATTTGAGTTTGACTTCAAAATTTTGGATTCAAATTTTAAATTCAAAGATTTGAGGTTCGAACGATATTTTGAAACTTCAGAATTTGAATTCTTGGTTATAATGATTAATTGGGGAATGTTAATACTAACTTTGATAGTCTCTAATCTTGGTTTTGAAATTTCAAATTTTAGTTTTTAGTTTTGAATTTTAGACTTGCAAAGAAACACGAAATTTCCTCGATTGATTTTCAGTCTTGGCTTCTGATCTCAAAATTTCGATTTCATTAATTGAATTTTTAGCAAAGAACCAAAATAAGAATCTCGAATGAGCGACAAAAATTTTAAATAGCACCTAAAATCCATAAAAGATTTTAAATTCTTCCCATTTTTAAATACCCCATATTTAGAATGTTACATGTGCCCAACCCTAAACGGCCAAACCCTCGCCGTCGCAGCACCACTTCCTCGGCGGCCGGAGCGTCCGTGCTTTCCACTAGGGTTTGTCGCTTTGGACGGAGAGGGAGTAGGCCATGGCGGACCCTCCTTCCCCTCGCCTCGACGAAGACGACGCCTTCGGCCGCGACTTCAACGCCTCGCCTTCCCCCGACGCCGCCCCCGCCCCCGCCCGTTCCGGTCTCTCCGTCCCTCTTCCATTCCTTCTCCGCCGCCTTTGCTTTTATCAATATTCGAGCTTTGGTTTCTGGGAACTTACCTGATTCGTATGGTGCTTGTTGCTGCTGCTGCTGCTTCTTTTTCAGGCGAGAAGAGGCCTTTCGGCGATCTGGACGATGACGATGACGACGTCTTCGCTTCCAAGAAGGTAATTGTTCTTGTTTCGTATTGTCGAAATCCAGTACAAAATCTTTTGCTTTTTTGGGGGCGCTGTTGGAACAATTTTTTTAGCAAATTTTATGCATCAGACGGATTCCCTATTGCGAAAATTACTATTACCATTAGGGTTTGCAATAATGGAACATGGAAAAATGCTTGGCACTTTGGTCTTGGTGTAGTTGTTTCTCTCCTCAAAGTGTGGTGCGGTGCATGAGATGCCATGGTCGTTTTCCCATCAGATGTGGGATTAGGAAACCAAATAGTTTGTAGGATTACAGAAAGATGCTATGTAGGTTTTGGGTTTGAAATTGAATAATGTAACTGTGTTGCACTGGTCTGAAGTTATGCAGCCAGCAAGAAAATACTGCTGTTTTTAGCCTTTTGTTGGATGTAGTTCTTTCTTGCCTAGTTTGTTCTGCATATGACATGAGGTTATGTGGTTTCAACCAACAAGAATTGCGTTTAAGACAACAATTTGTGTTGCAGGGAAAGACAAAGGTGGAGGAAAGTGCACCAGGTGCTGCCACAGGAATGATTTTGTCTCTTCGGGAAAGGTACATCACATTTCTTATTATTTAAATGTTTGAGCTCTTACTTTTCTTTTTGCAAATAACAGTGGTTAGGTTGTTAATTGTGAACATGGCACTGAGTATTCTCCCCCTATTGAAGTTTGCAGAACTGCAAAGATAATCTTGCGTCATGCCAGGTGTGTAGTTAGTCACTTTCTGTGCTGTTCGCATTTTGGTAGTGTGTTACAACATTGTTGAGCTGAATATGTAACGTGTAATGAGTTCAAGTATTCTGTTATGCTCTGGTATAAGATGATCACTGTAAATCAACATTCACTCTGTAATCACTTTTTCTGTAATTGTTTATTTGGTAAGAAAATATTTGCAACTGACTTTGTCAACCGTAGAGTAAAAGAACCTTAACTCCTTAATGCAAGTCCGCAAGATACATTGCTGCCATTTTATTATACTTCCTATGTTGTAGGAATCACATTGGTTTTTTGTTCTACAAGGAAATAAAAGATCTTCAATCTGTTGTTAGTTAAAAATATGATTATATTTCCCCAAAACTTCTACATTCTCATATGCTGACTTTGAATGGCTTAATAATAAGTTAATTATAGGCTTGTAGCTCCAAATGAAATTTGTAATTTCATACTGTTCTGAGGAATTGTGTTTTTTTCTGAATTATGGCTGGCCAAGCCTCTCCCTTTACAAATATATTGCTGCACTTTTGCCCCCTCTCACAAACATCAACTGTTCCAGAATAGCTATCAAGTCTTTTTTAATCTTAAGTGCAACTTTGAATTTTTGACTACGCAATCATATATATGCAAGAGCCTTCCATATAAAATATGCATAAACTAAAAAGGCTAACATTTTACATATCCAAACTTTACCTAAATGTTTTGACATCTGAGAAACAAAAAGGTAACAGCCTGCAACTAAAAGTTGACCTGCTGAACAGATAAATTCTAAAGTTTTTCATAGAAGGATGAAATGGGTGCCATTGAAATGGGGAGATGTAGTTTACAATAGTTGTATGTGCAGTTTAGTTTAGTTTAGTTACACCAATATTGTTTTGCACTCCATTACAGTGGCACCTCTACCTAGTTAAACGCATATGATCCAATTGTTGTTAGAACTTAGAAGTAATTTATGAAATGTTGCATTTACATGCATCACAGGTGGAACTAGAAGTTGCTAAATTGGAAATCCAAAAGTGGCATTCAGCATTTCAGAACATCCCAGCTGTTCCTGCAGGAACCAATCCAGGTTAGCAAGTTAAATGGAAGTCCTTCATATTTTTGGTAATGACTGGGCAAAGAATATTAATTTACTTTAAATATAGAACCTGTTTCAGTGGTTACTTATCTCAACAACCTGAAGTCATCAGAGGAATCTTTGAAGGAGCAGGTTGGTCCTTTTGTCATTTTTGGATAGGGAAACTAGTAAAATAGTTCTGATTTGCTTCAATTTGACTGTTCCTTTCATTATCTACTCAGCTGGAGAAAGCGAAGAAAAGAGAGGCTGCTTTTATTGTAACACTTGCAAAACGAGAACAGGAGATTGCAGCACTGAAGGTACCCTCTGACAGCCGCCGCCTCCTACGAGGAGAAACATTTCAATATGGATACTGGATAGATCTGCTTAACGTTTTGTAATTTCAATCAAATCAGTTTCTACTGTCCAATTGCTGATTGCTGCTCAAAATTTTTCTATGAATTTGCAGTCTGCAGTTAGGGACTTGAAAACACAATTAAGACCACCATCAATGCAGGTAAACATAATGGTTCTTATGTCATTGGGTTTGTCAATTGTATCATGTATTTGAACTAGTAAGGTGTCCGTGCGTTGTAACGGAGTCTCAAAAGAGGATGATACATATCATCACATAGGATCCTAAATACCATGAACATAAATTTGATCTTAACACACATATATAGCGAAACATATGTATACAAGCTCATAAAGAAATCAAATCGAAAACATATGTTTGCATTTAGTAGTGGACAAACAAAATACATAAGACGCCTAGGATGTAAGAACATCTTTGTAGACGATATTCTTGGTTAATGTGCATGCAGAATTGAAGCTCATGTCCTTTCCCGATGTAGCAAGTATTCTTAGATTGCACCTAGAAGTAGCTCGTGAAAGAGCGACGTATAGTTGTCCATGGGAGAAAACCTAGATCAGGAAGGTAGGCACCTACATTTGGGATTGTTTGCCCCTGTGCCCCGGGTTGCGGCGTGCGGAGAGCAAGGGATGCATGAGGGAGTGGCGATGCGTGAGGGGAGGGACAGCGTTGACAGTGCGTGTCAGCTGCAGGTAGTGGAGGAGGGTCAGCATGGCTGCCAACTGCAAGGGAACAGAAGGGGAATGGAGGCAGCGATTGAAGGAAAGAGGAGGGGATGGTGGACTGCTGGTCCTCATGAATTGGTCGACGTCATGTTGGTCGACAACAAAGTGGTTGACGACTTGACGTCATGTTGGTCGATGATGAAGTCACACTGGTCGGCAATACTCTGATCGACAACGCTCAGGTTGGCTAGCGTGGTTGGGCTCTCTGTTGGTCGACACATTCTACTTGTCGACTCCATGTACTGGTTGGGGTCACTGGTCGAGGTCGCCTTTATCAAACAATTCAAATTAGTGCGACGAAATCTTAAAGGAGGTGATATATGCCATCAAACAATTCCAAACTATACGATGAACATCATTTTTTTCTTTTACATGTATCTAGCGAAACTATCATGCTATCACTTATGGCAGCATAATTCGTACCTAATTCCAGTGGCTAGATGAGGGCGAGTGCCTTACCCTCAGTCCTCAGACCCGTATCCAACCACCGACCTCAACATTTGGTGTCAAAGCTACTCACCATGGCTTCCGATGTTGAATTATCTCCCTTGGACAAATTGATGGCTAACAGCGAGCAAAAGAAGTCCTTACTCGATGACATGATGGCCACATTAAAGAAGGCTACGAAGTTGGTGGATAAGTTGAAGGAGCAGGAGGATGCGTCACATGCCATTGCAATGACCACCTTGCCATCACTCCCTCAATGCCATCACCGGCATTGGTCCCGCTACCGCCTTCACAACGACTCCTCTCTAGGCTTTACGTTTGGTGCCTATACCGAGGAGAAAGGTTGCTGCTGTTCAGCGGCGGTCTTCACGTGGCCGGCCAACGCTGTGCCTTCGAAGATGCAGAGCGCAACGACTATCATGTGGGAGTCAGCGATATCGTTGCATCTCTCATATAACCGTTGCATCCCGAGGTGAGAAGGATGCTATTGCCCTACGTCGGTTGCCCTTGCTGCCGGCGACCCCTGCGACGTCAACCAGTGCTAGAGGGTTGTTGGCCTAGTTGTTGTGCATCAGGGCTTCGCTGATCATCTTTCGTATCGTGCGACATTGTCATTCTGCCCTTTTGTCGACATGGGGACATAAAGGTCTTAGTCCGTGGCCACCACCTGATAGCTCGAGGACGAACTGTTTCGCCGCGAGGGGTGTAATGTTATAGACCAAGATTAGCAAATCCATTAATAGCACCGCTGAAGTGGTAGCGCCGCTATGAATTTGAATAGTTTGATAGCATATCGCGGATTAGGAATATAATAATTAGTTTCCTAATAATTTGGGTTTATTTTCTTTTAGATTTATTCCATGTATTAGGGATAAGTTTCTTATTATTATGGATTAATATCCTTAATATAGGGATAGGATTCTTAGGGTTGAAGTCTAGCTATCCCTATAAAAAAGACATCACTGTACCTATTATCATAAAGTAACGAACAATCAAACAAGTCTTTAGTCTTTCTCTTCTTCTAAAGTCAGGCCTCAGAGCCTCTCTACCACGTCAGGACCCAACTACCAACCACAATAGTAGCACCCTTAGCGGGACCTATAGAGTAATAAGAAAAGGCAGTGTATAGCAACCCTGTCCAATATTCGAGAAAGCTATACATATAGTACTCTGCAGCAAAGTCAGAAATTGATCAAATTCTTTCACATTTTGCCCGGTAGTTTGGAAGCTATGCAAAAAGTAAAAACAGGTGGACCGACAATATGAAAGAAATCTGAAATCTTGTAAAAGATTTTGAATCCAGCAATAAATGGTTTGAAAGATTGCGGCCTGTAAGCAGCACCATAGGGTTGGCATACTAACCCACAAGCTGCTAATTCACAAGGCACAACTAATTGAAGTTTAGTCAATTGAAAAGATCTACCTGAAATCACAAGCAACTAAGCAAGCCTAACAAAAATAAAATAAAATAAAACTAATATATCACTTCTAAGTAATAATGATTGGTTAAAGTTCTTAATCACAAGTCCCCCTCCTAGACTGTTCTCTGGCATTCAGATTCACAAAGAGAATTTTATTCATCTCAGCTGTGCCAGGCTGCCATCACAAATAGCCCGTCCAATCCATGCATGTTTAGTCTCTAGAAAAATTCCATTTTATGCATAGCAAATTCAATCCGATACTATTGTAGGGGACAAAATGCAACTGATATGGAGATGCACTGTAACCTGAGCTGTTTAGGAAGGGACAAACCTCTCATGATTACTGACCAACCAGTTCCAGTGCAATCATTTGCAGCCTGCAGTTGAAACACAACCGATATAAGTAATCACGGGATAAATCACCAAACAGCTGCCATGAATATATGGAGAATGCAGTCTGCAGAGGAAAACAAAAATGTTTCGTGGTAGACAATCCTCCTGCTAAAGTATTCAAATTGAATTTGTTGTACTTTTTTTCGAAAGAACCAAACAACAACCATCTGCATGCATTCAAGAAAATAGCACAGAAGACTAATTCCGGTCTGCACTGATTCTTTGCAAGATTTCCATCCAGAAAAGGACAACATAGACAATAAGCAACAAAAGGCCTTTTTTTACATTAGCAGCAAAAAACCTTGATTAGAGAAAATATAAAGTAAACAAAAATGCATGAAGCGGTCAATCAACCGGTGCCCTATGCCTCACCTCAAGAACAACAAAAACCAAGAGCACTTACTGTAAGTATTAGGCCACCATGATAAAACCTCTGCAAGAGTAAACGGGAGAATTGGTTAGTCTCCAAAGAAACCAAAGCAACAAGCAGCAAGTTAGGAAACTGGAAGCATCAAGTAGAATTTTGGCACCAAAGGATCTTAGTCTGGCGGATGTAGACACTGAAATGATGCATTTATTTAAGAGTGATGTTTGACAGTGTGAAACCACCCAAAAGCAGACAAAGAACAGATTTGATCCACCACTGGCCAGCCAAACGAAAGCAAATCACTTGGCCAGACGTGAGGACGATGGGATCCCTCATGATCTCTAATGGGATCGGAAATAGCAACATCAGAAATAACATTGGTCGAGGTCACTTGTCAACAAAGGTGGAACAAAATGGGGCTCCATCACACTAATTTGATGCACAACTATATGTGAAAAGGCCAACACTAAAGCCTTCAATTTAAATGTTGATGCATGAATGGATCGAATTATTGACAACATGAAAACAAACCAACACACCTTGTCAGCTTTGACCAGTGTTGCGTCCGCTGTCTTCACTGGCCCTGGCTGCCGCTTTAACCTATATGCATGCTTCCGTAGCTAGCTAGAAGCGCTGCATGCCAACCTCCATGCCCCATTGCCACTGCATGGCTGCGCTTGCATCCCCTCGGTGTCCGCCTCCACGGGATGAGTGGTCATCATACATAGACCAGCACCTCCAAGGCTGCCGCTGCATCAATTGTGTCATCTCGGCACTTCCTCAGCTAACGCACAAAATAACAATAATAGCTTGCCAGAATCGTCCCTGCCGTCTAAAATCCATTATACATTCAGTAGATAGAAACACACCAAAGTTTGGCAAGTTACTGACGTCAAGAGCACAACTTCTAGATATGACACATTTGAACCGAAGTGCACTTCTTTGGTGCAACCTGTGTAAAGAAAGAGGATAACAATACAATGTAACTTGTCAAGGGCATCAGCTTAGCACATGTACTGTCAGAATATCAGTTCAACAAGACACCCAACAACAGCATTTTGCATGAAACAATTTTAGTACGATGAAATATACAGAAAACAAGCGAAAACTATCTCTTGAGAATATTTTTCAGCTTGTTAATCACATTCATTTATTATCTCCATCCCAAATATGCACTTCATCAAGCACCTTGCTAATTACTTTAACATAGACATGAACGCACTGCTTGTATCAGATTAGTCCTTTTATCCAACATCCAACATGCAAATAACCAATTTTGATGGAATGCAATGACAAATCAAAGCAATTTTCAATATTATTTATGTAAAGCAGATGATAGCTGGTCTACACTCTACAGGGAGGGAAAATTTGCTTCTTACCTGATCTGTAACATTCTATGGGCCTGAAGGTATGATGTCGGCAACAAGAGGGTGGACATGTTGCTGAAGGAATGAAATTATCTGAAGATTGCTTTGTTGGGCTTGGTTCTTTTCCACATATACTGAACAGCAAGATATTGCTACATCAACAGATTGTTTTGCATGGCTTATAAAATGTGACAGTGACAACCAATAATTTGGCAATTGACACGAACATCCAAATTAGAAAAAAGTACTTCCCACTTTGATAGAAACTAATATCGGTGCACACCAGATACGTTATGCCATTTCCTAACAGCTTTGAACCTGATTTCTCTAAGTACTTATGCAGTGAGCACAAGCACATGAGTTTCCATGTACTAAACAGTAACAAATACAGATCAAGATAACATGCATGTCCAAGTCAATTACTTTCAGATGTATGCCCAAGTTTTTCACTGCATACAAACCCAATACCTCCATTTTCAACTTTCAGATTTATGCCTAAGTTGGGAAAAAGATCTCACCTTAGGGTCAAGGGAGATGACACACAAGCCGGCGCCGGGTTGCAGGAAGCAAACCCGGGGTAGGCGGTGCTGGGTTGGGGGAGGCGGATTCGGGGGAGGAGGCACTGGCTCTGGGGAGGAGGTGTTGTGGTAGGCAGCGTTGTGTTAGTGGGGGAGGCAACAGGGACAATGAGGTACAGTGGCGTCGGGTGAGGGAGGTGGACTCAAGGGAGGATGCACTGGCCCTGCAAAAGGAGGTGTTGAGGCAGGTAGCGTTGCGTTGGCAGGGGAGGGGACAGGGGAGACAAGGGAAAAAACTATATTCTCGTCATAATATAAGAAACCAGTAAAGAGAGAAAGCGAGGGAACGTGAGAAGGAATAGAGGCTACCAATGTATGGGTACACTTCGACGGAATCCAGGAAGATGGATGGGGCAATGGTGTCAGCCCTCCACTGCTGTGGCCAGAAGGGGTGTGGGCGGAGAGGACATGGGCGGCAACTACGCTGGCAAGCGCTACCGAGATGGCGTTAGGGAGCTATTAGATATATTAGGCAGGTCTATATGTGATTAGCTATAATTAGCACCTGCTATGTATACTTGATTGTATTCCTTGTATACCCAGCCATATTGGCTATATATATGAAGGTCACCCCCCATATTGGGTGTGAGGTGTGTCTCCTCCCTGGCCACCGGTGCCGGCACCCTGCCAGCGACAGGCACTGCCACAATGGGTGCCATGGGCGCCGGTGCTGCTGCATCGATCGTGGCTCACCCCTACGCCACAGTCCATGTCAAGTCCCACATCTCGATTACGCTGGACCTTCAATCCAACTACTCCAAGTGGGCGTTCTTCTTCAAGTCGCTGTGCGGCAAGTTCGGCCTTCGCTCGCACATCAACGGCTCTGCCCCCCCCCCTCGACCTGATGATCCTCAGTGGGATGCCGCGGAGTGCTGCGTCCGGGGCTTGATCTCCGGCTCTGTCGACGACTCCGTCCTCGACCTCGCCATGGACGACGCCGATCCAACCGCCCGCGATCTGTGGGTGGCCATTGAGGGGATCTTCCGCGCAAACCGGGAGCCGCGTGCCATCTTCCTTCTCAACGAATTCCACTCCATGGTGCAAGGCGACAGCACCATCTCGGTGTACTACCAGCGGCTGAAGACCAAGGCCGCCGCCCTTCGCGACGTCGGCCATCCTGTGGAGGACTCGCAGCTCGTCCTCGCCCTTCTGCGTGGCCTCAATCCTCGCCTCTCCAACACCGCCGACGATATCGCCAACTCCGCTGTACTTCCCACATTCGCCAGAGCCCATGACATGCTGGCACTCAAGGAGCTCCGTCTCGGCAACGATGAAAAGATGGTCGCCAGCACCGCCCTCCTCGCCACCACCGGGTCTGGCTGCACCAGCCTGGGCGGATGCCGTGCTCTCGCTGCCACAGTCACCTCTGGAGGTACACCCAACCCACATATGACCGGCTACGGCAGCAACAACAAGGGCGGCGGCGGTGGCAATAGCAGCGGTGGCAAGGGCAAGGGCAAGGGCGGCGGGTGGAATAAATGGCGGCTGCGAGCGTCCCAGCCGGCTGGCCAGAATGGCCAATACCGGCCCATGGGCCCCTGGATTTGCTACAATCCATGGGCACCACAGGGCTCTCTTTCGGCTCAGCAGGGCGGTTGGCGCCCCGGCGTGCTTGGCGCCCCTCCTCCTCAGGCTCACACGGCCTTCGCGCCAGCACAACCCCCGACGACATTTGCGCCGCTCCAATTCTCCCAACAAGCTCCCATGTGGAACCAGGATGGTCTTGTTGCTGCCCTCAATCAGATGCATCTCCAGGGCCAGCATCCCTGGGTCCTGGACTCCGGCGCCTCCTCCCACATGAGCTCCTCGGATGGTATACTCCTTTCTCGTCATCCCCCTCCTTACTCTTCCATTACCGTTGGCAATGGTCAAACTCTCCCTATTTCATGCCGTGGCAAGTCTGTCCTTCATACACCAGAGTCAAATTTTCATCTTAATAATGTCTTAGTTGTCCCATCCCTAGTCTGCAATCTGCTATCTGTTCGTCAGTTTACTAGGGACAACAACTGCTCTATAGAATTTGACGCTCTTGGTTTTTCTGTCAAGGATATCCCGACCCAACGCGTGATGCTTCGCTGCAATAGTGCTGGCGACATTTACACCTTCCCTGCTGCGTTTTCCGCTCCACACGCCAGCATCGCCATCTCCACCGACCTCTGGCATCACCGTCTTGGTCATCCCAGCTCTGCCACCATCGACATTCTTCGTCGTAATGTGTCCATCAGCTGTAATAAAGTAGAGCACCAACTATGTCATTCTTGTCAGCTTGGCAAACATGTGCGCTTTCCTTTTCCAGATTCTAGTTCCTTTAGCTCCATGCCTTTTGAACTTGTTCACTGTGATGTATGGACATCCCCGGTTGCCAGTGTATCCGGGTATCAATATTATCTCGTTTTACTTGATGATTTCACTCATTTCTGTTGGACCTTTCCCCTCACTCGCAAATCTGAAGTCCCCACACATATTACAATTTTTTGCAATTATGTCCACACTCAATTCAGCCTTGCCATCAAAGCTGTCCAAGCCGACAACGGCACTGAGTTCGTAAACAATACCCTCCATACTCTCTTTGCTTCCCGTGGTATTCATTTCCGCCTCTCGTGTCCATATACCTCTCCACAAAATGGCAAGGCTGAACGCCTTCTTCGCACATTGAACAACATCAACCGCACGATGCTCCTCCATGCACACATGCTCGCCAAGATCGGGCCGAGGCGCCACCATGACCACATATCTTTCGAACAGCGTCCATGCTCTTGTTCGCCACACCATTCCATATACTCTACTCCACAACAAACCTCCCGAGTACTCTCACTTGCGTGTTTTGGGTGTCTCATTATCCGAACTTGACCGCCACGGCCGCCACAAACTCTCTCCTCGCTCCACGGCTTGTGTATTTCTCGGCTATCCCTCTTCCCACAGAAGGGTATTGCCTCGACATGGCTACTCGGCGCGTCATCATCTCTCGCCATGTGGTCTTCGATGAGACTTGTTTTCCCTTCGGGCTTTACCCCTCCGGGTCTTCGTCAGCGACCTGGATTTTTTGCTTACAGTACTACAAGGATGCGGTGCATCCGCATCCTTGCCCACCTTTGTTGGGCAGCCCACCAAGATTCATCGAGAGCGACCGAGCGACCCCGCGATCTTGTTTCGTGGCCCGTCGTCTTTCTTTGCTCCACCGCCAGCCGCCACCACTGCTCCTCCTCCCGCGGTTGCCCCGGCTCCAGCTGTTGTTCACGCCGCTCCACCAGCTCGGGAGTTCCAGCTTACCTACAGCCGGCGTCCCCGGGCGCATGACGGGTC
This sequence comes from Dendrocalamus sinicus, assembly GCA_036346575.1. Taxonomy (NCBI): domain Eukaryota; kingdom Viridiplantae; phylum Streptophyta; class Magnoliopsida; order Poales; family Poaceae; genus Dendrocalamus; species Dendrocalamus sinicus. The sequence continues at coordinate 17,461,358 of CM070656.1, read as the reverse complement.
CTCTACAAAGACGGCGGCTGCTCTCGCACTGCGGCAGAGCTCTGCTCTGTCCAGCAGCCCACAGTGCCGCAGCTCCACGGCAGACTCTCATGCAGCAGAACGACGCGTCCACGCGGACCCGACCGGGCCATACCAGTCGTGCGGTATGTGGGTCTCTCTGCGACGACCACTCCGTATCCGCTTCCCGCCAACTACCGCAGCGGTTTGGCTGATCGAAACTGGCGTGCGGCCATGGCTGAGGAGTACAAGGCGCTCATCGACAACGGGACATGGCGCCTCGTGCCCCGGCCACCCGGCGCCAATGTGGTCACAGGCAAGTGGATTTTCAAGCACAAGTACCACTCCGACGGTACCCTTGCCCGCCACAAGGCTCATTGGGTGGTTCGTGGCTTCTCCCAGCGCACGCAAGATCGACTACGACGAGACATTCGGCCGGTGGTCAAACCGGCGACCATCCGGGCTGTTCTCAGCATTGCTGCCTCACGCGCCTGGCCTATCCATCAGCTGGACATCAAGAACGCTTTTCTCCATGGACATCTGGAGGAGACCGTCATCGCCAGCGGCCCCGTGCCGTCGACCGCTTTTCGACCATGTGTGTGTCATTGCGGCGCTCCTCTACGGCCTGAAGTAGGCTCCCCGAGCCTGGTACCAGCGTTTTGCGACATACATTCGCCAGCTCGGCTTCGTCGCCTCGCCTTCCGACACCTCCCTCTTTGTCTACAAAGATGGGACCAGTATCGCCTACTTGCTCCTCTACGTCGACGACATCGTTCTTACTGCGTCCTCGACGGCATTTCTTCAGCAGGTCATTGGGCACCTCCACTCTGAGTTTGCCATGACTGACCTGGGCGCACTCCATCACTTCCTCGGGATCTCCGTCACTCGCTCCGCCGACGGCTTGTTCTTATCCCAGCGACAGTACGCCGTCGAGCTTCTTCAACGCGCCGGCATGGCTGAGTGTCACTCTACGTCGACACCTGTTGACACTCAGGCCAAGCTGTCCGCAACCGCCGGTGCTCCTGTTGCTGATCCGTCCGCGTACCGGAGTCTTGCTGGCGCGCTCCAGTACCTCACGCTGACTCGTCCTGACTTGGCGTACGCCGTCCAACAGGTGTTCCTCTTCATGCATGATCCTCGCGAGCCGCACCTCTCGCTGATCAAGCGGATCCTACGCTACCTGAAGGGCACTCTCTCCTCCGGCCTCCACATTGGTGTCGGCCCTGTTCAGTCACTAGTCGCCTACTCCGATGCCGACTGGGCTGGCTGCCCAGATTCTCGGCGCTCCACCTCCGGTTATTGTGTCTACCTCGGCAACAATCTGATTTCTTGGTCCTCCAAGTGTCAGACCACGGTCTCCCGCTCGGTCGCGGCCGAGCACCGTCTTCGTTGCTCGCGTGGTGGCCGAGTGTTGCTGGCTGCGCCAGCTCCTGCAGGAGCTCCACGTCTCCATTGCTTCGGCGACAATTGTCTACTGCGACAATGTCAGCGCTGTCTTCATGACAGCCAACCCCGTTCATCATCGTCGCACGAAGCACATTGAGATTGACATTCACTTCGCCCGTGAGAAGGTCGCCTTGGGACAAGTTCGGGTCCTTCATGTGCCGTCCTCTCACCAGTTCGCAGACATCATGACCAAGGGCCTTCTCTACACATTTCATCGAGTTCGAGTCCGTCTATGCGTCCTGGATCCTCCCGCTTAGACTGCGGGCGGGTATTAGATATATTAGGCAGGTCTATATGTGATTAGCTATAATTAGCACCTGCTATGTATACTTGATTGTATTCCTTGTATACCCAGCCATATTGGCTATATATATGGTCACCCCCCATATTGGGTGTGAGGTGTGTCTCTACAGGAGCAGGTAGAGGTGGGCAACAAGCTGAAACCCCAGCATCCACTGAGCCACCTCAAGCCCCGCAACCACCCCCTTCGTCTCTCGCACAGACCCGAATCCCCACCACCTCCCGTCCTCCTTTAGCGGCGAATCTCGCCCAGATCTGCTGTCGGCTGACACGTTGCACCGAAGGAACGGCGGCAGCCGCTACGGTTGTAGTACCGTGCGAGCATGGTCGAGATGACAGAGGATGGAGGGAACGCCTGAGGGGTGTGGTGATAGCAGCGAGGTGGGGAAGGAGCGGTTGGATGGATCTAGTAGAGAATGGATCGGGAGTAGTTGGGTGGATTAGAACGGATCGGGAAGCAGTTGCTTCGTTTCTTCGATCATGGGAGAAGTGGGGGTTGAGACCGAGAAACGGGAAGACTATCGTGAGAGGTGGGCGAGATGGGTGGCCTGGATCCTATCTCATGACCAGATCAGACGGTTGCGGAGAGGGGAGGGAGAACAAACCACCACCGACTCATTTTTTAAAGTAGTAGAGATGACTTGTTTTTTATTACAAGTTGCTTGTATAAGGGTTTTCTTTGTTGATTTAGATGCAATGTACTGCAAAAAGTAAATGAAGGCTGAATAGCTATGGCCTATTTTGATCGATCGTGGTTCAAAATCCGTGATTCACGGCGCAGAATCTTTATATCTTTTTTACGGTGGAGTCCGTGAATCAAAAACCGCCAAGATCAATTTTTGATTTTTTGAATTTTGGGCGTTTTATCTGGTTACCGTCCGGTTTTTCCGGTTACCGGTTTCAAAACATCTCAGAATTCAAATTTTGATTTTTCAAATTGTGACCGTTACCGGCCGCCGATCGGGATTTCTTCCAGTTCCGGTTTTTGGAACCTTGATCTTGATCATGATTTTTTTCTGCACATTGTAATTTACTATGATAGCACTTATGTGTAAATCCTGATTACTATTGGATTGATTTCAATCTAATTTGCACTTGGCCCCAATACTATGCCAATTATATATCCTGATTACTATTGGATTGATTTCAATCTAATTTGCACTTGGCCCCAATACTATGCCAATTATATAGCTTACTTTAACATGCAAACTAATAGCAGTACACGTAAACCATGTTATCATATCATACAGGAAAGCTAATAGCCCACATCTTGTGGGGAATGTTGGTATGTTCTCTCTTCTGTATGCCTGTGTTTCCTTCTCTATGGCATATGGGCCTCCATGATGTATCACCCTTTTGATTGGACTGCCTGCATGGGGCATAGCTTGTTCCGAAAGCTGGCTTCTTAGAGAAGCTGGTGAAGAGGGCCTTCAGCTTCCTGGGACAAGAACAGGCTTAAGCTTCCTGAGAAGCACAAGTAGTTGCACCCTGTCTGGGTACCTTTACGCCCCGCTCATTTCGGTTTAAGCTTTTGGCTTTTGGCTTATTTTCACTATTCATAAATTTCTTTTTTTTTGGACTTTTGGTTTTTTTAAGCTTTTTTGTCGGTTCTTTTTTTTCAGTATTCGTTTGCGTTGTCCGTGATGAGCTAACATATTTTTTCTATTTTTAATTTTTTTAAATTTAATTACGCCAAATAAGTCACCTTCAGTTACAGTGTAATTTCAGCCAGATACAGTGCAATTTCAGTTATAAGCCACTATTTTTCAGCCCTCAAAGGGCATTAACAATATTCAACGTATGTTGATATTTTGGATAGCTTATTTTCATGCATTCTTCTGTATGCTTTAACAGACAAGGCGATTATTGCTTGATCCAGCAATTCATGAGGAGTTTACACGCTTAAAGGTCAGTCAAATTCCCCTCGATCAGACAATTCTTGTTGTGTTATATAATTTTATACCAGTATTTTTGGAAAATGGAAAGCATGTTGCCATCATATATAAAAGAACCACAGTAGTAGGTTTGTGATTCCTTTTCGCACCATATTTTGTAATATTAGCCAAATATAGATATCATAAAAATATATAATGAAATAGATATTACATGATTTCTCTTTACATGTATGAAAGGAACAAACACAACTGTTTAATCAAATTGTATATATATGTCACAAGAAACGTGTTAAAACGTCTTGCATTAAGTAATAAATTGTGAAAGTAAGAATGTGTTACATTCGGAAAAGAAGAGATGGGTAATTCAAGCATATTATTTATTGGATGTAGTACGCGCATGCTTATGACACCTTAATTTGAGAATAATTACAAAATTCTAGAGAACCAAGTTTGAAACTTGTGTTTTATATAGCAGCCTGGGAAAGCTTAAACATGCATACCTTGATGCCAACAATTGTACATGTGCATCAAATCTTTCTACCTACTTTTGTCCAGAATCTGGTGGAGGAGAAAGAGAAAAAGATAAAGGAGCTACAGGACAATGTTGCAGCAGTCAATTTTACTCCATCCAGCAAACTTGGGAAAATGCTCATGGCCAAGTGTAGAACATTGCAAGAGGAAAATGAAGAGATTGGGGCGATGGCTTCTGAAGGGAAAGTAAGTCTTGCTATAGACTAACACTTCAACAACATGGATCAATAGAAATATGCTTTTGAATTTTTTCTCTGCTTTCAAAGGAAAAGAATCATCGGTCGGTTTCTTTGAACAACCAACATATTAGAACAGAAAATTAGCTGCAACCAGCGCTCTCTCTCTTCCTCCCTCCCTGTGTGTGTGTGGTGCGCGCACGCTCATCTTGAACATGGAAAGCTTCTAATCCAACGCATGCTAACAAAATGTCTTTGGGTACAGATCCATGAACTTGGAATGAAAATTGCAGTTCTGAAGTCCCAGAACAATGAGCTCAGGAATCAATTCGATGGTATGTGTTTAGTAGCATCCACTTATTCTTTATAATCCCTTTATTCTTTTCTCTAGTACTAATTGATCAATGCTTGAAATAATACTTGAAATATCTTTAGGTACACTGTTTCCTTTCTAGATTGTTCTATTAGTAGCAACTAGCAAGGAAAGTAGAGAATAAATTTCTTCTTCAGGTGGATAGTAGAGAATCATAATATCGTTGAAGTGGATGAATCTGCGTGTTTTGTAATGTTATTTTGGAAATCCTAATAAGATTTATGCCCTCCTTTGCAAATCCATCAAATGCTTATTCTGGTGAGATATTAGCTTATTAGCTGGATTGCACAGGTTTTCAGTACTTCAAAATAGTGGTCAAATTGCACAAAATTTTACTGCTTGATACTAGTGGATGCCTGAATAGTACCTTGGATACTTGTTACTCAGGTTTTCTGTTATTTGAAAAAGTATGTTGAAAATTTCACTTTTCCAAGCATCTTCCATTTGAGGGACCAATGTCTGTGGGGATTAGTTGATTTCGTTAAAGCTGGTGAACCTGGCTAGGTCAACCGTCAACATATGTTAAATGTGTACACTTGAAACAGATTCCAACTCCCTATAGAGTCAATGGCTGCTGCTGTTACTGAAATTCTTGTTATGGTAATATGTAGCTATTTAACCTTTTCCTTCTGCTGTCTTCAGGGTTGTATAAACACATGGATGGTCTAACCAATGATGTTGAGAGGTCAAATGAAATGGTTAGTCTAGTTGTTTTTACAGTTACTAAAGTGGTTATTTCTGTTCATTAAAGATTTTGCACTGCCCACTATTTTGTAGGTGTCCCTTCTGCAAGAGGAGTTAGAAACTAAAGATATAGAGCTGAGAAGATTGAAGGAGATGCTTTTCCAGAAAGAAGCAACTGAAGACAGAGCAGTTGAAGAAAGAGACGAAGCTGCAAATGATATGAACACTACTTCCGACCCACAGCCAATAAAAGTGGGAACTTGAAGGCTAGGAGAGTTTTCCGTGGAGCAGGAGCTACTTGGGTTCGCCGGAGTAATTCGTCTGTATTCTGTAGCCTTGAGATGACACAATACGATGGAACTTTCATGTATCAAAAGTGTTAAATTATGCATCTTCCGTCCTTTATCTGCATTGCATGTTAAGTCTGAGAATGTATAATTCCTGATGGTGATGATGCTACGTTACTTCCCTCCTTGCATGCTGCTTACTGCAAATATTCACCATGATATTGAGCGGCGCGACATGGATCAGTTTATCAGTTTGATCGGGCTTTCTGTCATACGGACAACTTGTGCTTTATTAAATTTAACTGTGCAGAAGGTGACTGGATTGGTTCCCCAAATCATGATAATAGTAGGTAACAGGACCGGTTACAATATTGTTTACAAGTTACGATCATGATAACATGTCTACAAATATTGTTTATTGCATAATTTGGGATTTCTTAGTCATTTCTTCTGTTCTTTGTATCTACTTCAGAAACTGATAGATTCGACCTGTACACTAACCCGATCAGCAGTGGCTCAAAATGGTCGAAGGTCTTGGTTAGTAAGCCGTCGAATGTATAACCTGAATTTGGAAGTGCAGCTCAGTGACTACAAGAAAATGACATGTTTCTTTGAGAACTGATCTGCGAGCATTTACTAAGGTAATGCTAATACATAGGAATGGACTATCCACCGTGTACACACATTTCACAGATATGCTCGGAACAAGAAAGTTCTAGTGTGGTACTCAAAAAAGAAAGTTCTAGTGTAGGCTGAAGGTACATTCAACCACCACCAACTAGGCCTCATGCCAGTAGGTCAGGTTTCCTCTGCAGGGCGTCTCTCAGGGAAGACTCTTGATGATAGACCTGGTTTGTTCCAGAATACTTGAATCCATGCTTCTTAAAAAATTCCCGAAATTAATGCACGCTCTGGTCATAGTTGAACTGCAGAAAATGAAAATATTATCATATCAGCTTAACCGGAAAACTTGAATCAAATCTACAAAGAAAAGTCCATTTTTCAACCTTCGTTTAATGGGCTAGAGTCTAAATTCCAACTAAACTCCAAACCAGTCTAAAACACAATCAGTAACTATTAATACCGTCTAAAACACAACTCTGACTGGACATGGTCCTCACGTGGATTCATGATAGCCAACTCAGCTATTTCTGGCTGACATGGCTGCCATAAGGGGTAAGGTCCATCATCTTTTTTTTTATTAGTTGACTAGGACGCCATGGTAGCAAACCTAGGTCAACGTGGACACCACAACCGGTCAAAACCGGCCTAGAATAGGTTGTGATTAGAGGTGGGAGACGGCCGTGCTTTTTTAGGCTAGCCCGAAGCATGACCGGCCCGGCACGGCATGAATGGTGGGCTAGACTAGGCCTAGATAGCCGGCACGATGGGTGGCATAGCACGGCCTAACGTGGCGTGCCGTGCTCGGGCCGGCCCGGCCCAGTGAGCACGGTCGGCATAGGGGGCAAGCCCGGCCCAGTGAGCACCATCGACCATGAGGGCACGCCCAGCTCTAGTGGCGGCCACACCATTGGCCTCCCGTCAGCCGTGCGCCCCTACGCAAGCCTCGGCAGCCGTGCCGTGCCGGTCGAACCGTCTTTGGCCGGCCGAACGGCCTTCAGCCTCCCGTCGCCCTCCCACCGTCCCACGGCCATCCCACAATCCCACAACACAAGCACATACCTCTTGTTCATCCCACAATAGAAGCACAGAGTAGAGCAGAGGGGAAGGAGTGTACCTCGACCCCTGAGCTCGGTGGCCACCGTGGGTGATACGGATACGCACATGTCTTACGCTTTTCAGTTAAATATATTATTTAACTGGAAAGAATTATTGAGCCGCATTAAATATTAACATGTGAATTTGTTTCTTAATGAATTTCCATATATTGATGAGAATAATATTCTACCCTATACAATTTCTTTATATATTCTTAGATTTGAGCGATGGGAAGACTTTGGATCCGAATAGGGCTGGCCGAAGGACCATGCGCGGACGGACGAGAACGGATGAGCTGCAGCCGCCGTATAAAAGACAACACGAGACGAGAAAAACGGAGACCGACTAGATATCCATGAGAAGATGACACGCGACGGGATTTTTCCATCAGAACAGTACACATGACTAGATAATGAGTGGAAAAGATGAGATTGTGTATGTTTTTGATAGTTTGATACCAATTAAATTTCAATAGAAGAATTGTGAGTTTTTGTAATTCGAGATCGTTAACCTTTCCGCTAGGAATTGAGAGCGCGATAGGGTTTCGCTTGGTGGTCGTGAAGTTCGGCGCATGTGATCTTGCGAATTAAAGAGCGTTCGTTCTTGCATTGGCAACGGAGGATCGCTACGATTCGAGAGACTGCACATGAATATCCAATCCTACGTCGAAAAGATCGAGTGACCCTGTATCATCTTGGTATCAGAGCACGGTTTTCTCGGTAGGATTATTTACCCTATTTCCAGATTGATTTATTTCTGTCCTATAGTCCATTAAACAGAAAAATTGCAACAAAAAAAATCCAAACCCTAGTATTTACATCTATTATTTTTATAAGTTTGTTAAGTTTTGATCATTAAAATTTTTGTTTAGATACTGATTATCGTGTCCTTTTGCGTCGCTTAATCGTTGATGTGCTTCTTTGTATCATCGGAACCATAATTATCCAAAAAAATTCACTATCGCGTGCTACAGTATGCATCTACAGTAGCATCAGATTTTTGCTTGTTCGGCGGAGTGCTAGTTGTCTCGTCTAGTTGCTTCGCAAGTAAAAAAAAAAGCCGAATTGATCTGCAATTAGAATATTGCGCCACCTTGCTGTCGAGTGGACCAAAACATCTGGATGTTGTTTGCTTCCGGGTTGATCACGTGGAGTTGTTTTGCTGCCAAATCTTTTGGACCAACCAACTGATCATCGTGTTGCTTGCCTTCCGAATGTTTTGGTTGGATCAGTTTTATAAAAAAAAAATTCAATCTTCATAGCAAACAACAATCGGTCATCGAAGCTAGTTGTGTTGATGCTGTGAATACTTGGCAAAATTTGAACCAGCCGAATACGTTGCTGCTGCTGCTGCTTGAGCTTCACTTATATTTTCTTTTATCTTGAGACTAGCTGCTGAATATTGCATCTACGGTTGCTCTTGAGTATTTTACACATTACTAAATATTTGTGACCTGTGCAAAATCAAAAGAACAATTAAACCTAATTCGGCCTTTGAAAAAAACAACTGTTAAAAAAAGGAGAAGACACGGCTTGAGCAAAAAAACAAAAAAAAAAGAAAAGAAAGAAAGAAAAGCATTGACCGAATTTGAGGTGAGTTCTTAGTCCATAAAATTCAGATCGTGTAATTTATTTTCTCGAGCAATCTTGTGCCCTTATATCCATATTTTTGTAATTGGCTAGCGTCTCTTCTAGTATTTGGTGCAAAACGAGCTAATTAATCCTCAATTTTAGATTATCTCTATTTAGCTCATTTCTTTGTTTGCATTGAGTCACATTGATCTTTGTGTGTGCGTTCATATACTTTACTTAAACCTTTTGGATCAGCACTTAGGCAAAGTATTCTAGTTTGGATTATTACTTAACTTTACAACATCAAGAATTAGTAGGTCCTTTTGGAATGGTGTGAGCAATATGTTGAAGGTATAGCCTACTTCTAATTTTATATTTGTATGTCTCCTATTGTGTGCTATTTCACTATTTGATAATGCTTGTATTTTGCTCATTTACATGAAGGTTTTTGAGCCATTGGTCAAAGTTCTCCGCATGGTTGATGGGGATGGTCCATCCATGGCCTTTCTTATGGAGAAATTCTAGAAGCTAAGAAGCAAATCAAAGAGTCCTTGAATAATGTGGAGAGTAACTACAAGTTGATAATTGAAACAATTGATGCGAAAATGAAGGGAACACTTGATTCTCCATTGCACATGACGGCATACCTATTGAATCCATATTACAGTTTTGTGATCGATCAATCTTTTTGGAACAAACCATAATGGATGGCTTCATTGAATGTGTCGAAATCTTTTATCATGGTGATGAAGAAGTAATGGATCAAGTGCTCAATGTCGACTTTAACATTTTCAAGGATAAAAGGGAAACCTTTGGGAAAACTCCTACACGACTTGGATGCCAAAATATTGATCATGTTCCCGGCTTGGATGTCAAAATATTGATCATGTTCCCGGTAAAGTTGTTCTCACTTCTCAAATTTAATGAGTCAATACATGCAAATTGTCTTTTGTCTACTACTGATATTTTTGCTTCCTATTATGTAGTTAATTGGTGGTCTAAGTATGGATGTCATGTTCCTCGCTTGCAAAGATTGGTTATAAGAATTCTTTCCTTGACCTCAAGTTCATCTGGATGTGAAAGAAACTGGAGTACTTTTGACATGGTTTGAAACTAACTCTTAAGTCCCATCTCTTATCATCTTATGTCACTATTTCAATTTAAGTACTTAACTAACCTTTACTTTGCAACTCGTAGATACATACCAAGAAGAGAAATAAATTAGATGCTCACCGCCTCAACAATCTTGTCTATGTCCAATTCAATGCAAGACTTATGAACAAAAAAGAAAAGAACAAATCAAAGAATATAGATGTCCTTTTAGCTTCGTACGCTACTTTTGCTCAAGGATGGGTTATTGAAGGTGGGGATGAGGAGGTTGACCCTGAGATGGGTCTTTCATGGAAACTCATTGAAGAAACAAGTGGGGCTAATGAAGCCACACAACCTCGTAGGAGCACAAAAGTGAGAGAACTTCATAAGGATGATTTCGAATCCGAAAGTGAAGATGAAGAGGAGGTGAACGAGTAACTTGGGAATGTTGAGTTCGAATCCGATCAAGATGAAGTGATTCCAACAAAGGATTATGGTCAAGAGAATGAATATTGATCATTTTATCTATGCATGCTACTTTGTTAAAGTTTCTTTAAGAATTATTTTGCCATGTGTGGTTGAGAACTTTTGGTGTGAGATGTTATGATGTGAACTGTGTCTATGTATGGTTGTGAACTTATTTTACACTTTTATTTGATATATGTGACTATGTTTTATTGTCTTGCAGTCATTTCTTATTTCTTTCATTCTTTCATACTTACATAGATGTCTAAAGAGCAATAGTTGAATAAATTTATCCACATACCAAGAGTCTCATGTATTGTTAATTTTTAATGTGCAGGTTTACATGAAGCATTTACATCAAAAATTTACATCAAGTGATGCAATATCCATCATCTATCAAATTTACAACATTACAAATTATTCTAGGTAACAATTTTTCCTCCGAACATCATATATGTCTTGACATTACCAGTAGGACATACTTGAACATTGGTCTAGATATAGTAACAACAAGTTTTAGGATTTTGAGAAGTATAAAACTAAGCTATCTCAACATATCAGTTATTTCCCTTCAATGGCTGTCCAAAACTAGTTTCATGATTAAAATATGATGAGAGGGCAATTTAATGCCCTGGTTAAGTAAGACTAAACATGACACCTAAGTACAACTTATAGTTAGTAAGATTACTATTAAATTTTCTAGTGTGATAAGAATTATGTGATTTAAGTGCTCAAAGGATGATGTAATAATAATACGATGTCAATTATGCATGTATCTACAATCTTAAATTTAACATACATTTCCATAGTAAATAAAGCATACAATTTGATAATTTAAACAAATATAATTTGCATATAAATACATGCTCAATATGAACAAAGCATTGACTCACTTGGCTCACAAGCGGGTTGGTTTTGAAAATCTTGAGTTATCTTGAAATGCTGCTTTTCTGTGTCCTCTTGTACTCTACTTGAACGATTGCATCAGAAAGCAAATAAACATGCAAGCAAAATAAATAAATTAAAATGATTGAAACGAACTCCAAATTGAAAGATTCCACTGCCATTAGATATATCTTGAATTTAGATGAATTCAGAAACAAGTTTTTATTAAATTTAGAGTTAAAATGTGTAAGAATGGGCTCTCCAAAGTTTAAATTTGGATTCAATCCAAAAATAATGAGAGGAGAGAATCTCTCTCACTGACAGGTGGGGTCCAGCAAAATTAATTTAATTTTTGTATTATTTTTCTACTAAAAAATACTATAGAAATTGGCAGGTGGGACCTGCGGATTTTAAATTCATTTTCGATCTATTTCTTTACCCAAAAATCAACATAGGCTGAGAGATGGGACTAGTACTGTGCAAATAGTAAAATGGGACCCGCATGTCAATGAGTCTACTGCTTTTAACCGGTTTTAAAAGGTTTTTAAAGCAGACAGGGCCCACATGTCATAGAGTTAAACTATTAATGAGTAGGGGCCCATTGGTTAGCAAGGATTAACAAAAACTAAGTGCAGCCATTAACTAATTAACCTCATGATTTTAACTAATGGCAGTGCTACAATGTCGTCGTCTTCCTGCCGAGAGGAGCGGAGCTCATCGCTGGCGCGAGACAACGGTCGGCAGGGAGGGTAAAAATGGGATCCTCGTGCCGAGTCGCACCTAGAGGTGAGGTTGAGGTAGCTGGTCCAATTTGGCGGCTACGGGGGCCGGTGAGGGTGCTAGGCGGCGGCGGTGATCGGAGCATGGCACCATGGTGGACTACAATAATAGAGTTCAACTGCACGCTAGGGGAGCATCTAGGATCGGAGGGGAACTCACCAGAAGCAAGGGTGGAGCTCAGGGAAGGGAGGAACAAGTTGTCGATGTTGACTCGGATCGGCGGAGAGGAGGTCGACATGGCCAGCTCATCGGAGGGGTAGATGACGACCAACGAAGTTCCTAGGTTGAACTTCATTGGTGACACATGGCAGTTTGGGCAATGGTTGGCGAAGTGTCATTTCTCTCCACTACTGAAGCAATGGAGATGGGTTGCTGGATTGGTGGCAATAGGTTAACTTGTGGGATGAGTGGTGCAGAGTACGTTGCCACTGGGACGTGGAGCTGGAGCCTTAGGTGGTGAGGCTGCCATTTGCCTGAAAGAAGGATTTTCATGGAATGCTGGCCTTTGAGGGTAACTTTCCTATGGCTTCTGGGTTGCCATCTTGCGCTTACAGTTTGCCTCCATCATTCTTCTCTAATTTTTCAGAATGAGAGCTTTGTTAACGAAGTGGTAAAAACTAGGAAAGTCTTGAATGATTAGCTGCATCCATATCTCTTCATGCATACCTTCTCAGAAGTGGTCAATGTTTTCTTCTTCATTTGCTACGTCTCCTAGAGTGTAGCGAGCCTTGATTGAACCTAGTGAGGTACTTATTGATGGACATGTTGCCCTGTTTCAGTGCTCTGAACTCATTTTTCTTCATGCACATGATGCCGACATATACAAAGTTGGTCCTGAAGGCAAGCCTTGAACTCTGTCTATGGGATAGCATGCCTTGTTGATTTAGCTTTCTCTTCTACTTCTTCAATATGTTCTTCTGCTACTTGCTCTTGCTGTCCTTCAGCTCCTTCTGTTTGTATTTTCTGCCCTTCAACTTTTGCTATTTCTTCCACTTCAAATTCTTCGTCAGCTATTGGACTTTCCTTTCCCCGAGCGGCTAGGTAGATTCCCACCATGTAGCCACGATTCCTTTGAATTGGTAAGTAGCAAAGTCCACTTTGTCCTCTGCACATCATGCAAGTCATAGCTTCTTATTGTCATGGAGCCAGCCTTCTGCCTAAGGGTTCATTGGTGGAAGAGAAGGTCAACAGTTGAGTTCTTAAGAAGTCTGCTAGCTTGGAGTTGCGACTTGCTGCTTCTGCCTACTAACTTGCGAGCATGGCTTGAAGAATCTGGGTCTGCTGAGCCATTACTTAAGCTATGGTTGGGTAAACTGGCAGTGGTGGAGGGAGATTTGGTCCACAGCCACGGCCTCCTCCTAAGGCTGGGGTGCTTGTGGCTTAGCTGGTAGTGACACCACGCCCTCGTCTACTCGAGCAGTGGCTCTCTTAGGGGGGCCATCTAAGAGAACAATCTGATTTAGAACTAAGATCCATATATATGAGAGCTCACTAGCCCTCTAAGAGCACAACAGAAGAACCAACCCAATAAGAGAAATGATGAAAAACAATACAATGCTTAAGGTGGCATAATAGCAATAATAACATGGGTTTAGTGTTACATGACTAATAGTACACAACATATAGGCTATGCTAAACCATGACACCACACTAAAATACAAACCACAACGTCTACTCGACTGGCACAAAGGGAAAAGGAAAGGAAAAGTGCTTGAAACTCAAAAGACTACCCTAGCAAGTACTACTAGCTAACCTGAACCAAAAATGGCCTACTCCTCCATGATGGTATGGCCGCAACAAGCTGTGTAGTTGCCCGGAGAGCTGGAACGGGAGCGGCTGCAGGTAGGTGAACAGGAGCAAGAGCGGGAACAGGAGAGGCTACATCCTCTGCTTGAGTCTTCGATGTCAATGATGGTCGGCAAACTAGTGCGTCACACGCTCTTGCGCACAGTGACACCCAGCGGGGTCCCAGAGGTTGAGTTGGCACAAGGTTGCTGGGGACGACGGAGAGTCTAGGAGGTGCTGGTCCCAGAGGTTGAGTTGGCACAGGGTTGCTGGGGACGACGGGGGGTCTAGGAGGTGCTGAGGCATAGATAGTGGTGGTCACCGTTGTGCACTCAAGCTCAACGACTGCGGCTATCCTCTCCCTCCACAATAGCTAAGGTCCTCTTGCACCTGTTGAGCTGGGTGTGAAGAGTGTTGGAGTGGGCGTAGCTCATGGTGAGGAGCATACGAAGCTGGGTGATCTCCAAGGCGTCCGTGTAGGTAGCCCCTTTGGCTCTGGTGAGCTGAACCTAGTGCGTCAACTATGGGTCCTTGTTTGTGGCGATGTAGGTCTCGTAGTAGCACTCATCCTCCTGGACAGACAGGTAGAAGCAGAGCAGAGAAGAATGGAGAGTGGCATTGTGAATCTCGCATAAGCGAGCCGAAGCTAGGCTGGCTGAGTCCTAGAGAGTGTCTGAAGAGGTTCTCCTAGGGTGCTCGGTCCTGAAGGTGTGAGGCATAAACTCGCCTTTCCTCTCGTAGAGTACAACCTTCATCATCCAAGACACGTGGTCTAGGATTTGAGTCTTGCGGCCCCTAAAGATGGGTCGGTAATGATAGCCTAGATACTGCATAAGCTTGCGGAGGATATCCACAAACTAATCGTCGTCCTCGCCATAGGAGAAGTCCCACGTGCCCTAGTCAGACGATCTAGCTATCTACAATTTTGAACAAGAAAGAGTCAGTAACAGAGTAAAAGAATAAGGAAAGTAAAGATAAGTCAAGAAGTGAGGAGTAAAAGCAATAATACAAAATATTTTGTCAAAGTTTTCTTAACTTTTTGAAAATAGGACTCGAGTCCTTAGGCATGACCATTCTACTTAAAGCATTTACCCTACAGTCATGCTCTACTACTAGCTCTGTTGGACCAGGATGTTGCCAATTCAGAATTCTCTATGGAACCACTGCATTATTCCCTAAATCAGTAGATAGTACTCACATATACACCATTGAATCATTTCATACGTGACATAAACCATACTATACATTAATATTACTAATCAAAGTTTAAATATACCGTATCAGGTCAAGTTTATAATTAGGGCCAACCAGGCCAAATTGATACATTACATAAGGCGAAAGTGTTAGCAAAAGGGGCGAGCACATCTTGCCACAGGCAAGCGACTGAGGGTAATATGTGTGAAGACTATATTAACCAAGAGCTTGGATAATATCAGTGCACGCAAACACCGCTTTAGTTAGCATGAATGGGGAAGGCCTAGATTACTGGAGTTTAAGTGACTTTGATCTATAGGTTCTGAGAGATCTAGTGAGGGTGAGTACAAACAATTGTGCTCCATGAGCCAATACACATAATGTAGTATTTATGCATGCAACGTTCAACAAAAGTAAGCTCATGTTTTTTATTTGCTTAAGGGCATTATTTGAAAACTACAATAAATAGAAATTCGTATGACCTAGCATTTTGACTAAACCGTATTTTTGTTAAAGATAGTAGAAGTGTGCATATTAATAGCGGTGCAGGTTCTATCCATCATATGCTAGTATTTGCTACTAGGGCTATAATCACCCACAGTAGGTCTTACTCATGAGTACTCTAGATTAGTCATATAACTCTCATGCATACTAGCTATATGGCACATGCACTCCGGACTAACTATATGATTTACTCACAGCGCTGGCTCATGCAATTTTCGTGCTGCAGCATCCTTTCAGCATTCACAATCAACTCTACACAAACTCCACTTTCGTGCAGTGCCTACAAAATTTTGATTTGTTGCAGTAGTATCTTCTTTCCAAGAAAGAGAAAAATTTCCAATTCAGCAAGTACTAGTTTCTGAAAATAGAAATTTTTTTTACGGAAATAGGGTGTTCCCAAAAAGAAAACATTCTCTTTTTGGCAATTGGACAATAGTTACATATCTAGTGCACGTGCACTGTATGACACACTTTTCTTTGGAGGAAAAATTGCTCCCCTGCCCCAAAGTTTAATGGCGTTTGCTCATTTGCCCCATGATGTCCCACTGACACGCGGGTCCAGGACCCACATGTCAGTGAGACATCATGGGGCAAATGAGCAAACGCCATTAAACTTTGGAGCACATGAGCAAATCCCCCCCTCCAAAATGTGGTCCGGAAGTTTGCAAGTTTTCGGATGTGATCCCTTATAATTAGTCTCAAATTCATCTAGCCTAGTCCCTATGAACCCAAACAATATCTTAAATGGAACTTTAGTTGGTTTCTTCTTGGCAAATGGCATTCGAAACTTTTATTTGGATTCATTGCCACAAAAAAGTCAGTAGTTTCTTGCTATTTCCGCTTACTTTCTTTGATTTCTATAGAGAAAATAGAAGAAATGGGGCAAACTAAGTTAAAATTCTTATACACCTCTCCCAAACTAAGTTAAAATTCCTATGTGTTGTTCAAAGTTAAAACTTGTCTCTTTTTCTGACCTTCTCTCATGCATTTCCGTACAAACTACAAAATTTTTAGTGTTCTCCTCCACAAACCTCAGGCATGAATAGTTCTGGTTCATCCCTTTTTCTTCGATCATTGGAGATTACGTTCATGGGGACATCCGGACATATACAGATATACTAGATACACCATATATATCTAGGCTCATCTGTACATTCAAACGTTTGTTCTGGACTACATAGGAACTATCAATGACTGATTCGTGATGTAAGGGGCCGATTTCCAGAACCAGTGTAGAATGGCTTTTCATGTCACTTTGGCTTTGCCCTGATGGCCAGAAAACCCCTTTTTTTAACAAGAGGGTAAAAACCGGTTGGTATTCATTACCAGAAAACGGACATTCCCTAACGATTGAAAACAGTTAGTAAAATAGCAAAAACCATCAGAAATAATTTTTCCGATGGGAAACTGTCAAACAAATCCTCTCAGGGCTAGCTGGTCGCGAAAATCGAATTTGCCTAATGGTTAACTGTAAAGAAAATTATTTAAGATGGTTTTGACTATTTTCTGATGTTTTTTTGCCAGTCTGTAAAAAGAATTTGGCTGACATGTAAGTATCGTCATAAAAATATAAACTTTACGTTCGTTTGCACGTAGGTAATAGAATTTGGCCAACGTGTCATTACCGTAAAGCAAATTAAACCTAATGGTTTTTTACCTGTCTGCAAAAAATATCCTTTTGTGTTATCACCGTCAGCAAAACAGGAATGCTAGCAGCACAAATTTTAGCAATGCAGGAGAAATTACCAATTAGCTGACCACATATACAGCACATAAATATCTGATTCATACACATCCATGCATCGTATAATCCATTTAACAGTACACATCATCCATGCATCGATCGACAAACACAAGAAGAGTTCAAGCTTCATTGACATCAATCCATATCCAGTACCATCCATGAGCACTATATGCATCATCAGGTTCACTACAGCACGCAATCCATAAGGTTCACTTCCAGAAACACTGTCAATCCATTCATAAGGCATCTAAGGTTCAGTACTACATACAAAAGTCACAGAAAAAGTTCATTACCGCAACATTCAGGTTCAGCTATTCAAAAGAACTGCAACAGATCATCGAAGTTCATGTGGACAACTAGATGCATCCTTTGCAGGCGTTGTTATTGGCAGCATGGTTGTTGCCACCACCGTCGTTGCTAGCAGCGATGCCATCCGGTTGTGAGCCCACACGGGAGAGGAACCAGTCCTAGTCCCTTGCTACAAGGTGAATGAAATATGTCAACTTTAGATTAAAAAAAAAGGTAAGAAACCCTCTCTTGACTTATGATGTTGCTGCTTCAATGGTCACGATCCTATATTAAATAGGCCCCCATGATGTCATGTATAATAATCTTCCAATACAAAATGTCCACAAAATTCTAGGCTAGCCCATTGTCACAAGAATTGCAATTGACCATGTGGATTACAAATTCCAGGTAGTGAAACTTCTATACATCATTTCATTAACAAGTATGGGTCAACTAACTAGCAGAAAATTTCTTTGCCACCTTACCATAAACTTCTAAATAATTTCAGGTATTTAACGTTCTTACCCGTGGTTCTGTAGGTGTTTTGACGGCATAGCTTGTCCGCTGGGTAGTTCACCAACCTTCTCCAAAAGCATCTGCATTTGGAACATAACCGATTGAAGCTGAACTATCAAACAATGACATTGATGTGTGTGTGAGCTAACATTATTACGAAGATCATCTGATGGTTACCTCCTATTGGGATACAGGTAAGCTACAATACAATACCACAGATTAAAAATGTTTACAGCGTAAACTAGAAAGCTATGCGAGTAAGAGATCATAGATCATTACCACTAGACATGTAGTGTAGCAGAAGTAGAGTGGAAGCAGCCGATTCAACGCAGCACGCGTCGGTACAGTCGAAGTAGTCGATCGTCCTTTAGCCAATCGTCTCCTCGTGATCATCCCGATCAGCGCCGTAGTCGCATCAACACCTCTACTGAAGTCCACACGTTTAGGGATGGAACGCCGTACACTGGTGTACTTGCACCAGCACGCACGACAGGGTCTGTGAGAGGTGGCGGCTAGGGTTTTGGTGAGTATGAACCAGATATATCTCCCAACCCACGCCTCTTAATACAGCCTTGGTGGAACTCTACATTAGGGGTCCAACAAGGTGCGAAACCTACTTGGTCCATTAGTAACGGATCCAATCCAAATGGATATGTTCTAACCTATTAAGTGTGTAATTCTGTAGGCTCATATATATTCAGCCATGGCCCAAAAACTCCTTTTTGGTCCACAAGTTAGTAAAAGTCCCTAGCAGGACATATCGACTTCCAAATATACATAAAGATCATATCGGATGAACCTATATACCACTCATTTACCAATCTCATTGCGTCATGATATTAGATCAAACTCAAGACGATAAATTTATCATCCTATGGTAGTTCGATCCTTCACTCGAATCTATAGTAGATTACTCAATTATGATTGACTCCTCAACTACATTCGGTATGGCTATGTAGTTCCTTAATCCATCCACATCGAAGAGGCTAGAGATATCTCTCTCATTATATAGGAAGAACAAATTCTATATTGATCGCTCACATTCCTCCACATGTTTCATAGTAAATCCGAAAGTTACCTTTATAACCATCCAATTATGAAGTAATGTTTGGTGACCTCTAAGTAAACTATTACACATATAGAAAGTTATGATGATCTCTGGTCTAAGTATCCTACATATACTATGCATGAGACTAACTAATGATATTTAGAATATAACAATTATTATAGTGTCTCATCGTAGATCAATCTAACATCATGTTCTCTAACATGTGTCAACACCATCAATTTGATATCCCCTTATTTATGATCCGTGAAACATGATCATCAATCAATACATGTGTTGATCTATAAATTATAATTGTCCCACATAACGATATAAGATTAGGGATAATTTAGAATAACATCAAAATATAAATAAAGTGTTCCACGAACAAGTCATATACTTATCGATCATTATGGAAGACATTTATTCAGAGGACAAAATAACACATTATTCAAACGATCATAAATATAGAAATGATACAATCATCTCTATAATCACCTTTAGGGTATATCACTAATAATGTCCCACTTGCACTAGAATGTCAAGTAATTATCTAATACCCATAGCTCTTGTGTGTGCCTCATACTTTGGCTGCGGGAAAGGCTTCGTCAATGGATCAACAATGTTAAATTCGTGTGCACTTTGTATATCTTTACATCTCTATTAGCAATCTTGCAAATGAGGTGAAAACACCGAAGTATGTGTATGGACTTTTGATACGATCTAGGCTACTTGGCTTGCGCAATGGCTCCACTATTATCGCAATAGAGGTCTATTGGACAAGAAATACTAGAGACCACACCTAGTTCGTAAATGAACTTATCAAAATAGCCTCCTCAGAAGTTGCAATATACGTTACCTCCGTTGCAGAATCAACAACCATCTTCTGCTTGGAACTTTTCTAGCTTACTGCTGCATTAAGACAAAGCACAACCCAAACTACGATTGAAAATCATCTTATCGGTTTGGAAGCTAGCATCAATGTAACCATTTATGACTAGCTCTTCCTCACCTCCATAAATAAGGAACTCATCCTTAGTCCTTCTTAAGTATATCATGATGTTCTTTACGGCTATTGAATGACCTTCACCTTGATTTGACTGATATATGCTCGCAACACTTAGAACATATGACACATCTGAGTATATACAAAGTATGACATACATGATAAACCCAATGACAAAAGTATATGAAATCTTACTCATCCGGTTTCTCTCATCAGGTGCTGAAGGATACTGAGTCTTGCTAAGACTAATGTCATGTGACATAGGCAAGAAACGCTTCTTGGAATCCAACATGTTGAACTGCTTCAGTACTTTGTCATTGTATGTATTAATCCAATTAGCCTTTTAGTTCTATCTCTATAGATCTTTATACCCAAAATATATGCTGCCTCTTCTAAGACTTTTATAGAGAAACTATTTCTTAATAAAGACTTAACAGATTCAAACATTGGAATATCATTTCCGATCAGTAATATATTATCCACATAGAAGACCAAAAAACAAGTGCGCTCCCATTAGCTTTTTTTGTAAACATAAGGCTCTTCTTCATTCTTGATGAAGCCAAACCCTTTGGTTAGCTCATCAAAACAAATGTTTTAACTCTGAAAAGCTTGTTTTAGTTCATAGATAGATCTTTTGAAGCTTACATATTTTTCTAACATTTTGTGAATCGTCAAAACCCTTAGGCTTTGTCATATAAACACCCTCACTTAGGTTTTCATTTAGGAAAGATATTTTGACAGCCATCTACTATATCTCATAATCAAAGTATGCAGCAATAACTAGAATGATCTAGGCAGACTTAAGCATAGTGATGGGTAAGAAAGTTTCATCATAGTCAATACCTTAAATTTGTTTGAAATCCTTCACTATCAATCATGCCTTATGTATGAACATTTCCATCCATATCCATCTTTTTAAAAAAAACATATTTGCACTTAATAGTTTTTACACTATCGGGCGGATCAACTAGGTTCCATACATGGATTGTATTTCAGATCTAACAGCTCCAAGCTATTTCTTAGAGTCTGAGCCCATTATTGCTCCTCATAAGTATTAGGCTCATCGTTGTCTAATATTAAAATATCATATTGATACCTTATAGGCAATTGACGTGACCTTTCAGACCTACGTGGGGCTGGTGCCTCTTCCACGAGTTCTATAATATCTTGTACATCCTGTGGAGATTTAGTAGAAGCTGAAATATTTTCTGTTAGTTCTCTAATTTCTTTGATTCGCACCATGCTCCCACTAACTCATTTTGGAAAACTCTTTCTTCAAAAAGACACTGTTTGTGGCAACAAACACTTTGTTCTCATCACTGTTATAAAAGTAATATCCTTTATTTTCCATGGGATGAACACAGCTGTTTCTAAAATGTCTCATATCCTGGTCCATATCTCATATGATGTCTTCTTTATGGCTTTTGATGGAACCCTATTTAAAATAAACATAACTGTTTCTAGAGCATACCCTCAAAAGGACAATGACAGACCATATTATCTCATGGACCAAGCCACATGGTATGGTCCCATCGTTCAAACACCCCATTCCATTGAGGCGTTTCCGGTGGAGTTAGTTGTGGAACAATTCCACATTGCATTAGATTATCATCAAACTCATGTCACAAATATTCACATCCACGATCTGATCATAGGGCTTCAATTATCCTGCCAAGTTGATTCTGTACCTCATTCTAAAATTTCTTGAACTTTTCAAAGGATTCAGACTTATGCCTCATTAATTTGATATAACCATATCCTCTAAGGTCATTAGTAGAAGTTATGAAGTACTGAAAACCACATCTGGCCATTGAGCACATTGGTCCACATACATCTGAATATACTAGGGCCAACAAACTATTTGCCTTCTCACCTAGACCAGTAAAATGTAACTTAGTCATTTTGCCAAGCAAACAAGACTCGCATGTTTTAAATGATTCAAAATCAAATGGGTTTAGAAGACCATATTTATGGAGCTTCGCCATGCGTTTC
Organism: Dendrocalamus sinicus; assembly: GCA_036346575.1. Lineage (NCBI taxonomy): Eukaryota > Viridiplantae > Streptophyta > Magnoliopsida > Poales > Poaceae > Dendrocalamus > Dendrocalamus sinicus. The sequence continues at coordinate 17,439,083 of CM070656.1, read as the reverse complement.
TTATTTATGTGACCCAAATGGCAATGCTAAATATATATGGGATCAAATCATTATACTAAAGCCTCTTAGCATTGATATTACAGATAGGCACATCCTCAAGATTTAAACCCATTCACCAATGATCATAAAGCATATCATTCAAATAAGTTGAACAACAATTGTTCTTTATTCTAAACTCATAACCTTCTACTCCCGAATATGAAGCAGAAATAATATTTTTTGCTTAAGGAAGGAACATAATAAGAATTATTCAATTCCAAAACTAATTCTAAGGGTAAAGATAATGGTAAAATGCCAATAGCTAACGTAGCAACTCTTGCTCCATTACCTATGTGAAGATCAATCTCGCCTAGTGCTAAACTCTTACTCCTTATCAGCCTCTGCATCGAATTGCAAATATGAGCAATCAATCCGGTGTCAAATATCTAAGAACCAATATGAGAAGTAGCAAGATTTATTTCTATGACATTTATTGTAGAGACCCGAATATGCAAATCCGGACTCTATGTATTCTACACTAGTTCAGAATCACGCTAGTGCACACAGTGAAGACATAGATGAAATATCAATCATGATCACGATTAACCAAGAAAACTCAAATATTATTACTTATTAGAGTAGTGACCTTATGGTCAAGTTTACAAATAGTAGCCTGAAGGGCTTTAACAAAAGCTGGTAGTGGAACTCAGAAATAAGCATAGTAGCTATTTGACATATCCACAAGCAATTGACTAGAAGCGAAATTCTAATCCGTGAAGTCGTCGAAGAGATCTCCTTCAAATTCCTCTGTCTAACGTGGCTCTTCTTTAGCAACTGAGCAAATATGGATATAGCTGTGAGTATATAGAGTACTCAGGAAGTCGTTTGTAATAAGATGCAATATAATTATGCAAGACTTACCAAATGATGATTGAGTGGTTATTTTATAGAAAGCAATAATTTAGAGTAAATACAATAAATAGATTGAAAGTGAACATGGAAAATGAGTAATAAGTAAATAATAAAATGAATTGAGTAAACCACAAGTGAACTGACCATTCACCCAATGAACGACCTGTGAACTAACCCTTCACGTAATGAACCACCAATGAATTAACCATTTACTTCCCAAATGTAACCCAGCCTGGTTTTTATGAAATATCTACCTCATGTGAAATCACTAAGCATTATCCATAATCGGGGATATGGCTATTTGAATAGTTTTACACTCTGTAGAATAATCGGGGATATGGCTATTTGAATAGTTTTATACTCTGCAGAGATTGCACAACTTTACCCATAAGACATGATCATCTTATATTGCCACACGATTAACATACTTCCTTCAGTGCGCAGCGGAGAGTTCATGACAAGGCCTTTATAATACTTAATCTCAATTCAATTCCGTCTGCCAAGGTTTCACTACCAAGTAGGCTTACCACCTAGTCGGAGAGCCCCTCTTGCGCCCCATGGAAATGTCTAACCGTCATCCACTGACATCTCAATGGCAAAACCAAAATTGAAGCATTACAAATTAACACTACTACAAAGAGGCTAATACTGGACGCTTCATCACAGATAGTTGGCCAAAACCATCAGTATTAAATACAATTGCAGATGGTTCTGGTTTAGAGACTGTCTGTGTTACTGCCAGCGCTAGTAGCACAAGAGGGACATCTGCCTGGAGGCTCCTACACCAGTGTCAACTTCACGAGAAAGTCCTGCACTGGTGCCAAGTCCATGGGAGCTATCTGCCCCGAAGCTACCTACACCTGAGTTATCTGCACCAACACGATAAAAGCACGGTGAATCACATGCATCTACATCTCGTGCCCCATCGACTACTATGAAATCGACCTCTAAACAGTGAGGCGACAAGGGCAAATTAAAGAGGAACAATGATATCCCCTACTTGTCGTTGGTGTGAAAATTTGAGCTAGGTGAACTGTTACTCGTCTCGAAAGAGCACCTCCTAACTCTAGGAATTGCTTACTAGAGATTTCATTCATGGTACATGGAATAGGCTAACAAGCTAGATGGATAGCGGCACTCGAGTGTCATTGTGAAGTTCAGCCCGCATCATGTTCGGCACGAGATTCATGACCGTGTCTTCATGGTGACTTTGAGGACTTGTTCTTTCTCTTCAACCTCGACGCTCTCAACGCCTCACTCATTCAATGTTGGACATTGTAAGTGTGTACAATCACAGTCTACATTCATGTAATACGTACTGATAAATGTCATATATAACTCCTTACTTGTGTGTGTGTGTGTATGTATATATATAGATACATGGTGAGTGAAGCCAGATTAATGAAAACACCAATAGATTTCCTTGAACCACACTTGATCTCCATGGATACAATCAAGGAGGATGCATTCTTCATCATGGATTACATGAAGATGGCATTTGTGGCTCACTGCAATAAGGAATTTATACTTTTGCCCTACAACCAGGGGTAAGTGCTGCACTAGTGGCTATACTTGTTGATTTGTACTTCATAAACAACACGAACTTATATTTAATAACCATGAATACATACTTGTGTAGGTTCCACTGGATTTCAATTATAATTATACCAAAATGGAACAAGGCAATATACCTTGATTCCCTAAAGAGGTTCAAAACCGACTTCACAGTTATCCAACAATTAATCAATAGGTAAATACATTTTCTCCAAAGATAATTATTGTAGTCTTTCCTTCCTTCGCAATGGCTAAGGACAACTTTTTGGAATCACGTAGGTCATTCGCCGAGTACATTACTGCTGTACGAAGATCCAAGGGATGAATTAGCGCCTTGCAACACGATCTAGATTTTTCGATATTCGCTAGTACACATTAATCCTATATAACACTTCGTATTATTGCCTCTCGAACTAACAAATTTATTTTTGCAGTGCCACCGGAGAACACCTGTGGATACTATGTTTGCCACAATATGGAATTACTCCTTAGTTCCATGAAAACCAATCATCCTCAGGTTTGTGAATCTTGCAACAATTATTTCATACTTACCAATTTATATATATGCACGACTTTGATCCTCTTAGCGACAGGTTGCAACCATCGTTACAACTATGATAGAATAGATTGAGCTCTAAAAAAATTCGAGGATAGTGTGCGTACTTCTTGATGTCTCAAGCTACAAGAGAAGATGGGGTGTTCTATAATGTAGAATGAATTTGATTGGAATAAGATTGAACTTAATTGTACATATGTGTATTTGTTCATGAATGGTTAATTTATTTAATTTGAGTTAATTGATTTGGAAATGGAGGTTATTGTTTCTGAAATGAATGTGAATTAGATGTATACATGTACTTGTTACATTTTTGCTTGTTTCAGAGGGTATGATTAGCATTTCCTAAAGCTAGCCAATAAATAGAAATAGATTTAGCAGTACAAAGGAATATCATAAATGGTTTCATCAACAAATTGTCTGTAATACACACATATCACAGATGGTTTCATCTACAAACCATCTGTGATTCATTAGATATCATAGGCAGTTTCAACTACAAATCATCTATGATAGTAAAATATCACAGATGATTTATAGTTGAAATTATATGTAATACATCAGCTATCATGGATGATTTCTATTAAAAACCGTCTATACTAGCAAACTATCACAAACGGTTACGAGTTAATAACTGTCAGTGATAGTCTGTATCACAGGCGGTTCAAAAATCATTGGTGAAGACCTCATGTTATTACTGACCTATAAACTTAGATGGCTCACGAAATCATCTGTGATGACATTTTTGAACCGTCTATGATAACTTTTTCTGTAGTAGTGTAATTAACCAAGTCCATACCATACGGATATATGGTTGCACGCTTAGATCAATGGCGCACAAAGTTAAGTCCTTATACATTACCCAGGTGAGATATCCACATTCCAAAAGTGCTGACCACACTTCTCTCTTTATTGCATGATCGCTCGCCTTAGTGAAAACCATTTTGTATAACAACACCAATGATACTACCCAAGCCATGGTATTCAAATTTTATAATTGTGGATGACTACCATGATTTAATATCTTATTAAGTCAAAATTAATTAATTATTCCACATGTAATGATGAACCCAACATACTACAAGCATTGCTAAGTATACTAAACATACAATCTATATGAATACTAGTATTGCATCATTAGATAATTACCCATTCTATAGTGACAATGGAATTATGGCATGCAAATTATCAAGGTGGAATTAATTAAATTGGACAATAACTACCAGGTACAAAGGTTAAAACAAAATAATAAGTAAATAGATTTAAAAACTTGGTTTAACATGATCAAAGGATATGACTTGCCTTCGCCTTGCTCATTTACCAATTTTTGAATTTCTAGTCCTGCTTTGCTCCTTTGAAGATGTTATCTAACGGAAGAAAAATGAACAAAACACAAATAAATTCAAATATAATCTAAAAATTATAAAACTAAAACCAAAATATAGAGATCAATTTTAGATAAATTTTGGAAAAAGAATCGGGCCAATTGGAGTTCGAACGAAGGAGAACGAGCTATTGGAAGATTCGTTAGAAAGAAAATTCCAAAAAAAAATGCAAAACGAGCGAATATTCCTGGAATCTTCTTTTTAGGCTGGTTTTTGGTTTATTTGTGTGTATGACGTGTGGGACCCACATGTAAGAGACTCATGGCAATTGAAGAAGGCAACAGAGAACATGTAGAGCACATACAAGTGCTCTGGCCATAGCTTGCACATGCCAGGAAGAGCCAAGGGAGGCCAGTCAAGGGGTAGAATGGAACCCCCACAGTCTCGAGGAAGAGATGGCTGGAGCTGGTGCCGGTTGGTGGGACCCACAACGATGATGGTGGCAAAACCGCATGGGTTGGAGAGAGAAACAATACCCGGGCATGGAACATGGAGAAGTAGGGTGAGCACAGACTAGAACATGGCATGATGAAGCTAGAAAAATTATCAGCTAAGCCGGAAACTCACTGGAGATGACACAATCAACGATTGAACAATGACGGTATGAAAAATGGAAAAACTCTAGATCTCGATGCTCGGTGAAGGAAATACAAATCCACTTGGAGGGAAACTATATGGAATGGTAGAACACGTTTTGATATGGAAGAATTGAAGAAATATTATGGAAACGCGAGGTGCCTAGGCGACCAATTTGGTGTGTGGGGGGCGCCGGGGGGGGGGGGGGCAAATCGACGACAGGAAGCAATTTCGGCCAGCTTTAGGAAAAATCTGATTCACAGCTATTCCCTACACCAAAATCAAATTAACTTGACAAAGAGGTGGAGGATACATGGGAACATGATATGATGCGAAAAGATTGCAAAAATTTTTCCCAGAGGGCTTGAAACGCAAGTCAGGATGACGATCCGTTTCGGGAGCAATGTGCTCGCAGAGATGCCGGTGTTCTAGGGCTTTGGGAGTGTTGCGAGGCTTTGAGGGGTTGAGAGGAGTCACAAGGGTCATATTTAAAGGCTCGGTAAGGTTGGAAATTGACACGAATTTGTTTGAGTTCATTTTGACTTGGTTTAGGACTTTTGGAGATAAAAGGAAAACTGATGATTTAAATCACGAAGTGTCCATAAGGGATGGATTGCTTGCAAGATTTAGCATAAATTTTATTTTGGCACAATATTGAGATAAGGTTTGGTTGGAGAGTTAGCTTAGGGAGGGAAGGGAGGACCGTCTTGTTGCGCTAGAGGTTGTTGATCTCTTCTCTACCCCTATAAACCACCAGTTAAAATTATCCTACATCCACCCAACAATTACCTGCTCCACAGTCATGACCTCAACTACGTCCACACCACAATATGCACCCAGAATTACACCATCCTAAAAATGTCCGCACCAGATTAACTCTCCTCTATTCTCTCTCCTTACTCAACCATATCCGACGGCCATCCTTCAATGGATCTGCAGTACCCCCTCCCGAACCCCTGACGCTCGCCAAAATCATCCGGATCATGCACATCATTGAATCCAGAAAACCCTAGCCGAAATTCTCCATCTCCTCAAAAACCCTAGCCGCCACCTGTGGAATCCTTGAGCCCGGCACTGTTCTGCTTCTTCTCCACCTGCGCCGGCGAGGACCAGGCCTAACCTCGCCGGAGTCCACCCCTATACTCACCGCCACCAGCGCCTCCCGTCTCCACCTTGCCTCCCTCGAAATGCTTTGTATTCTAGCACTACCTCGCTTCCTCCTCCCTTCCCCACGCGCGTCGCCGTCGCGTCCCACCACGACCAGAGCAACGGCGTGGGGAGGCGAAGCAATGGCGGTGGCGGATGCGGCGGGGGACGAGGAGTTGGAGTCGCTGCTCCGAAACTTCCACCGCTTCTCCCAGGTCAGTAGCACATTGGCACCGCGGCGTCCCTACCCCCATTCCACTCCAATTGGTCGCGGATTGCGTTCCCTCTTTGTTCGCATCCCATTCGTTTTGGATTGCATTAGAGTCAGCGAACTGGTAGCCACAGATCGTCGATGCCACGTTCAGGTGTTGAATCTCGAGAGTTGTAGCAATCTCTGAACCTTCCAAGGAACGCACGCTCAGGTGTGGATAAGATGCCGACGAAATGGCGAGTATGAAGTAGATTGTCTCCATGAACATTGGCAGAATTGACAGATTGTCTTGTTTAAGAAGCAGGGTTTAGGGTTTTAGGTCTCGAAATGCCTGTGTTGGTAGCACCTTCCAGAGTCGGCTGCCATATTAGGTCCAATGCTGCGAGCTGCGGTGGTTAATTGATTATGCTGTGTAATAATAAAGAGATGTTTTGGGGATTGACATATTGTCCCAAGTGCTTAACAAACCCAAATTTATGTAGGATAGTCTACGGGCCGGGGCAGGAGAAAGCTATGCATAATCTCTACTGCTTTCGGAGCTCAAGTGTAGCTGCCGATGTCTAAGTATACAAGTTTTCATTGCCTAAGGAGAATGACCTATATCCTAGCATGTTCTGTGTTTTATACTGATCTTTTGCTGTTGTTCCTTGGTTCCTTTTTTTTTGAACAGGGGTATAAAGATGCACTTATGAGGCCCAGGCTTTCAGAGTGAACTACAGCTCTGAATCCAATAAGTGTCAAGCTTTTGAGTCGCACATCGCAGATCTCAAGACAGGTTAACTGATATTTCGACATTCCTTAACAGTTTAGCTTCAATTTGTTGCTTTTCAGTTAATTAAAGTTGTGTAATACCTGATGATTTAATTGGCTTGTTGGGGTTGAAAGAAGAACTGAGTTAAATTGTTTGTGTTGTGCAGATAATGAGCGATTAAGAAGGCTGTACACTGAAACTTTGTTCAAGTTCACCAACCAGGTAGGTTGCTACTTACTATGTGCAATACTAAGAATGATGACACAACTAAATTAATTGTCATCTTTCAATGTTAACTAATTGATATAGATGGAATCATTTAAGTTGATGATATCAGCTTGAGTTCTATGCTATCCATTTCACCTGTGAGCTTGAGTTGATGCAAGGACTGTAGTTCTTGTGTTTTGACACTTTGGACTTCAATGTACTATCTGAAATGTACAACTTGGTCTGGATTTCTTTTTTGTTTATTTTCTACTTGGAATTTGGAAGCTGATAATAGATCAAGTTTGATAATAGGACAAGTACTAGGTTTTATGTGCAGCACAATCATGTCGATGAAACTCTGGGCTGTTTTTGATATGTTTGCTGTTATTCAGATGAAATTTCACACAGAATCTCAAAGTTTGAAGGAAGAATTGGGAAAAGCAAATAGCAGATTGCTATCCATGGAAGAGGTAGCTAACTGCCTCCCAAGCATACAGGTAATCGATAAAATTAATCTCACGAGTATTTATTTCACACACAAGCATAAGAGGGAAATCGAACAACTTAAGCATGGCAATGAAATGAACAACAATGCCCTTGAGAGCAAGCTCAGGTAAATTTTTCCTTTCAAGGGAGGCAGCAGATTACTGTTGGGAAAGGCAGGAGATTCAGATGAAAATTTCCTGTTGATTGTTCTGTGAAAACTGAACAGCTAACTTTCACTACAATCAGTTGCTCCCTTGTTCAGCAAGTAACCGGTGAAGCTGGGATAAAGCAACTCAAGTTGGAGCTGGGAGCTCATAAAGCTCACATCGACATGTTAAGTAGCAGGCTGGAGCAGGTTACTGCTGATGTGCATTTGCAATGTAATTTTCTAACTTCCCTTTCGTCATCTTTGGATTATTGTCTCTATCTCTGGTGATGGAAATACCTCCTGGCTCCTGGTACAGATAAAAATGAGCTCCTGGATTTGAAGAATGTAATTACGGTTGAACAGGAGGAGAAGAAGGACCTGCACAGGAAGCTTCAAAACGCAGAAAATGAGTGTAAGTTCAATAGTGAACTGAAGAAGTGAAACAAGTTTGTGCAAACCACACAGATTTCATGACTCGATTCAAACAGCAGAACGACTTATTATAGAGATGGGTCAATACTGAGTAACTTATTATAGATGTCGCACATCTCCACTCAGTATTCTTCAAACTTTTATGCATGTATCTAAACCTGCTGGCCAACCATGTCTTGCATGGTACTGCATTTAACTCATATCAACTCTGTAATATTTTTGTGAACTGATCTGCATGTTCAATTCTTTTGCAGTCATGAGATTGGTAGCACTTGGTTCAATATTTGAACATGCTAATTCTCACATAATTGTGTCGGTTCCAGACTTCTATCAAAAGAATTCTTGGATGCATGAATTGATCACTGGAGTTTTAATAAATGTACTATTGATGAGTATCCAAGCACATTTTTGTGGACATTGAGTGTTTAAGTGTCTAGAATATGGGAAAAAGTGCTCATGATTTAAATCCTTACTGATGTATATTATTTTTTTGCATTTTGATCTGGTAGATATTTTACTTTATTGGATTGGAATGTTCTGTCTTGAATCACTGCTAAGCATATATGTCATTCAGGTGGGTATTGTTCCCCTCTTATTTTCTGGATGGTTGGATCTCCAACCTTTTCTATTTGAAAACTTTAACCTGCATATGGCCTATTACATATTAACTGTTTTATTTCTCTTCCAATCATGACTATGGGTTTACTGCTTGACTAATAGTCAAAAGTCAAAGGAATATTTTGTTTTTCTTTCCATTACCAATTTATGACTATGGACTGCTGACCGTGTTGTTACGGATGAGTAGCTTCATATATGAGACGTGAATCTTAATGAATCTGATTGTTCGGTTTATTTTTTACAAATTTTATTTTGTTTTATATTTTACCGTAGCGTTAGCACAGGCACACTACTAGTGATGAACCGTAGCCAAGGTCGAAGGGATAAAAATGATGTAGGAATAAACTTTCACGGATAAGGAAAGGAAGTTCTGGTGGCTGTTGCTTGAGAAAATTAAGCGTGCTGGGCGTACGGAAATCCTAGGGTGGGTGACTTCGGGAAGTTATGTTTTTTAAAATTGAGCTCAAAAAATAGTAAATAAACTCTAAACAAATCCAAGAAAATATAGAAAAAATTCCTTACATCACAAGAACGTAAAAAAAACAGGTTTTAGTTTAATTGATGTTTACTTTATTTAAATTAAATCTTTTAATTTCCAAAATTCATATTAAGCTTTATTTAATTCAAGAAAAATCTAAATGGTTATTTTTATTTTAAAAACTTTAAAAAGGCATTGAAAATCAGGATGTCATATTTATACATGAAGTAGAAGTTTACTTTCCTTCTTCTTTTTAAGTTCTACCAAGTATTTCTTGTACTACCTCTTCCAATGTCCAGTCCCATAGCAATAATTGCAAATCTTATCAGATGCAGTGTCAATCTTGATTTTCTGATGCTTAGATTTGATACTCGAGATCTCATATTGAGTTTTGCCTGTACCTTTTCTTTTGCCCATGCCTTGTATTTCTTCTTTTTAAAGTTGGTAGTTTTCTGAATTATCATCACAAGATTAGAGCTTTTCTTAATGTTCTCGTCTGCTCACTTAGCATCTTATACAATTCGGTCATTGACATCACCCAATCATTTGAAAGTTCAAAATAACCATATCAAAACTCGGAGGGTGTGATTGGAGAATTAAATCAGTAGCCAACTCTTGGCTAAGGAAAAAATGAAGCTTTTCCAACATCTCAATGTAACCAATCATTTTGATTACATGAGAACTGATCGGTCTTCCTTCAGCTAATTTGTACATAAACAATGACTTAGAGGTGTTGTACCTCTCATCTATTGCCTGGTCCTCAAAGATGCCCTTAAGACTTATAATCATATTGTAGGCATCTTTGTTCTTATATTGCTTTTGAAGCTCAGAATTCATCTGTAAGCATGAGACAACTAACATCAAGCAAGTCATTGCAATGTTTCTCATAATCATTCCCTTCAGCACGAGTAGCATTTTTAGCTGGTTCATCAAAATATGGAACCTTTAGAGCATATTTGTTCTTTTCTTGCTTGAGAACTATTATCAAGTTTTGATACAAGTCAATGAAATTTGTTCCACTTAGTTTTTATTTCTCAATAATAGATCACAAGTTAAAACTGAGTGTGGAGGAAATAGGTGGTGGCATGGTTTATAACATAAAAATTATATGCAATAATTCAGTACTATGTTTATGTAAAATCTTTCATTAAACAATTTAATAAAAGATACCCCACTATATGTTTAAAAATCATATTCCCTCTAACTACATATAATGACTAAAGATCCATATTTCACCAAGACCTAGTGAGCTTTGGTATCACTACTGTAAACCTAGCGACGTAGGTCAGCAACCCCTTGCTAATTATAACACATGTAACTTGTATTTGTTGAATGACATTCATATGTCCCGCCTTCAACACCGTGCCCCTAGGCCCAAAACTATTTTGATAGCTTTGTCAAGTTAAACCAACATTACGTATTAAGTGTCTAACACTTACTTATCTTATTAAGATAATTAATTAGAAGGGCATCAAGTTTTATTTAATTTTTCTAGAGGGATACTATTCTATCATGTTAAAAACACTCAAGATAATAATATAAACAATAGTATAATAGGAATGTAAAATCATGAGAAAATTTGTTTAGTGTCATCGCAAAGAATCGTGATTTGGAAAATACCATCGCAAAGTGCTCCATAAAATAATAGAAATTGGCTTCTCTCGTTGTCATGTCTCTGACCCCTGTTCAATAATGCGATGTCCAGCATGCCTCACATACATATTTTTCTTTTGTGGTTATGATTTTTTTAATTTATTTAGAAGGTTTGTATAGTTTGGATATATTACTTGGATTAATGAGCTATGTTTTTTCATTATGTGATCAATTGGATAAATATTTTGTAAGCCACGGTTTGAGCTAAAATACAGCAACGAAGATAAGATTTAAAGCCCGACATAACACTTGATAACGAAGGTGTGAATTACATTTCACGTAGGGTTTGGTTAGGTGGATATGTTTGTCTTGCTATTCCTATGGTACAAATGACAACATATATAAACCATCGACCCGAACTAGAATTACGATACACACGTGTTTTGGAAAGGAAAATACTTGACAGATGGAAATGAAGTCCGGCTTGCAAGCATATGTCCTACTCCCCGCTATGGGCTCTCATCTAGTCTTCAATGTATTGTTCATGTATCTTCCGCATGCTCTCCGTGTATTCTTCCTTTTCCCTCTTCTCCCGTTCATGTTCATGCTCCTTCATTCTTGCAACAACCGCATGCCTGTATATGATTATGTACTTGTCCTCTTTAGTTGGCCACTATTCCATGTGCACCATCTTCCTTGCTGCCGTAGATGAACAAGTTAGTACTGTATGAAAGAGGTAGAATAGAAATCTCGATAGAAGGCTCACATATGGCCACGCCGTGGTGTACTTGCACATGTAGCTGTCCTGGTTTCCTATGCCGAGGAGTCCACAGTTAGCCTACACACCGCAATGGTGCCATACAATTTCTGGTACATAGCCATCAGGGTTCATCGATGGAACATGGCCATCATGGTTCTTCGGTTCAAAAGGGCCATCCATTGATCCCTTCCCTTTCCCGCTCCTGGCTGAGGGAGGTATCCAACAGGTGAACGCTTCAAATGTAACAGCATAAATCACTATGTATTTCTACCTAATGAATGTCTTATCATACTTGTCTAGGCTGTCGATTCATTGAAAGAAGTAACAACGCTCCTCTGGCAGCCATACATGGATATAGTTACCTATATTTGAAATTCACATGCAATGTAAATGTAATATCTTGAAAATATCTCTCTTGAGGACCTATGTATAATTAGTAAAAAAGAGATATGTAAAAAGAGGATGTTCGAAATTATACTAAGGAATTGGTTTCATACGAGGGAGCTGGGAGTCCGAGTCGATCTGGTGTTGTGATAAAAGGATCCTGTGGGAGAAGAGTACCTAAAGCGGTAAAGCCCTAGCTATCTAGTTTTTTCCTGGCGCCGCACGTTAGCTAGCCACCGCCAGCCTCCATCGCATCACCAAGCCACCAGCAGTCCCAGCGCCATTAACCTTCTGCCACTGTGCGCTTGCACGGCCACACGCTTGCCTCCATCGCCGTGGCCACGAGTTGGCGCCGCGCAAGCCGCGCGTTGCCGCACTCGCAGTGCGCCTGTGCACGTTGGTGAGTCTTCTTGGGCTCTTGGCCGACGGCTCAGTCCATGTCTATAGTTTTCCTGTGGCGCGTGAGGCCAGTGCCGAGTCATCGCAGCCACGCGCCACACGCCTCGCCTGCTAAGCCCCGCTGCATGCCACAGTGATGGTTGCGTGTACATGCTGCAGTAATCGATCCACGCTACCACAGCGCGTTACAGTGATCGTTGCTGCTATAGTGATCGTTGCGTGTTTGCCATTGCTGCGGACGCCAGTGGATGCCGAGGGGTCTGCAGTGCCAAAAAAAATAGTAGGAATTGTAGGAGAAATAATGGGAGGAAAAGAAGAACAGCCGACACTACTACAAAATAAACTATACTTGATGTCTCATCACAGATGATTCATGTGGAGTCGTCTGTGCTTTGATTATTACAAACGGTTCATAGCTAAAATTGTCTCTGAAACTATCATTTATCACAAATGGTTTTTAATTAGAGCCATCTGCGAAATTATCACAGACAGTTCGTGTAACAAACCGTCTTTGATATGTGCATTATCACAGACGGTTCGTGCAACAAACCGTCTCTGATATGTGCATTATCACAGACGGTTCGTGCAACAAACCGTCTCTGATATGTGCATTATCACAGACGGTTCGTGCAACAAACCGTCTCTGATAATGACACATCACCGATCCGTGGCGTATCCCTCAGGATTTCGATCTCACCCGTCCATTCTCTCCACATCGGATGGCAGGCACCGGTTCCTCTCACCACTCAGCCCTTATTAATTACTCCCCATCTACCTTCCTACCGCTCGGCCCTTATTAATTACTCCCCATATATCTTTCCACTGGCAATCACGTGTGAGTTCATCCACTATATAGCTTCTTCCCTTCGATGATGCCGACTACCACCGTGAGCTAGCGCCTCCATTGTGACACCATGGTTGATTGCATAGCACACTCTTGTCGTGTCGTAAGTGTCTTATCCAGTCTCACCATTGTGCCACAAAGATGGCACTACCGCTGCCCTCCATTGCCAGTGATATCCGGCCGCCATTCGATGCATCTAGCTTATTCCTCGACGATACCGACTACCATCGTGAGCTACACCTCCATTGTGACACCAAGGTCGACTACAGAGCACACTCTTGTCATAAGTGTCGTAAGAGTGTCTTCTGCAGTCTCACCATCGTGCCACAAAAGGTGGCACTACCGCAGCCTCTCCATTGCTAGTGATATCCAGCCGCCATACGATGCATCCAGCTTGTTCCTCGACAACGCCGACTACTGCCGTGAGCTAGCGTCTCCGTTGTGACACCACGGTCGACTGCACAACACACTCTTGTCATAAGTGTCGTAAGAGTGTCTTCTGCAGTCTCACTGTCGTGCCACAAAGGTGGCGCTACCGTCGTCTCTCCATTGCCGGTGATATCCGGCCGCCATCCGATGCATCCAGCTTTTATTATCTGCTAAGATCTCTACTTCTTATATATTCTTACAGTGTTAAAGAGTTGGGTTCGTTATCTTATTATGTTGTAATGGTAGATTCTAATCTTAATGAAAATAGAATATGCTGTTGTGTTTGTCACTGTATTTGCTTGTTTTCAAAGGGCATAGGTACATGATGAATTATCACAGGCGGTTTGTGCTATAAACCATCTACGAAAGACTATCACAGACGGTTCTATATACAAACCATCTGTGATACTCGAAAATCACAGACGATTGGTAACCAGAACTGTCTGTGATGTGTGAATATCACAGACAGTTTTTGTTTAGAGCCAACTGTAATAGTTTTCTTCACAGACGGTTCTAGTTACAAACTGTCTATATTGTCTTTATCACAGACGGCTCACAAACCGTTTATGCTAACCTCCAATTATCACTAACACATAAATATAGGCGGTTCAGAAAACCTTCTGTGATGGTAGTTCTGAACCGTCTGTGATGACCCTTTTTATAGTAGTGTGAGGAAAAGATGAGGAGGGAGAAGAGAAGAAAGAGTGAGGATTAGATCGTGATCTTGGCATTCATCTCTTGGATAGTGACCTTGATTTTGATTAGATATTAGAGTCGGGAATTAAAGAGTGGAGTAGCAAGGTTTCGTTGGGGGTTCGTTACACTACTATAAAAAGGGTCATCACAGACGGTTTGGAACTGTCATCACAGACAGTTATTTGAATCACCTATATTTATGTGCCAGTGATAATCGGAGGTTATCACAGACGGTTTGTGAGCCGTCTATGATAAAGATAACACAGACGGTTTGTACTTAGAACCGTTTGTGAAGAAAACTATTACAGATAGCTCAAACCAAAAACCATCTGTGATAACCACACATCATAGACGGTTCTAGTTACCAATCGTCTGTGATTGGCGAGTATCATAAACAGTTTGTATATAGAACCGTTTGTGATAGTCCTTCATAGACGGTTTATAACACAAACCGTTTGTGATAGTTCATTCTATACCTAAATTTTTTTCTGTTTTTTGGTTAGCCTCAAGAAATAATATTACCTATGCCCTTTGAAAATGAGCAAATACAGTGGTAAACACAATAGCACATTCCATTTCTATTAAGATTAAAATCCACCATTACAGCATAATAAGATAACGAACTCAACTCTTTAACACAGTAAGAATATACAAGAAGCAGATATCCTAGCAAACAGTAGAAGTTAGATGCAGCGCGCGATGTTCTTGACGCCTGCCATCAAGGAAGAGTGGGGAGGGCATCGAATGGTGGCTGGATATCACCGGCAATAGAGAGGCAGCGGTAGCGCCAACTTTGTGGCATGACGGTGAGATTGCACAAGACACTCTTACGACACTTATGACAAGAGTGTGTTGTACAGTCACTGTGGTGTCACAATGAAGGTGCTAGCTCACAGCGGTAGTCGGCGTCGTCGAGGAACAAGTTAGGAGTAGGTGAACTAGCTAGGAGCAGCAGTGCACCGTGGTGTCACAACAGGAGGTGGAGGAGCTAGCTCACGGTGGTAGATCGGCGTCATCGAGGGGAGGATGCAGGAAGCTAGTGGATGAACTCACGCATGACTGCTGGTGGAAAGGTAGAGGGAAGTAATTAATAAGGGCTGAGTGGTGGGAGGAACCGGTGCCTACCATTTGATGTGAAGAGAATGGGCGGGTGAGATCGAAATCTTGAGGGATACGCCATAGATCGGTGACATGTCATTATCAGAGACAGTTTGTTATACGAACCGTCTATGATAATGGACATATTAAAGACGGTTTGTTATACGAACTATCTATGCTAAGTCACATATCACAGACGGTTTGTTATACGAACCGTCTGTGATAACGCTTAAATATGCGCGCCCTAATCTAGCTCTTTTAAACTGTCCTCTCCCTCATCTTCTTTACCAAATTTCTCAATAATGCCATCTATTATTCTTTTTATCCCCTTCCTCTCATCTATCTATCATGAGTTGTTTGGCTGCAACCTTACACAAACGGCCAACAATTTATGTCTGGAGCAGCTCCTCTGCTCACGCCCTGCTCTCCTTTCTCAACTCACTTCCATTCGTCAGTTGGACCTCATCATCCGCTATTGACGGAGGTGTCTCATTGCTGCTCAGGAAAAGGAAACCGCCCTCAGCCTCGTTCTTCTCTGCAATATGCATAAAGCGGAAGAAACTCTTGTGGCAGTGGAGAGACACATGGATAACATTGCCGATCAAGCAGAAGCGGCCGATTCTGAGGAAGCTTATCATGGCATCCTCTTTGAGATTATGGGCCATGCTAATGATTTGCCTAGGCTAGAGGAGGAAGTGGAGAGGGCAAGGACAATCTTCACGGCATTCGAGAACTCAGTGGTTGATCCTCCAACTCCAAAAGTCGAAGAAGAAACATATGAAGCCCAAAAGACTAAGATTTGGGAATATCTTTTTTGGAATTTTTGTAATAAATTTGCCTTAAATTTGTCTCTCATCTCAGTAGCTTATGTAGTTCATACAACAAAGGACAAAATACATACGGTTGTAAATAAAAATTGTCTATGATAGTTTCATAGATGGTTCTAATTAAAAACCGTCTGTAATAATGCGTATATCACAGATAGCTTTTAAACCTAACGTCTATGATAGTTTGAGAGATGATTTTAGCCATACACTGTCTATAATAATCAAAACACAGATGGCTCCACATGAACCGTCTGTAGTGAGGCGTCTAGTATAGCTTGTTTTGTAGTAGTGAATTAGCAGATTGATTTAACTGCTTTAACTTTCTAGCGTGATTTTGGGTCCTGTATGGGCATGATTTGATAATATCATCAACTAGAAAGTTGCAGGGAATTTCATTAACTTTCCATAGCATATTTACTCATGCCAATTGGATGCACATATTAGAATATATGGTTTTCATAAGTCTGCTATCTTGGTAGCTATCGTTATATGGCAGTGCTGAATTAAACATAAGATTAAAAATAGTAGATGAAATAATTTGGGTAATTGCTCTATATAAAAAGTGTAGGTAATTTTTTAAGTATTCCATAGTGTCCAAGTACGTGATTTTTGGACGAGTAGAGTAGAAGTTATGTTTTTTGGGAGGCTGCTGTCCAGAACCGGATTGTTGCTAGACGTAATCATAAAAAAAATATTAATTTGACTTATTAAATGGCAGAATTGAACTTTTGGCATAACTAGAAAGTGGTAGATAATTTCCCATAGTTTTTTAAAATATCATCGTTTGCTATATTTGCATGACTAGATTAATAGATATGTAAATATTAAGTTTGCTATTCAAAAGATAACAGATCTGTCTTCTGTGTTAAAAATGGGAGGTTAGATGATTTAATCTTTGCATGTGGTCAACTAAGCCCAAGGTGTCACCTACTACCACTATTACTACCAATTCAAACCAATAAGAAGGTATTAATGTCATCTAGACTTATTAACCCAGAAGACATATATGTTATCTTCTGGATAGCAGATTTATTAATTCTATATTTTTTAATCTACATATGCAAATATACTAAACAATGACATCTTTAAAATGTACAAGAAATATCCTATCACTTTCTAATTATCCCTAAAATTTAATTCTAACATTAAGTTAGTTAAATTAACATTTTCCCACAACTGCGTCCATCAGCAACAGGGTACCGGACAGTAGCCTCCCAAAATTCATATCTTTTAATCTACTTAGGTAAAAATTCAATTAATTGTTGTTTTGTATTTCTATGGCTTGTATTAAATTTGGACATTTACTATAGGAGTAACTTCAGGGTTGGTATCATCCTCTAATCAACTCGGTCGTCACAACTAGAAAACCAAGTGCATGGTGGAATGGTATATGAGTGTTTGGAATTGTTATTTGGTTAAATGAATACCTGCCATGATTATTCATATTGTTATGCCTATTTTATATTGCTCACATGCTTATGATAAATTCATGATTATGAAGATGACTATAGAAGAATGTTGATTATATTAATTGCTAAATGAAGAAAGATAATAATTATTGCATTGCATGTTGAGCATTTATGATGAAAAGATGTGACCCATGGGAGAGGGATGAGGTCCCCATATGGAAAATATTGGCAATGAGGTCCCCATATAAAAAATAGCGTTCACCAAGGCGCTAGGCGTTAGTTGGGGGATAGACCGATGCCTAGCGCCTAATCGCCGCCTAGGCGGGCTAGGTGGCCGCCTATGCAGGAAAAATCGGCTAGGCGGGCAAGGTGGGAGGATGGTGTCTAGCACCTAGGCGAGCTAGGCGGCCACCTTGGGGAACACAGATGAAAAGGATGAGTAGTTGGTCCCCACACTAAAGAATGCGGGCATGAGTGAACACCGACAGGTGTTACACTCCGCTATACCAGTATAAACAGAAGTTGAGTTGAGATATGAGCATAAGCATTGTATTGCATTCGTGAAAAGTGAAAAGTGGTTTGAAATAATGGGACACATGAATGAAAACTGATGAGAATGAATATGATAAATTAAGTTAATGATAAATGGGTATGAATTGTTAATAAGATAATACCTTGTTTATTATTATATTTTGTACTTGCTGAGTCATAAACACACCCTTATTTTGTTGAGGTTTTTAGATGAACGTTGAAGGCAGCATGGATGGGTGGAAGTAGCACATGGAATTTCACACTTTTGTAGTTCTCTATGCACTTGGTGATCAATAAATTATCACTATGTTCAGTTTAGACTTGCCATGTTATTCCTTAGATGAATACTTGTTTTCCTTAGTTCCCTTATGGTTGTTAATGATGCTACTTGATGGGCTCCTTAGTTAGCTTTATGATTGATTCGTTTTAGTTATTGTTTGGTTCATCTTAAGTTCGATGTATTGATTAGCGTGTTGCTGAAATTTCTGTTTATTATTATGCTGAATGATTATTTTTAAAGCCTAGTTGTTGGTGATGTTTGACTAATAGTTTAAATTGGCAGTGATGGTAGTTGTGTGTGACATTCTAGGCTTCTGAGAAGCCAGTGTTACAGTGAAATGTGGAGAGACATGGGACACGGTAATCCACACACGTGTAGAAAGCCTGGATGGCGGCACCACGATGAGTGGATTGCTTGATCCATGCCGGTTTAGCACAGTCGCACTGTGGGCATAGAAATTTCGATGGTTAAGGAGCATCCTTGCAAGAACTCTTAGGATAGATTCATGCCTTCTTGGCAGCCCATTTTCTCTTCTGAAGCATCTCCGCATAGTCAAACATCCTCCTTTGGCTCTCATCTTCCCTACCTCTATTCTTTCTCCCCTCTCTATGTTAATCAAATTAGCTCGAATGGAGTGTTGCTTGCAGTAGTGGAGGGTGCCATGGTTTTATAGTTGACTGGGGGTGTATTGTAGAGGCAGTAAATAGAAGTGTACTCATATCCATGAGAATGTATCTTTGGCTATGGTATATATCAACGAGTGTTGTCAATTAAGTCTGAAAATTTGGCATCACCAGTCAGTGAGTTATCATTTCACTGAGAAAAGTTAGTGCATGTTGTCAATTATGTCTGAAAAGGTGGCATGATCGGTTAGCGAGTTATCATTTCACTAAGAAAAGCTAGTGCATGTTATTAATTAAGTATGAAAAGGTGGCATGGTATGGTCATATCACTCTGATACAAGGGTGCATTCATAGTGCTAATGAGAAAGCCTAGCTATAGCCTGCATTTCTTGGGTACAGCGTTGTTTGGTAGGTTCGTAACAGGTGCATTGCATTCGACACTTCATGTGCATTCCACCATGTTGTGATGCTGACTAGGGGGCGCAATCCAAGTTAGAGGTGGAAACGAGCTAAGCTGAGCTGGCTCGAGCTAGGCTTGGCCGTGCTCGCTTGGAGCTGTGGCTCAGCTCGGCTCGGCTCGTTTAAGAAACGAGCTAAAAGCCCAGCTTGGCTTGGCTCGTTTCTTGGCTTGAGCTAGCTTGAGCTGGCTCGTGCGCTGCACAATTCAATACAGAAATTGCACAATTGAACACAGAGCTTGGCTCATTTTAATTTGTATAGTAATTGATAGACAACAGTGAAAGAAGAACTTAGGTAGTATACAAATTGGAATAGGAACCGACATTGGACACTCCAAAATTCATCATCTAGTGGCATTCAACAGCAGTAGGCAGCAGGCCATGTGATGTGAACATCTGGACACCTCTTGTCCTGGCCCTCCTCTGCGTTCAACAGCGGTATGCATGAAGATTTCTAAAATGTTTGTCAGAATGTTGAAAACAAGGACAACAGATATACAAGAACAGATGTGCTTTATTGAGTACACTATCTCAAGTATGTAGTAGAGAACTAAAAAAGGATTCGGTTATTGGGCAAGCAAATTACCAAAATGTGGTCGTATAATATGGACAACAACTTTCTTTGCATACCAATTCAATCAGCTTTTCATTCACTAAGTTAGAAAGGGAGCATCACTGTTTGCATATGATGCCTACATGCTATAGATGACCCTTTGTCTAATTGACAAGCCATTTCGCCCCTCAATTCTCTTAATCGAATGCCTTTCTTGGTGTCAAAAGTTTTCTTGGATGAATATGTAATTGTATGGCTGCGCATCAACTTTGAAGCTAAAAACATCTAACAACTAGGATACACAAACATGTCCTTGTTCCCCCTCCTCAGCAGATGGGACAACATTGTGATCATCATCACTCATACCCATATCCTCCCAATCCACATCCTCACTCGACGACTGTGATAAAAAAGTTCATAAAATCATTCATAAAACAGTGAATACATGATAGCAAAATCATTCGTAAAATAGTGAATACCTATGAGTTATTAACACATGAATACGTGAGAGAAAAATCATTCATAAAATATTGAATACATATGAGTTATGACTTACGAACATATGAATACATGAGAGAAAAATCATTCAAAGAAATAGTTAATACTAAAATGAGCTATTTAGGTTACAAAAACAGTTTTGTAATGTCCTGGACAATTGCCATATTATTACTACCAGTTCATACATTATTTCAAAGCATTACAAGACAATCACACAACACAGACATAGTTCATACATTGTGTCATAAACAGTTCTCTCAAAGAAAATTCCCTTATGAGGATTACATAGGAAGCAAGTCATAAATAGCTATGATATGTCACACTACAAAACATCAACAAAAAATTAAAAAAACACCTCACCGAGTCTACCAGTTTACTAAGTTTAGGAGGCGGTTGGGAGCTGACGAGGTGTCGACTGGTTGCATGCTCACCTGCTAGTGTAGAGCCGAAGGCCTTGGAGTCGGCTGACTTCTTCCCTCACGCACGAGACTCCATGCTCTGTTGGCGATACAGGCATGAGAGTCGGACAAAGGAGTGGGGGAGGCACAGTGGGGCCGGGGGGATAGCACGGGGACGGGGCCAGGGCCCAGGGGAGGAAGGGCCGACATGGAGTGCACGTGGCCAGGGGAAGACAGGGCACGGCAGCAAGGTGGGAGGGTGGACGACGCGGTGGTTGGGGTGGGTCTTGCGGTGGGAGGGGCAAACAGCGTGGCGGGCATCGCGGTGGAAGGGGATTGATCAAATGTAGATTGGGAATTAAGGAATGGGAATTCGGCGTGGTGGCCAAAGGGTTTGGGTTAGGTTAGGGGACCGATCATCCGCATCGCACCATACTGCATGGTCGACTCTGCACGTGTAAGAGCACAACTGTTTATTTCATTTTCCAAAAAAATTATTAAATTAGATTAGTTTTTGTTTAAAATAAAAATAAGTGTTTTGGTTGCCTAAGTTCTAATTTTGCTTTACCCTGATTTTCTGTTTTTTAAAAAGGCTAGATTTGAAAAGTGAGAAACCATGTGGAGGTGATGCCATGTTTGTGATGAGTAATTTACACTTGTTTTGGAAAGTTTGAGTTTGATCTGTGTGTTTCATGTCAAGTCGTAGCGTAGCGCAGTTGGCTGCGATCGGACCTGGTCGAACGTGGTCAAACGTGTTGGGATGCTTGTTCTGCTATTTCGACCGGTCGTAGGGTAATTATGATTTTGTAGGAGTATTTTTTGAGTATTTTCTACTGATGCAAATGTATGATTACAGTGTTTCGAGCGGTGCTATGTGATGTTTTCTTATCTGTGATGGATGCAGGACTTTGAAGCTAAGTCATGGCGAGGCATGGGATGGCCGGACTAGGCACAGGCGGTGCTGAGGTCGAAGCGGTCAGGAGATACCGAAGACGGCGAGGGTTCATGGTGGTTGCAAGGCTTGGACAGCAAGGCAAGAGGAGGAAGCGGATTCGGTTCGAGTTAATGGGTAAAGTGCAGAGTTAGTTGGTATTAATGGGTAAAGCACTGAGTTAGTTGTTATTAATGGGTAAAGTGCTGAGTTTGTTGGAGTTAATGGGTAAAGCTAGATGTAAACCCAGTAACTTGAGGCTATAAATAGAGATGCTAGAGCTCAGGTGCTGGGTGGTTTTTTGGCTTGTGCTCTTACCTTTACTTTGTGTGCGTGTGTTGCTCAGTATGTGAGAATGGGGTTCGGCAGTTGTAGTTGCTTCTTTTCATTTGCGTGTGTTGCTCTCTGTTTGAGATCTTGTATGAATCGGATGTAGAAAACTTTGTTAATGTAATCATTCATGTCCGTTTCTCTATTTTTGAGCTGTTCTTTCTGTGATGAGATGATCGCAGTTTCTTTGTTCTATCTCGTCTCCTTTGGTTCACCGGTTGACATTTGTTTTCTAGCTCTCTGGTTCTTGCGATTTGCCTGAGATTTTACTCTGCTCTGAACTGGGTTTTTCCTCAAGGCCCCTTGGCTAGCTTATACCCGAGAGCAAACATTTCGATCGCTGAGTTCTTCCCGAGAGCAAGCCGTTTGATTGCATGGTTGACCGAGAAGTGTTGCGCCTTTGGATGTCCTCTATTCTGTCTTCGATTTCTTATTTCCTTCCGGTCTCGGCTGAGAAGCTCCCTTTCCTTTGTGATTTCCCTTTTTGAAGATTTGTTGTTGCAATGTTTAAAGCCCTTTGATCAAAAGATCCGAGAATCTCAAGTGATTCGGAAATTGAGTCTTGTCGGTCATACGTGCTCTCGTTGTTTTCAATCGTCCCTGTGCATTTCAGTTGTCGGTAAAATCCGAAGTTACATTGCTAACTATTTTTAGTCTCGATTTCTTTGCTTCAGTTTGTTTTAGTCCATGTTACTCGATCAAATTCATCCATTTAGTTTCAGTCAATCCATTTTTAGTTTAGTTCCTCTGTTTTGGTTCGATTTTGTCTCTTCGATTTTATATATTGCTCTCGGCCGGCAATCTGCTTCTCAGGCTTGCTGTTTTAGTTGAAGTTCTGATTACTTCTCCTGAGAAGCACAGCGATCGTGGGATCATTTCTCTGGTTTTGCTTCTCTTCGCAGTAGTTACTGTGGTTTCAGTTTTCGGTCATTTCTTTACTTCAATATGTTTTTTCGGCCAAAGATCTGTTTCTCTGTTTTTTCTGTTCACTTCTGTTTTCTTTCATCTGAATCTGTTCTTGTTCTTTTTGATAGACTTTTCTTTCTTCAGTGAAGTCTCTGTCAGTCAGATTTTTGCTTCTTCAGAGAAGTCCGTTTTCAGTTAGTTTTTCAGAGAAGGTTGTGTCAGACAAGTATTCCACCAAGCCCCCTATCTTCGATGGGATCGACTATCCCTTCTGGAAGAGTAGGATGGAGTCTTACATACAGGCTCAGGGCTATGCTATTTTGAGGAAAGTAAAAACTCGCTATGTTGTTCCTGCCGATGAGAACATCACAATGGCGAATATGCCAGATGTTGAGGTGAATGCCAAGGCAAGGAACATCATAATCCAAGGTCTTAGCAGAAGCGAATTCGATTGCATTTCTCATCTTTCGTCGGCCTACGACATTTGGGTGACCCTCGATGCATACCATGAGGGCACTACCCAAATCAAGACCGTACGATAGGACCAATACAAGCGAGATTACAACAAGTTTGAAATGCTCACCGGTGAGTCCTTAGATGAGTGTTTTGCGAGGTTTCACAAAATCTTGAGCAACCTCCGAGCAGTCAGTCTCACATACCCTGACTCGGGCAACGCTCGACAAATGCTTTCTGCTCTTGATTTGCGAGTTTGGAAAATGAAGGTGACCACCATCAAGGACACGACTGATCTTTCGACTTTGACTCTTGATGCGTTGTATTCATGCCTCAAGACTCATAAGATTGACATTGTCTCTCGCAAGTCGAAGTCACAGTCGATGGCGTTGGTCACCGATCCCAGCCCTACTTCTGGAACATCTTCAGATGGTGCTTCTGGATTCTCTCTTGCTGCTCTTTGTGACATAAGTAACGATCAGTTAGAGCAACTCCCAGAAAATCAACTAGCCCTCTTAGCCAGAAAGTTTTCTCATGCATACAAGAGGGTGAGGGATAGAAAGAGGAGTGGGCCAGTGATTTACTTTGAGTGTGGTGGCCCCAACCACATTTGAGCAAATTTCCCTAAGCTAGAGAAAGGTAAGAACGACTACGGCGGCGTGAGCAAGAACGACTACGTCGGTGTGAGCAAGAACGATTACATCAACAAGAACTGCAACAAGAAGCTTCCAGCTCATGCCTAAGGCAAAAAGAAGTTCCACAACCTTGGGAAAGCCAAGAAGCCCTTCCATCGCGTCCTCACCGCCTTCGACGACATCAACTTCAGCAACATGGAAGGGTGGAGTGACGACGACAGCAAGGATGACCAAGAACCCAAGGACGGTGACGACTTCATCGGCATGTGCTTCATGATCAATGAGAGCGACGTCAGCGACAGCGAACTCTACAGTGACTTCGATGAGGTAGGTCCCTCGTACAACTAGCTCAATGATGCTTTCCTTAAACTAGGAAAATTTCATGCTAGATCTAGAGCTAGGTATAGTGAGTTGGAGAAGGAAGTAGAGAGCTTGTCACGAGAGCTTTCTTCACTTAGATCTACTCCCTCCCGTGACAATTGTGATGTTTGTTTCTCTTTGCTTGGAGATATGGAGAAGCTAAGGACCTCTTATGATAGTGTGATTTCTGAGCTTGACATGCTTAAGGTGGAGAATGTTAGTCTACTTGCTGAACTAGAGATGACTATGGTAGCTTCTCTTTCGTCTACTGTTGAGACTACTTTGTGCACCTCATGTGAGGATAAGGACAATGCTTTTAGAGGTCTTTACACTATGCTTCTTGATTTGCCTGAAACATGTGAAAGCTGCAATAACTTGAAAATGAACTTAAAGAAGGCAGATCATAAAATTACTGAATTACAAGCTTCATTGCTAGAGCCCATTGTTTCTTGTACCAACTGTCCAAAATTAACTGTTGAACTTGAGTCTGTCTCTAAGCAATTTCAAGAAATGATTGATCGCAACAAAAAAATGGCTCAGTATGCTTCTAAGGACCCTGTTAGCTCACCATGCAATAACTGTGAAAAAATAAAATCTGAATTGATTGTATTGGATAACAAATGTGTGAAGCTAACTAAGGACCTTCTAGAGAAGTCACAATCAGATTGTGCTGTGTGTGCTATGGTGGGGGGAGAAGCCTAAGTAAATGGTAAAGACACTTAGCCACGAGGACTAAATTGCTAGAAGTAGAACTGTCCCTAGTGTGTCCTGCGAAGCCCTCAAAGTTGAGGCGGCTATGCATAAGGAGAGACATGCACATGCTACTCGTTCTTCTCCCGTTGGTTCTTCTTCCTCGCCTTATGTTGTCTCTTCTTCCCCCTGTTCTTCTTGCACATCTCTCTTTCGGGAGTATCAGTATCTTATGAATACTCTTGAGAGATTTGTTGTAGGCAAGAAGAAGTTGAATCTTATTCTAGACAAGTCCAAAATTTGCAAGTTCAATAAAGGTCTAGGATATGATTTCTTAGAGGATGTAAGAAAGCATCCACCTGCTGTTCTCAGACCTATAGCAGCAGGTGTGATCGAGGTCAAGCCCAGAACCAAGAATGTTGAGTTCAAATCTGCAGGCTTCGTCCAAGAGATCTCTGACAGTAAGGTGGTATCACCTGCTACTCCTACCACTCAGAAGGTGAAGCATCATTGTACCTTCTGTCAAAAGGATGGACATAGAATTGAAAGATGCTTCAAGCGCGCCAAGGTCGCACAAAGGGATTGTGTTTGTGTCCTTAGGCGTATTCAGGGTCAGCCCCAGACTCTGAGTGCACCTAAGACCAACACGAGGTCTAAAGCTGATTCTTCTGAGGTGTTGAGGTAGCGTCGAGGACTTTTTTTCTATTTCTTCTGATTTACGTCCTCGAGTTGCTTCTGGTCAGGATATCCACCGTCCTGAGGGTAGATCTTGTTTTCCCCATCGAGATAGCTATCCGCGGCGTGATTAGCATGTTGTTGTGGATCAGACTAGCTTCTCCAAAGCAGTCAGACCCAGCAGCAGCTTCAGGTCTGCTCATAGACCTTTTGGTATTCTAAGTGATGGAGAGCGTAGGGTAGGTAGATGTCAGTCGTTTGTGACTATTTCTTTAGAGGTCAGTCGTTTGTGACTACTTTTGCTCGTCGTATGACTCAATACTGGGTTCCAAAATCTATTCTGATTTATCCCAGTACTGAGCCACAGCTGCTCTCTTGTTGACTCAGGTTCGCCGAACAGGGAAGGGAGAGGTTTGGCTCATTGACTCCGGCTATTCTCAACACATGACCAGAGACTCCCATTGGTTCTCTTCCCATGTTCGAGCTCTAGGTGATGAGACGATCACCTTTGGAGACGCTTCATCTGGACACGTCATCGCTAAAGGTACTATACGCGTTAATGACTCTTTCATTCTTAATGATGTTGCTTTAGTGAGTAAGCTGTAGTACAATTTGCTTTCTGTTTCTCAGCTTACCGATGACAATTTTGAGGTAAGTTTTAAGAAAAACGCTTGCAAAATTCTTGATTCTTCGGGAAGTCTTATTTGCGGGATCTCTAGATATGGCTTGGTACAGTCCATCTAGCACACCTAAATATAATAAAGCGTTCTAAGAACGTGGACATTTTATTTGGGTACTACTGACTCAACCTACTACTAATCCTCCAAGAAGACGCACTCATCGGGGTCCTCCTCTGGATCCTCCTCCGGGTCCTCCTAGCGCTCTTTCACGTGGTGTCGCGAACAATCACACTCAGCGGAGGCGCGAGGACGAGAATGGTTATGACCGGAGGCAGTCGACCGGGAACGAGATCGGGAACGAAAAAGTCTGTGTCTTTTGCTGGGTTCGCCGATGTCGATGTCGGGTAGAGGACTCGGGCATCGCACCTTCTTGCATGCTGTGAGCCTAGTGCGGAGTCCCGAAAGTCGAGCCGGTGCCGGGTTGTTGGCTGCAGCTCAGAGACGGCATGTAGTCAGCTGCAGCTCAGAGACGTCCCAGCTCGAACTCTGCTACCTGACTCTGGCGAAGCTGAGCACGAAGAGTGTCGGAGTGCTGGTAGCTAGAAGTGAGCAGCATCCGTAGCTGTCCAATCTCATCCAAGGCTCTAGCGTAGGTGACTGCCATCGCCTGGGTGAGCTGCACCTGGTGCGAAAGTCGAGGATCATCAGCTGGAATGTCAAAGGGCTCAGGGTACCTCTGTCTTGCTCGAGGAGTGATGAAGAAGCAAAAGGGTGACTGATGAACAGCTTCCTTGTGAAGATGACACAAGTCGGCTATGGCGAGGCGAGCTGCATCCTGGATAGCATCGTAACAACGAGTTCGGGGATGCTCGATGGGGTATGTGTGGGAGTTGAATTCCTCATCCTGTGCATACAGGAATACCTCCATCGTCCAAGAATCCCGATCCAGTATCCGAGTCTTCCGCCCCCTGAAGATAGGTGGCTGGCGATACTCCAGGCATTACATAAGCTGCCGGAGAAGGCTAGCAAATGCACCAACACTCTCGCCATGAGAGTAGTAGTCCCACGACTTAGCGGAGGATGAACCGGCCATCTACAAAGTTGAAATAGAAAAGATTAGTAAAAGTTTTAATAAGTGAATTTTAAGGACAAGAATGAGATACTAAGTAAGAAAAGAGTAGAAGCAAGGAAGCTTATATATTTTTTTAATATACTCTTTTTATAAATATAAGTCCTTATGGTTTTACCATTCTAATCTAGGTCTCGCTCTACAGTCAAATTGGCTCTGATACCATCTCTGTCGGGACCCCGGATTTCCAAACCCGGACCCTCTGTGTATTACAACACTAGTCCCAGATCAAAACTAGTGCACACAGTTAAACAGATATGATTCATAACCAACAACGCATTATTAAAATTATAAAGAGTACTGACCATCAGGTCTCATTATTACATTTGAGGTTTCAAGACCTCGCACAATCAAAACACAGCGGAAGCAAAATAAATTCAGCAGAAACCCATCAATACGCCACAGGCAATTGACTGGGGAAGCGCGACCTAGAACTCCTGGAATCCTTCGTCGAATCCACCCGCGAAGTAGTCGTAGTCTCCTTCTTGGGCTTCGTATTCCTCTGATTATTATTTTTGAGTGCAGCATGTGAGTACATAAAGTACTCCGCAAGTCTTGGGAAAAATGCAATAGATGCAAGGCTTGACAAAGGAAGGCTATATGTTTCTTTTGCACAAAGCAATGTTTTAATTCCAATTACTACTAATTATTGTTGAAGGCATCCATTTAATAAAGTAAATATTTTAACAGAACTATCATTAACTTTATAGTGAAGGTTCCATCTACAACACTAGCTAACCAATTACAATTGATCAACTTTAAAACTGCGGGTTACATCCACCCTCTCTGGCTCCAACTGCCAGGATACCCTTCCGAGAGTTCCCTCCACTCTCGGAATACCAAAACTTTGATTTGAAAACCAAAACCAAAAAGTCTACCATGTGAATGCATTCCTTGCCCGCCCTTGACCGTGGGCACGGCTATTCGAATAGTTTGACACTCTGCAGAGGTTGTACAACTTTACCCCCAAGAGATAAATTATCTTAACAGTCACCACGCTTCCTTTGGCATGAGACACAGATAAATTATCACAAAGCGTTTACCTCACTCTAGACTAGCTAGACACCACCACGAGGTTTCACCGCATGAAGGTTAAATCTGCCCAATCTGAAGCCCCCTCTTGCGCCATATGAGTACAGTAAATCCCTGTCCCTCATTGTGAATAACCAGTAACTCCCTGGCACCCAGTTTCCACTGGTGGCACCTAAACTAGACTATCATGAGTTACTCAGCTAGGTCGTACCCATATAGACTTAGGGTTATACGGTAGTGCTCAGTCTGGACAAACACAAGCGTCGGTCCTTAGTTGACTAGGGTGGAACATACACTTTACAAGATCTTGTGCTTGCCGCACCAACCCAAACCAACCATCCACCCTAATCTAAACCAATTTCCACATTTTATTTTATTTTAAAAGATCAGTGGCAACTCCAATCACCACTAGACTTATAAACACAAGGTTATTACAACAAATCATAATTTCCCATTTTCAAGATTTCAAAAGTATTAAATAGCGTGACTAAGCATTATACTACCATTCTATTGTTCACAAAAGATTAATAATACTCTCATTATTGAGACAAAGGAAATTCTAGGGTTACAAAGGTACATGGCACTCAACTTCAATTGAGGGCATAACAAAGTTGGATTAACTATCACCTTAAGATTTGGAACTAATGTTTTATGTAAATAGCAATGCACATAATTTAAAATAATTAAAATATTTCAAAATCATAGGTTCAAGATGATCAAAAGAGACTTGCCTTCTTGCACGCTCTCGGGGTCGTCCTGCTGCGGAGTGGAGAGGTCTTCGACAACGTTGGACTCTACGCGCGAAAAGACAGAGCAACAAAACAAATAAATACAAACAAAATTCAAATAAAATAAAAAATTTAAATAGAGACCATATTTGGATAGATTATGATTTTAGATGAATTTAGAAATTTGAATGGCTGAAATTGGAGTTAAAATGAGAAAGTTATGCTCATTTGCAATTCTCAGTTTGAATAAATCCGGAAATTATGAAATTTCTGACAGGTGGGGCCCACTGGAGAAATTTCATTTTAATCTTTTATTTTTATTAATTAATGTCTGTGTCTATGACAGGTGGGACCCACTGGACAGTGAGCCCACTGGCCCTGCCTCTGATATGTGGGCCCCTCTGGGCTCTGAGCCCAGATGTCAGTGGAGAGCGCAGACGAGTGGGGCCCAGACGGTAGTGGCCAGCGCAGACGGCAGCCGCTGGCGTGCGGGACCCAGCTGTCAGTGCGGAAAATAAAGAAATGGCTCAACCTCAGCGTGCGGAGCCAGGGGCTCGAACGCGCGCCGAGGGAGCAAGGGGGGAGAAGAGAGCGCTGCTAGCCAGTCGGTCGGGGAGGCGTTGCCTACCCATAAAGGGTAGGTAATCCCTTTGAGGTACCTGCTGTAGGGGGCCGGGCAGCAGTGGACGGAGGCAGTGGCGCGGTGGCGAGGAAGTGACGGAGCGGGCTCGGGTACTCCAGTGCGACGGTGCTCCGGTGGCGGGGAGGCTCGGCCGAGGCGTCGGGGAGGTTCGCACGGGCATGGGGATGCTCGGAGTGGCGGCGGCGGGCTCCGGGGAGGACCGAGGCGGTGGCGATTGCTCGCCGGAGGGAGGCGGCAGCGCTCGGAGATGGGGCGTACGCTGCGACGGCGGTGGGGAGCTCGAGAGGGGCAGAGGACTGCGGGGTGAGGTGGTGCGGAGAACGGGGCTGCCCGGGGTACCTTTT
This sequence comes from Dendrocalamus sinicus, assembly GCA_036346575.1. NCBI lineage: Eukaryota > Viridiplantae > Streptophyta > Magnoliopsida > Poales > Poaceae > Dendrocalamus > Dendrocalamus sinicus. The sequence continues at coordinate 17,408,388 of CM070656.1, read as the reverse complement.
ATAGGGGCCAGAGAGGGGGCATGGGCGCGTAATTGCTCGCCGGATTTCTCGACCGGCGCGGATACGGCGGAGGGATTAAGGAAGGAGGGGGGCAGAGAAGGAAGGAGAGCGCGGGGTTTTGGGGATTTTTGTCCCCGGTGCTTGGGGTTTCCAAAACCGGGGAGAGCCGGAGAAGGAAAGACGGGATCCGCGGGGGAATCGGTCGCCGGCGCGAGAAAGGAAAGAGGGGAGAAAGAAGGAAGGTGGCGCGCGGGAGGAAGGGGAAGACTCTGATAGGCGGGGCCCGCGCGCAGCGAGAGAGAGAGGGGAAGTGAGCGGGCGGCACGGATCGCAGCCACGAGGCCCGGGGGCGGATCGGGCGGCGTGTGCGGGCGCGAGCGGCTGTCAGCCGGGGCCCAGGGGCAGAGAGAGGAGGGGAGAGAGAGGCGCGGGAAGGCTGACGGGCCGGGCCCGCTTGGCGAAGGGAGAGAGGTGTGCGGCCTGGATTGGGCCGGGCGGCGACGTGGGCGGATCTAGGCCGTCCACGCATCGGCCAGAGGGAGGGGATGGATTTTTAATTTTAGAATTTGATTTTTATTTTCAGAAAAGGCTAGGAAATTATTTAGGCCTTAGAAAAATATGAAAATACCTCCAAAAAATTCCAGAAAAATTCACAGAAGCTCTTGGAGATATTTTAGACTAAATAAAATTATTTCCAACTACTGTTGGTATTTAATTTTCTTATTTAAAATATCTTTTAAATTTTAAAAATAGGTTTTAAACTCCAAAAAAATCCAGAAAATCAAATAAAAGCCAAATAAAATCCAACTACTTTAAAATAATTAATTTGAATTCAAATTTTTCCAGAAAGCAAATTTTGGGATGTTACACATAGGAGATTTGGTCACATTCGATTTGATCATTTGACCCGAGTTAGCAGCCACGATCTCATTCGTGGGCTGCCCAAACTCAAGATGGTCAAAGATTTAGTTTGTGCTCCTTGTTGGCATGGCAAGATGGTTGCCGCCTCTCATCCCCCAGTCACAGTGACAATGACCGATGCACCAGGATAGCTCCTTCACATGGACACGGTTGGTCCAGCTGGAGTGCAGTCGGCGGGAGGGAAGTGGTACATTCTTGTCATGGTCGATGACTTCTCGAGGTTCTCTTGGGTGTTTTTCTTAGCCTCGAAGGATGAGACATTCAATCATTTTTGGGGTCTTTTTAGTAGGCTTTCTTTGAGCTCCCAGGTGCCTTACGAGCGATTCGCAGTGAAAATGGCACGGAGTTCAAAAATTCCTACATTGAGAAGCTCTGCGATGAGACAGGTGTAGAGCATCAGTTCTCTTCTCCGCATGTACCCCAGCATAATGGCGTCGTGGAGAGGAAGAACCATACCTTGGTCGAGATGGCTAGGACAATGCTTGATGAGTGCTCTACACCTAGGAAGTTTTGGCCTGAGGCCATAGCCACCACGTGCCATGTTTCAAACAGAGTTTTTCTGAGGGCACACTTGCATCGCACTTCTTATGAGTTGAGATATGGGCGAAAGCCTGGTGTCTCTCATTTTCGCGTGTTTGGTTGCAAGTGTTTTATTTTGAAGTCTGGGAACCTAGATAAGTTCAATTCACGATCTTGTGATGGGATTTTTGTAGGTTACTCGACTTCTTCGCAGGCGTATAGGGTCTGGAACTGCAACCAAACACGCGTTAGGACAATACTTGATGAGTGCTCTACACCTAGGAAGTTTTGGCCTGAGGCCATAGCCACCGCGTGCCATGTTTCAAATAGAGGTTTTCTGAGGGCACACTTACATCACACTTCTTATGAGTTGAGATATGGGCGAAAACCCAGTGTCTCTCATTTTCGCGTGTTTGGTTGCAAGTGTTTTATTTTGAAGTTTGGGAACCTAGATAAGTTCGATTCACGATCTTGTGATGGGATTTTTATAGGTTACTCGACTTCTTCGCAGGCGTATAGGGTCTGGAACTGCGAGTCTAGCAAATTGGTAGAGACCTGTAAGGTGACTTTCGATGAGGCCAGTCCAGGGACTAGGCTCGATATCTTAGGTTCTGTAGAGTAGTCTGAGACCATCTTTGTGGATGATGAGGAGGATGGAGATGAAGGTTGCTTACCTGATCTAGTTCCTCCTCCCCTTGAGGTGCCTGCTTCTTTCACCGCACCTCGAGGAGATCAGCCCATTCCTTCCGTATCTTCTGGAGCTAGTGGCTCTATTCCTACCTCATCAGCTCATGAGGTAGAGGTCACTTCTTCTTCTCATCCAGGACCTCCTCGACATATCCTAAATCATCATCCTTCAGAGCAGATGATAGGAGATCTCTTCGAGCGCATCACACGCTCAAAATATGGCTTGTCTCACTTCTGTCTCCATTCTACTTTTGTCACCAACTTTGAGCCCAAAGATGTATGTCATGCTCTTTCTGACGAGTCTTGGGTCAATGCCATGCACGAGGAGTTAGGGAACTTTGAGAGAAACAAGGTCTGGTCGCTTGTTGAGCCCCTTAGAGATCATAATGTCATAGGTACCAAGTGGGTATTCAAAAACAAACAAAGTGAGGATGTGGTAGTCATTCGAAACAAGGCTAGATTAGTAGCTCAAGGTTTCTCCCAGGTTGAGGGTTTAGATTTTGAGGAGATCTTTGCCCCTATAGCTAGGCTAGAGGCCATTAGGATCTTGTTTGCATTCGTAGCGTCTAAGGGCTTTAAGCTTTACCAGATGGATGTCAAGAGTGCCTTTCTCAATGGGTATATTGATGAAGAGGTCTATGTTAGGCAGCCTCCAGGTTTCGAGAACCCCAAATACCCAAACCATATCTACAAGCTTTCCAAAGCCCTTTATGGACTTAAGCAAGCCCCTAGAGCTTGGTATAAGAGGCTTAAGTCCTATTTGTTGAGTCATAAGTTTGAGATGGATAAGGTAGACAAGACCTTGTTCATTCGTAGGCATGGCAATGACTTTCTACTCGTCTAGATTTATGTGGATGATATTATCTTTGGCGGCTCTTCTCATGCTCTTGTTTCCCAGTTTTTTGAAGTCATGAGTACAGAGTTTGAGATGAGCATGATAGGCGAGTTGAGCTTTTTCCTTGGTTTCCAGATCAAGCAGACTCGGAAGGGTACTTTTTTGTATCAGGGCAAGTACACTCGTGACCTCCTGAGACACTTTGACATGACTAATGGCAAGCCGGTATTAACTCCAATGGCATCATCAGCTTTACTCGATCCATATGAGGATGGCGAGCCAGTTGATCAAAAGGAGTACAGAAGCATGATTGGCTCCCTTTTGTATCTCACGGCCTCGAGACCAGACATACACTTCTCTGTGTGTCTATGTGCTCGATTCCAGGCCTCTCCTCGCGTGTCTCACCGCTAAGCGGTGAAGCACATCTTTCGGTACCTTCGAGCTACCATAGGTTAGGGTATCTGGTACTCTTCACCCTCCTGTCTTTCCCTCAGAGCCTATTCATACGCAGACTTTGCTGGCTGTAGGATAGATAGGAAGAGCACTTCTGGCACTTGCCAATTTATTGGCACTTCCCTTGTTTCTTGGTCTTCTAGGAAGCAGTTTAGTGTTGCACAGTCCACCGCAAAGGCTGAGTACATCGCTGCCACTAGTTGCTGTAGTCAGGTGCTTTGGATGGTCTCGATCTTGCGGGACTTTGGGTTAGTCATAGATAGTATTCCACTCTTTTTTTATAACACTTCTGCCATTAATATTGCCAAGAACCCAGTGCAACACTCCAGGACCAAGCACATTGATATCAGATATCACTTCCTTGAGATCATGTGGAGAAGGGTGACATAGTACTCCAGTTTGTGGAGAGTGACCACCAGTTGGCTGATATCTTTACAAAGCCATTAGATAGCTCGAGGTTTTCGACTTTGCGGGGAGTGATTGGGGTGGTCTGTCCGTATGGATTGTTGTGAGGGGGAGCTTTGTGCTTTATGTTTTATCATGCTTATATGCTTCTATCTCTTTTTGTTGCATTGCATAAGGGTGCATTCGGGTTAGTCCTTCTAGCATAGATTAGAGTGGTCCTCTCGCTTAGTTGCTTAGACTTTTTGATCTCATCTTATTATTCTAGGATGTTGTTTATTAGTTGTCTCTCTTCTCACTAGGTTGAGTTCACTCACTTCTTATAGGTCTAGCGAGGGTTGGACCACCTTTGGGTAGACAGGGAACGTGTTTACTCTCTAGTGTGTTAGAAGACTAGCTGAGAGTCCTAGCATCTTATGGGGTAGATGAGAGTCAGTCTGAGCCATAGTATTCTCTATATCTTATCTATACTTTAAGGACTGCCTTTTTTATTTCTCTGCTAGCTTCTCGTATTTATTGCTTTGGTTCAGGGAGAGTTCATTTGAAATTTGCTAGAACTCAATGTTGACATAACTCAACTTAAACTAAAAGTGCTTCTCATGCTAAGGGGGAGCTGGATTTTCTTGCATTTCATGTCTTTTCTGCATCCAGCATTGTTATATAACTACATGGAACCTTGATTATTATTCTTTTATGATATGATTAAACTGCATTACATCTTGCCATTATCTGTGTTAGGGTGCTTGATTTATCATGATTTTATATGTGCAGACGAGTCTTTGCCATGATAGGTTGATTAAACATGCACAACTTGAATTAAACCTTGTCATGTTAGAACTTGTGACTAGTCTGTCTCTAGTTATCCTTTTATGATTCATGCCATGTCAAATAGGCTGAGTTGAGTCTTGAATCTATATTGAGCTTTAGATTTAGCTATGCTAGTTTCTTGATGAAGCATGAGTTAGTACAAATTTTCTATGCTTGAAAATGCAAAAAGATCTCTTTTATGCGAAAAAACTGATCTCACCAATTCTTCCTCATAAGACTGCTTGCCATTGCACTAGGCATGAACTCAGGGGAGTTTTGGTTGACCAAAATCACTTCCTTAAGCTTTTGGCTTGGAGTTGTCGCATAAGGCTTGAGATCTAGCACATGACTAAACAAAAAAATGATTGAAAACAACCATAGATTTCTCAAAGAAAAAAATCATGTCAAACGTGTTAAATTTGTTAAAATCACAAAACTGCCAAGTACTTGAACAATGCCTTACTCTTGAGCTAATAGCACTCTAAATTGACTCAATGTTAGCTTCTTGATTCCACTTAGAATATTGATATGGCTTACATTATCCTTGGATACCTTTAACTAGATTATAATCTTGGATAACTTGACATGCTAAGAAATTCGACTAATTTTCAGATGATGACTTATTTTGGTTTAACTTGTCTATACATCCATTATCATGATCTAGATAGCATTCTATCGTGTTATGGCTTGGTGTAATATTCAAAGATCGTTTTGGATAATCTTCATGGCTCCTAATGCTTAAAATGAACAAAATACAGTCATTCCAATCAAATCATGCTCCATTTTCTTCCTTGCATCTTGATGATTTTATTGCCAAAAGGGGGAGGATAATGAAGAAAAAGGCATAAAATAGGGATTTTCTGGAGCTTTTGAGGAAAACTTGCTCTTTCTACTTTTGCTCCTTTTGTCGACATGGTCATAAGTTTCTTTGTCATTCCCTTCAGACCATGTGTGACTCTCGGCTAAAACAAAATTTCAAACTCAACTTTATGCTTTTTCTGTGTTTATTAATATACTCATCAAGGGGCAGATTGAGAGACCATGTGGAGGTGACCCCATGTTTGTGATGAGTAATTGACACTTGTTCAAGTCGTAGCGTAGCGTAGTCGACTGCGATCGGACCTGGTCAAACGTGGTCGGACGTGCTTGGGATGCTTATTCTGCTATTTCGACCGGTCGTAGGGTAATTACAACTTTGTAGGAGTATTTTTTTTGAGTACTTTCTACTGATGCAAATGTATGATTACAGTGTTTCGAGCGGTGCTATGTGATGTTTTCTTGTCTGTGATGGATGAAGGACTTTGAAGCTAAGTCGTGGCGAGGCGTGGAATGGCCGGACTAGGCATAGGCAGTGCTGAGGTCGAAGCGGTCCGGAGATGCCGAAGATGGCGAGGGTTCAAGGTGGTTGCAAGGCTTGGACGGCAAGGCAAGAGGAGGAAGCGGATTCGGTTTGAGTTAACGGGTAAAGCGCAGAGTTAGCTGGTATTAATGGGTAAAGCACTGAGTTAGTTGTTATTAATGGGTAAACTACTGAGTTTGTTGGAGTTAATGGGTAAAGCTAGTTGTAAACCCGGTAACTTGAGGCTATAAATAGAGATGCTAGAGCTCAGGTGTTGGGTGGTTTTTTGGCTTGTGCTCTTACCTCTATTTTGTGTGCGTGCGTTGCTCAGTATGTGAGAATGGGGTTCGACAGTTGTAGTTGCTTCTTTTCATTTGCGTGTGTTGCTCTCTGTTTGAAATCTTCTATGAACCGGATGTAGAAAACTTTGTTAATGTAGCCATTCATGTTCGTTTCTCTACTTTTGAGCTGTTCTTTCTGTGATGAGATGATCGCAGTTTCTTTGTTCTATCTCGTCTCCTTTGGATCACCAGTCGATGTTTGTTTTCTGGCTCTCTGGTTCTTGCGATTTGCCTGAGATTTCATTCTGCTTTGAACTGGGTTTTTCCTCAAGGCACCTTGGCTAGCTTATACCTGAGTGCAAACATTTCAATCGCTGAGTTCTTCCCGTGAGCAAGCCGTTTGATTGCATAGTTGACCGAGAGGTGTTGCGCCTCTGGATGTCCTCTATTCTGTCTTCAATTTCTTATTTCCTTTCGGTCTCGGCTGAGAAGTTCCCTTTCCTTTGTGATTTCTCTTTCTGAAGATTTGTTATTACTGTGGTTTCAATTTTCGGTCATTTCTTTACTTCAGTCTGTTTTTTCGGCCAAAGATCTTTTTTTTTGTTTTTCATTTCGCTTCTGTTTTCTTTCGTCTGAATCTGTTCTTGTTCTTTTTGACAGACTTTTGTTTCTTCAGTGAAGTCTCTGTCGGTTAGATTTTTGCTTCTTCAGAGAAGTCCGTTTGTAGTCAGTTTTTCAGAGAAGACTATGTTAGTCTGGTTTTTCTTCTTCAGTGAGCTTCTTCGGTCAAGTCTGGTACTTTCAGTTTTCAGTCAAGTCTGAACTGCTTCATTTCTCAGTTTCTTTCAGCTCTCTGGTATGCTTCATTCATTGAGCACTTATACTTCTTACTTCACAGCTTTTCGGCCGAGTTTGATTCAGTTCTTTTGTCGATCTGCTTCTCTCGGATACTTTGACTGCTCTGGAACTGTCTTGGTCGTCTCGACCGCAGCAGAGGGTTGATACATCAAGTAGAGAAATTTTTGACTACTCTGGACTCTGCCCAAACATTTGTTTTTCCATTCTTCTGTTGTTCAATAAGCATCCATCTTCTACCTTCGTAGCTTCTGTAGTTATTGGAGAAGAATATTGTGTGAATACTTGGGGCGTTTTAAAGGCACCATTCACCCCCCTCTGTTGCTTTGCCATTTCGGTCCTACAGAAAGTAATTTAAGAAAAAACCTAAAAATATTATTAAATAAAAGGATATTTTGATTTAATATAAAAATCCTAATTTGAAATATTTATTTGGCTTTTATCTGGTTTTTCTGGAGTTTTAAAATCTATTTTGAAATTAAAAAGTATTTTTCAGTATAAAAATATAATACCAACTTTAAGTTGAAAATAATTTTCGTAAGTCTAAAACATCTCCAAAAATTTCTGTGAATTTTTTTTTGGAATTTTTAGACTTTATTTGCTATTTTCTAAGTATTTTTAAACCTTTCCAATGTTTCTGAAAATCAAAAACAAAATTTAAAACCTAAGCTCTCCCTGGGCTGACACGTGTCAAGCCCAGTTCAAATCCATCTCTCCCAATTTAATCTCAGCCGTTTGTAGCCACTTAGCCCTTCATTTTTGTGCAACGGCCTAGATTTAATCCACCGTCGCCCAAACTAATCTTGGTCGTCCCCTTCCACTTAACCCTCTCTTCCATCCGACGACCCCGATTTCTCCTTGTGCCGCGTGGCATGCATCCGTCCGCCCAACTCTTTTCCCTCTCCTCTCTCCCGTTGACACCCTGGCCCGACCTGGCATCCCTCACCCCAATCGTCTCCTTCCTCGACCTACCCGGTCGTCTTTCCTTTCTCCCACGCGTACACCAGCCTCTCCTTCATGTGCTGCACTCCCCGCACCCGTCACCCACCTTCCCCACTCCCCGCACCCACTTGGCCTCATCCACCTGCAACCGCCGCCACCTCCCCAACTTCTCTGGCGAGAAATTCCGTCGCGCCTGCCCCTTCCCAGCCCTATTTAAACCCCCCTCGGCATCCCCTCCTTCCGCACCACCCCGCTCCCACCTCCACTCCCTCTCTCGGGTCCCCCATCGCCCCTGCACCGTGCTCCCTCTCTCCGAGCACCGCCGCCAACTCCGGCGAGCTCCCCTCATTGCTTCGCCCACATTTGCACCCTACTGACGCCGCCCTCGGGACCACCGCACCACCGCCGATCTGTCTCGCTCCTTAGCTGAGCCTCTTTCCCGCCGGAGCGCCGTCCCTACCATCGATCAAGCCCCGCCGTCGCCCTTCACCATTGCCAGCTGCCTCCGTTCGCCGCCGAGCCCCGAGCCCAGTGGGATCCCCTTCCTCTCCTCACTCTGTTGCACCCCTCGCTGGCCACCGCCGTGCCACCATTCGCCAGCGACCCTCGGGTCCCGAGCGTCGCCCCGGCCAGCGCAGCCACGTCACCACCAGTGCTGGTGTGGCAGATGCGTGGACGCCACATGGCACCCAATGGCGTGCCACCTCGGCCATGCAGATGCCACCTAGCGCTGCTAGCCCTGTCAGCAGCGATGCCTCTCCCTCGGCCCACGTGGCAGACACGTGTCCTGCCACATTAGCACTCAAGCGCATGTGGAAGTCACGTGTACTGACACGTCAGCACCCGAGACCTCTCAACCCACATGGAAGCCATGTCAGCGCCACCTAGTTGCCACATCAGCCAAAACGGCCACGTGTGAAGCCATGTTAGCCTTAGCCCCGGCCACCTCAACCATTCCTGTGGTTCATGGACTCAGCCCACGTGAGCTGGGCCCATTGGTCAGTCTCAGTCAACAGGGCTGACATCATGCTGACTTCATAAATCTGATTTTTCAGAAGAAAAATAATTCATCCAAAAAATAAAAATCCTTGCTAACGACATATATCTAATTTTCTTTAGAAAAATAATTCCAAAAATCCAATTATTCGTTTTCTCTCTTTTCAAACTTCCGGGAGCCCATTCTCCTTCATCCTAGATCCAATCGAACCCGTTCAAATTTCTAAATTCATCAAAAAAAATTCCAATCTATCCATTTCTGTCATCCTTTTATTTATTTGGAGTTTATTTTAATTTATTTGGATTTTATTTGAGTTATCTTGAGTATTTTCACGTGTATAGTGTGACAATTTGGAAGAATTCTTTGGCAACGATTTGCACCCAACTGAAGAGTAAGGCAAGTCACACTCCTTGATCATGTTGATCCCAGTTTGCAAAATAAAATTATGTTGTTTTAACTTATATTGCATGCTTAATTTTATTCAATGTATTTCAATGCAGTTTTAAATTTAGTTATTGCCTACTTGTTAATTCCTCCATTGACATTGAATTCCTCAACACCTTCTCACCCTAGAATAAAACTCTAGTTAAAACACTAGTATTGGCTAGAGAATTTTATATCAAATGTTTAGACCTGCTTAGACATAATCTTTGTTTTGGGATAAACTTTTCACATAAAATGATAAGCTTTTCAAATATATTCTTGACTTCAGTGAGTCAAGAAGGATTATGAAATATTTTGAAATAAAATATAAAATCTGGTTTAGACTTAGGCTAGTGGTTAGGTGGTGGGTGCAGGCATGCACTGTTGTTCGGTGACACAATGTTGATTGTCAGACACAGGGGATATGTGGTTGAGCCTAAGTCAATTAAGGACTGGTCTGTGAGCTACTATTGCAAAGCCCTATTGTAGTACCACAAGGCTAGTATGTGAGAGACCATGTGGAGGTCATCCTGTGTGTATGATGAGTAATTGACATCGGTTTATGAGAGTCGAGTTTGGTTTGTGTGGTTCGGACCATGTCGTTGCGTGATGCAATGGACTCGGTCGGACTTGGTCAAACTTAGTTGCATGGTTTTAGGATGCATATTCCTTTGATTCGACAGGTTTGAACTTCATCATGGGTAAGCATGATGTGTTTATGATATTTACGCTTTCATGTATCGAGTGGTGCTATTTGACGTGTTTCTTGTCTATGTGACTGCAGGATGTCGAGACGGAGTCGTGGTGAGACACGGAGGACTGGACTAGGCGCAGGTGGCGCTGAGGTCAGAACAGTCAGGAGGTGTCGAAGACGACGTGGACTCGAGGTGGTTGCGAGGCGTGCAAGGCAAGGAGCACGGAAGCTTCCCGGAAGGTGCAGGAGGGGTGAATCGGGAATTTCGCAAGGCTGCACAAGCGGGAGCGGGCTCCGTTGGATTTAGCAGGCGTAACGGGGTGGAGACCGTTTAGCCGTGGGCTATAAATAGGTTGGAGGGGCTACATGCCCACATGAACACTTCAAGGGATTTTAGGGTTTCCTTTAGTCAAAATAGGCTTTAGAGTTTGCTTTGGCTTTAGGCTTTAGTTGTTGAGAGTTGTTGGAGGAGGCAGAGTTGTGTTTCCTTCGATGTCTCCAACGTGGTAGCTCTCTGTGTGTGTTCATCCCCTCTCAAGCATGTATGGGTTGTGTTCTTGAGTTGGAGAGGGAGAGGATGGATTGAGGAGTTTGTAATCAATCATCCCTGTTCTAATGTCCATGCGTATGGGGACTCCTATGTATTTCTTGCTTTGATGGAATGAAATCCCAGAAGGTTATTTCACGAGCTCCTCTCTGTTATTCGTTTCTTCCTTTTGAGTGATTTTCCTCTTTTTGTGATTTGAAGTTCTTTCTTGCTGTGAAGGCCCAAAATGGGTTGCTCTATGTTGGGATGATGCCTCGAGATCATTTGATCAAGTTTCCCAAGAGCAAACTTCGTTTAATCTCAGATTTCATGTTTGGGACTTCTCTGTTCCTAGTTATCAGTTTCTAGGGTTTTGATCAAATCTCTTTTCCCTTCACAAGATGGCATCAAACTTGGCATGAGAGGTCCAAAGGCTATTGCTAATCTATCCTCAAAGTTTCATAGCCAAATGATCAAAGATGAAACAGGAATTTGAGTTTTTGCGCAGCTCTCTGAATATTTTCGGTTTTGGGCATGAATCTGAAATCCATTTGATTTTCTAGTGGATTCTTGTTTTTGGCTCTTGGGTTATTCTTCTGGGAGTGTTCCCTAGGTATCCTCAAAGTTTCCCAAGCCAAGAATCCAAGAATCTTTGCGTTTTTCTCAGATTTCTGAAAATCCTGTTTGCTGATTTCTCGAGAGGTACTACCGCTCGTCCTAGCGGTACTACCGGTTATGTTCGGACCAGTCCGATCGGCAGTGATGAAACGTTCGGACGGTCCAAACGTCTCCGGTAAGAGGTACTACCGCTCAGCATAGCGGTCCTACCGCCCAACGGTACTACCGCTCGTCTCAGCGGTACTACCGCTTGCAGTCTGACTTGCTCTGAAATTATTTTTCTCGACTGTCTTTTTCTGGATCTGGTTTATCCCTGTTGCTGTGATTTCCAGTAGAGCCTATCTTTTTTCTTTATAGCTTCCATAGCTTTTAGAGAAGAAGTACAAGTGTGAATTCTTGAGGGGCGAATTTATTTTTAGAAAGCGACATTCACCCCCCCCCCCTCTGTCGCCATTTCGGTCCAACAGTATGGGACAGTTCTGACTGATTAATTTGCGGGTTCCAACTTGAGTCTCGTCGTAGGTTGAAAGTGAGCGTGGCTAGGCTATGAGATGTCTCACTCGGCTCAAGAGGGGTCCCCGGTCTGGTGGATTCCTTACAGGTGTGAAATCTTAGAGTTGGCTTGGTCATGTTGAAAGCTTTGCATTGTAAGGGCCTTGTTATGATCTCTCCGCCACACACCTAAGGAAGTGTGTTAATCGCGTGGTAGTATGAAATGATCATATCTTATGGGTAAAGCTGTACAACCTCTGCAGAGTGTATAATCTATCCTGGATAGCTGTGCCCACGGTCATAGGCATGCTGAGTAAAGTTTTTCATGGATTAGACTTTATTTTTCAAAATGGGTTATGAAAACCTTATGGATGGATGGAATTCATGAGAGATTGAAAGCTTATGGGTGGATGGTGTAACATCCCGAAAATTTAAATTTGAACACGTGTAGCCTTTGGATTATTTGGAATGAATTTTCTTGAAATTTGGAATTTTTGTGGTGTTTCATAAATTTTGGTTGAGGTTCCAAAAAATTGAAGAAAGTCAGGAAAAATAAAACAAATATTAGTAAGGCCATAACGGATATATGCAAATAATAGAAACCTAAAATTTTAAATACGAATCTGAAAAGATGATCCAGCATAAGGAGGGAGAAACCTGAATTAAAATACAAAATCTCATTTAAGAAATAATAACATAAATAACAATAGAAGTAAATGAATAAAATACAAACATATATATATATATATATATATATATATATATATATATATATATATATATATATATATATATATATATATATATATATATATATATATATATATATATATATATATATATATATATATATATATTGTGCATATGCAAGGAAGAGTTTAGCAATATAGGAAATAGAAATATGAAAATTAAATAAGCCAGCAAAATTAACAAGATATGAAATTATATATATATACACACACATATAAACTAAATAAATTTAAAAAAAGAAAAAGGAAATGAAGTCAGGCTGGCCGAAACGACTTGGCCCATCTCCCTTCCTCCTGCTTCAGCCGAAGCCCCAACACCGCTACCTGCTTCGGCTCGCCGGCCACCGTTGCCCTAGGGATGCTACCTTCCCGAGCTGTCCCATCACCCGGTCGGCGTGCCAACAAAAACCGCCATCGACCCCTACATTACCCCTCCCTGGTCGCCCACAGCTCAGCGCCCCGTCTACCACTTTTCTCCCTACTCAGTCACATCACTCGGCCACGCAGCACAAACCTTCTGCCGGCCAGCTCGCGTGGTGCAAAGCGGCAGAGCGTGCAGTGTGAAGTCACATGCAAGGATTCGCACAAGATTTTACTGCAGCACCACCGCCTGCCCCGACGAGACTACACAGGCAGCTGCCCGTGGCTAGCCCCGCCCGGTCGCGTATAAAAGCCGCCAAAGCCCCCACGGTCCTCCCCACACTCCACTCTCCCTCCCTCTGTGAGCAATTGACCACCGAGCCCTCCCTGCTCGCCGACACCCTTTCTTCCCCACGGCGGGCCGATGAGCGCGCCACCCAAATCAAGCGTAGCCCGTTCGATTCCCTCTCCTCGGAGCTTCCTAGGAGCATAACAAAGCGGTTCCTACTCTCAACCGAGCTTCCCCTAGACCATACTTCGCCGGCGTCGAGCTTCCCCCCAGCCTGCCGCTGCCACACGCCGCCGGCCCGCCTCGGAGCTCCTCGACCCACGCCGGCAGTTCCCTCAGCTTCCACTCTACGCGGATGTTCAATTTTGGCCACCGTTGATGCCTCTCCGGCCGCCCCTCGTCGGCAACACCGCCGTCCGTACGCCGCCCCTGACTTCCTCTGTCTTGGACACTGGCCTTTCTGCTCTTCTACAATCTTCTCCCCTGGTAAGCCGAGAAACACCGCGTGCTCGACTGGCTAATAGAACATGCGATCAGCGCAGTGACCAGAGTTTGATCGCCCCTCCCACAACGTTTAGGGTATTTAGGTTTTTTTTGTTGCTAGCCGATTGCAGCTAGGAAAAATCAAGAAAAATCTGACATAATTCCGTAAAAGATACTAAAATTTGTTAGGACATAAAAGAGCTTATTAAACATTTAATCTTGGATTAATCATCATATATTAGTAGCTAATGTGCCTTGAAATAGTTATTCTAAAAGTTTAATTATTAATTAAAGGCATAGTGGGAAATTAAGAAAGAATGTTGTTTAGGTTTAAGCTCTCATGGAATGATGATTTAGCAAATGAAAATTTTCTAAAGAACAAATCATAAACCCATGTATTTTAGCAAAAGATATAGAACTAACCACCACATGATTTAAATCATGACCATTAACTCTGTGCCCTAGCAATTATGAGAATGCTTTTTGACTATTAAGTGACCCGAATATTAAGCCACTAACATATACACTATAACACTCAAATTAAATTAGAGCATATGTTGTATATAATTGGCTTATGTTTAAACTTCAAATAATTATAATTAATTAATCCTAACTCCAAATTGATTGAAACACATTTCTAAATTCATCCAAAAATTAAAATCTATCCAATGGAACTAAAATCATGAACTCGGAGTTATTTGAATTTTCTTGCGAATGTTTATTTGGTTTGCTAATTTTTATCCAAATTTTTGTGCACAATAAAATAGCACACGAAGCCTAGGAGGAAGAAGCCGAAGCCGAAGCCAACTTCGACAGTCAAGAACAAGACACCGACAATCAAGGCGAGTCAACACTTTGATCATATTTGTTCCCAAGTTTATGCAATTTACTCCCTTTTAAACTATCAACATGCATGCTGTTGTTTCATGTGATATTTTATGTTCAATTTCAAGTTGCTAGTTATACACCCACTCTTACACTTGTTAGTATTACTCCCATTGAAACCCCTAGATAATTGAGCCTTGTCACCTTAGCCAAAACTATAATGATATAGCTTTCAAAAATAAGTCTACTATTATTAGCTTGCTTAGCATTGCTTAGATATTCGGGGGCACCAAGAATGCCCCAAAAAATTTCTTTTAACTATGGGAAACTAGTTTGGGAAGTCGTGGTGGTAATGACTGGTGTATTTCGGTATGGTTATTTTATGCTTCCAAAAACCCCAAATTTGCTTAGCTATCTGGGCGGATGGATCAGGGGTATGGTGCAGCGGTGCACGAGAGTGTGGTTAGTGGTAGAACTGCCCAGATAACCCTAAGGACTGAATCTTGTCATGACCTCCTGTGTAAAAAAAGTACAACCACAAGTCTGTAAAATACAACTTGGCTTAGTAGATTTATCGGACCCTGAAAGTCATCATCATAGGTGGAGGAGGTGAGGTAGTGCAAGTGGCTGGAATGCGGACGGCTTGAATGTGACACTCGTAGAGGGTGAAGGTTTCTGTGGCGTGCTAGTAGTGTGGGTAGCCAGCTGCTAGCCGTTCAGAAGAAGAACATCCCGCACAATTTATGGGACCTGCCGCAAGCGGGCCAAGCCCATAGGGATGAGATGATGGAAGGGGTGAGGTATTTTGAATTGTTACTGTGATGGTCTACCCAACTGCACGACTAAGGAATCGTGTGGGGCAATGGACGGACTGTCTCTTATGGGTAAAGTGTGCAAACTTTGTAGAGTCAAAACTATTCGAATAGCCGTGCCCACGGTCAAGGGTGGACATGGGAACTTAACTAGATATAGTTCTATTTCAAAATGCTTTAAGGGTGGGATTGGAAAAGTGGAGGGCAGTGGAAAGCCCTAGTTTGAATTTCCCTGGGTGTCGTCCCAGTGATAAGATAAGCAGTTATAATGCTGAAAGCTAGTGTAAGATGCGGATGCCATGTAATGGTAGATGGTATCTGTATCGCTCGTACGATGGTCTTATCTCACAAAAATTTAAGTTATGCTTCCAAACTGTTAGG
Organism: Dendrocalamus sinicus; assembly: GCA_036346575.1. Classification (NCBI taxonomy): domain Eukaryota; kingdom Viridiplantae; phylum Streptophyta; class Magnoliopsida; order Poales; family Poaceae; genus Dendrocalamus; species Dendrocalamus sinicus. The sequence continues at coordinate 17,392,698 of CM070656.1, read as the reverse complement.
TCCTAGGAATCTTCTAAGTAATATATTTAAAAGCATTTTCTGGCAAAACAAAATAAACCTGAGCCTTCCCTTGATAAACTATGCATGTTAACTATTGCATATTGTGTGTTGGCTCGCTGAGCACGGTGGATTTGTGCTCACACTCGCATTACCAAATCAGAAATAGGGACTCAGGACCATTATGCTCATGAGGATACCCCAGCCGCTGATGGAGGAAGTAACAAAGGGAATTAGGGTGATTTCAATGTTTTGGGTCCTAGACAAGATGGCTTGATGGAGATTGTGTGCATATATATTACTTAAGTTTAGATAGTATACGATGCACACATCTATCCCCAGTCGCTTGCCTATGGCTATGGTCTTACTTTTGCTTTTGTTTCCGCTGATATTCTATGATGTAGACATTTGGCCTGGTTGGCCCTTTTTGTAAAGGGAAAATTTGTTCTGTAGCACTGAAAGTTCACTGCTTCCGGAAAATACCACCGAAAGAACCCGGTTCCGGAAATTACCACCAAAAGATTAACCTCGCTTTGGGATTTAGCAGTCTGTTAGTTTTCATTCGTGTGGTATTTTTGTAATGTCATTTTTGCCCCTGAGACCGAGCGCATGACGCGGCGGAGCACCGGCCAAGCGACCGCACATCCTCAACCTTGTTGAGTATCAGCAGGACGAGCGAATCCAGCAGGCAGTCAAATTGGTCGACCTCGAGTTCGAGCACCGGGTCCGCGTGAATTCGAGCCTTGCGATGCATCGCAGAACTGAAAGGTCACACCTTTTGTGCCACGCAGCAGATCAAACGCCCCCAAGATCGCCGAGAAATGGAGTACTATCTTGCGACGGCAATGCCACAAACAAGCTGCTCAACTTTGGCCTCTCCGAATGGCTCCCCCAATGGCAGCAACAGCCCGTCAAATCGACGCAGCTATCTGAACAAAACAAGACAAGAACAACGGCAGGACGAACACAGAAGAGCGACCAAACAAACATGAATGAAACAGTTAGAGATTAAAACCACATGCATCAAAAGTACGAGAAAATCAGTAAGAACATCAAATCAAGAGCTGAGCAAACAAATCCAACAATGGTATACCTCAATCGCCACAACCGCAGCCTCGAACCAACTCAGGTGAGAAAATCGAGCGCGAAGCTGAACCGACCTGTCCCAAAAACCGATTTTTCACCGGCACACGACCGGATCCGACGCTGGCGAGCACCGGACAGCACCTGGCCAAGGAAACCACCCCGAGAAACAGCCTGGGCTGGCGGCTTATGGCCCCAAAAACCTGCAATTTTTCACCAAACCGAGCGCACCGCAGCTCCCCTGGCCAACCGAAGCATCCAAGAGCTTCGATTTGGGAGGCCTTTGGTGCGAATTCAGCGAGATTAGGGTTTAGGGAATGAGAAACTGAATATTTTTCCTCTGCTCTTCCCCCCTCAGCGACAGTTTTGTTGTGCAGAGGAAATGCTATGCTACTACTCTCACACCACTCGACGCGGCTTTAATAAGGGGCATTTTTGTCTCAGTTAACACCATCAACATGAAAAACTAACAGACTGCTAAATCCCGAAGCGAGGTGAATCTTTCGGTGGTAATTTCCGGAACAGGGTTCTTTCGGTGGTATTTTCCGGAAGCAGTGAACTTTCAATGCTACAGAACAAATTTTCCCTTTTGTAAACTATCGCCCGACGTGGCATAATTTAAACCCTGATCTATAATATTATGTTTTATGTGATGTATGGTTTGGATACAGCAATGTACCTGTGCGCACTATCTACTCATCCAGGGAATAGTGCAGTAAATCATAGGGGATTCTATATTGAAAAATCTGGGTCCGACAGATGGAATCCACGAGTGATTAGAAGCATGTGGATGGATGGATTCCATATGAGATCTTTTGAAAAAGATGGTCCGGATGGGATGCCCGTGGTTAGATTAGTGTTTGGCCGGAGCCTGCACTAACGGTATTAATTTCATTTACAATTACTATTTGTACTTACTGTATTAAATTTAGCAATTTCAATCTATTTACTGTATTTCTTTAAATGCTCTTTTATGCTCAAATAACCCTATATGCCTTCATTTGTTACCTTTATCATTATGTTGCATTTCTCCGTGTGACTTGCAGAGTATAAGTTTGTACTCACCTTGCTATCTCTACATAGAGGAAGACGACTTCGACTACAGTGAAGATCTGGACGAGTAGGCCACATTTTACTGTCGTTTGCTAGTGGGCAAGCTCAGTAGGCTTCTTTCACTTCGGTGTTTTTCTTCCGCTGCTATTATTTAATTTTGGTTTATGTGCTGTAGATGTAAGCTTTGGTAATCATGCCCATATTTAGTTAATAAATGTCATTATGGTTGATATTTATCGCTGTTGTCCACTGTGTGCACTAGCTAATCTTGGACTAGTGCGATTTACACAGAGGATCCAGAAGTTGTTGCTCCGGGGTCCGACAGCACGGTCCCTGACTATGAGCACCACATCGCACAGCTGACTCCTAAGTCCCTGACTGTGGGCCACTGCATTGCACACACGAGCCATACCCGGCTCGTGAGCAACTCGATCTCGACTCAATTTGTTTGCGAGCCACAAAGGAGACTCGGCTCGACTCTAAATTTTATGAGCTCGAGCTAAGCCGGCTCGGCTCGCAATGAGCTCGAGTTGAGCCGCGAGCTAATTTTCTAGCCCTAATCCAAGTATTAACCCAAGCATTTGAAGAAAGTTTTTAATAACACTAATAACAAAGTTCTAATATCTAATAAGATATAATATAATTAACAAATTTGTAATACACACAACAACACACGATCAATGAGGTGGCCTGCGGTGGCACTGTGGACATCTCTGGTGTGAGTAGGTCATGTGGTTAGATAGCTGGAGTGTCCTGGCATGGGGAGCAGGAGCTGTGGGTGTAACAAAAGTGGTTGTGTAGACTTACTTGGTCCTGGCACCACTACTACAGAAAAGGTCATCACGAGCGGTTCGGCGTCATCACGAGGCGGTTTTGTGAACCGCTCGTATTTATGGGTCGATGATAATTGAAGGTCATCACAGGCGATTTTGGATCGATGCGTGATTATCACTATCACGAGCGGTTTCGAGTAAAACCGTCGTGATAGATGATAATCGCGACGGTTTTGAGTTAAAACCATCGTGATAGATGATAATCACGAGCGGTTTTGAGTTAAAACCGTCGTGATACTTATTATCGCTGAGCGGTTTTGAGTAAAACCGCTGCGTGATAGCGATCATCATGAGCGATTTTTAGTTAAAAGCCGTGCGATATCGATCATCACAGATGGTTTTAAGTAAAAACCGTCTGTGATTATAAGCTATCACAGACAGTTTTTACTCAAAAATCATCTGTGATATTCCCTTCAACCCCTAAATATATTTCTGTTTATTGGCTAGCCTCAGAAAATGCTAGCCATGCCCTCTGAAACAAGCAGATAGTCACAGACATAAAAACATATACAATTCACACATCTCATTTCATTTCAGATACATGTCACATCTCAATTCATTTCACAGACATAAAACATCCAATTGACAACGCACTTCATTTCACAAACATAAAGCATCTATTTCGCAAATCAATTCATTGAATTGAAATAAAATATCCATTAACAAATACACAATTGTAAAGATCTACTGCATTTGCACTTAGAATTACAATAAAAATCATTCGGGTTGTGGAACTCTCCATCGATCTTACGACTTTACTCCACAAAACCAAATGAACTCTCCTCGAATTTTTGCAAAATCCACTTTGTTTCAATGCAGATGTAGAGATGGGCGCAGCCTGTCAATAGGAATATCAATGCGCGCACATATAAAACTTGACATGTATGAAATAAATGTGGAAAGATTGACAAACCTTAGGAGTGGAGATCTTGCTGGAATCGAGGAGTAGTCTCATATGGTGGCACACGTAGTATCCACACGTGTTGCCATTTCTTCTTTGGTGGCACCGCAAAAATAGAATGTGTTAAATCAAGTGGTATTACTACTAAGTGTTGTATATGATTAATTAATGTGTAGCTAGCCAATACCCAAAAATTGCGATCATGTTTCAAGGGCTTGGCAGCTGTCGTCGAGCCACTTGTTTGTTGAACGTATGTGACAAACGACCTTCGTTATTCGAAAAAGTTAGATTAGTCATTCGGAAGGAAAGAAAGAGTAAAATGTACAATGTACTTACCTATCGAGTATTTTGGTGATAGCTGTGTACATGGATTTGTTCTTACTTAGAGAATCAAGGTATATAGCCTTGTTCCATTTTGGTATAATTACAATTAAAATCCAATGGAAGTTCTCATTGTATGGCATAAGAACAAATTCCTTATCGCGGTGAGCCAGCAGTGCTTTAGTAGTATAGTCCTCGACGAAGGATGCATTCTCGTTGATGGTATCAATGGCGACCAAGCGTGGGTCAAGGAAACCAATTGGTGATTTCGATGATCTAGCTTCGGTCAGCATGAATCTATATATATATACAGAAAAGCAACAAATTGTGACATATATCGGTATTACGTGAGCAGAGTGTGATTGTGCGGACTTACGGCGTCAAAGATCGAACGAGTGAGGCGTCGAGAGTGTTGAGCGTGAAAACAGCAAATATATCGTCCAAGGTAACCGGGAAGACACATTCCTGAACTTCGTGCAAGAAATGTTCCGGCTTGAATTTGACCATGATACCTGAGCGCCGTTTTGCCTCTGGTCTATTGGACTGTTTCATATACCAAGTGTGGAATCTTTGGCAACCAAGTCCTAGCTTTGTGAGGTGCTCTTGCGGGAATATCATCGGCTCGCCTAGCACGAATTTGCGGGCCAATGGTAGGTACGAGATATCATCATCATCCTTTGTCTTTGATTTGCCATGGCCACTGCCTCGACTACAGGTCGACTTCATGGTAGTCGACTGTAATGGTACAGACGGTGCAAGTTGCTTTGGCGAGAATAGCACCCGTGGAGATAGCACCGGTGCAGGTAGCTCTACTTCGCACTGCCCGTGTGGAGATGGCACCAGTGCATGTTGTTGTGGTTCGCACTGCACTTCTGGCCCTGCCACCGGTGAAGAAGCCTCCAGGGAGATGTCGCTTTTGGGCCACTGGATGAATGTTCCAATGGCCTATCCTAAAGTCACGATCTCGTCGTTGGGGGGCTTCGGTAGCGGGACCACCTCAAAATTGACATGCACACCATTCACATTAACTTTTGTGAAGCCTGGCGCTAAAGCTTGACCGTGCACCATGGCCCCGATACCAGACGAATATGCCTGGCCCCAAGCAGCGTACAAGGGAATGGAGCCATATCTCACTTGGAGCCTACACTTCGTAGGCTCCTACATAACGATACAAAATTAGCTACTCGAATAGGCCTATCAATGGAGCAAGCATTAGAGAGATAATAATTATTACCAGGATGTCATCCACAGGAAATTTGGCCTGGGTTTGCGTCGGATTGGACGCGCAGCTACTCGGATGGTTGTGCGGGCTAGCTAGCACAGGAGCGGCGATGGCGGCTCTGCTGACTTTCTGCATTTCGCACCTCATCTCTGATTACATCAGCCATCTGAGCTAATAGCTCCTCTCTAAGAGATTCCTTGATCTCTTCTCGTAGATGTGCGTCACACTCGGCTTTGTTTCTCTTCCTACGCCGATACATCCCGGAGTCATCTTGGAAACCATGTTTCCAAGGAACGTAAAGCCCAAGGCCTCTCGTACGACCCGGGTGCTCCTTGTTTCCCAGGGCCACGGAGAGCATATCATTCTATCTTGTTCCCTGGAATGATCCCAGGGTAGATTCAAAACTCAGCTCTTCCTGCACGAGCACAACATGTCATTTCAATTCGTACAAAGTTGTGGAGTAATTACATACTACGTAGTTCAGAACCGTCTGTGATAAGCCTTTGCGACTGTAGTTATTAAGACAACACCAATAACCACAGCTGCATTCATATCCACCACCAAACAGCTGCATTCATATACAACACCAACCAGCTGCATTCATATCAACCATCACATGTACATCACACATATACATCACATATACATAAATGCCAATACACATATACATTTTCACATATACATTTTGTCACACATTTTCACATATACATCTAAAAATTAACTACATCACACATTTTCACATATACATCTCAAAATTGTCACACATTTTCACATATACATCTCAAAATTGTCACACATTTTCACATATACATCTCAAAATTGTCACACATTTTCACATATACATTCTTATTGTACTTGCTTATTTCCTTTAAAAATTAGCCCTTCATCATGATCAATGCGTACGTAACTAGTTTCGTCACGTTGTTCATCGTCGACCCTTATGCCATTTCCAAAAGGATGTAACTCGTCAAATTGATTGTATTCCTCCTCGTCCACTACATTCTCCACTCCGACAATTCTCCTTTTTCCATGAAGAACTAAATGGCGTTTCTTATTTGCCGGGTCGGTTACATAGAAAACTTGAACAACTTGATTGGCGAGTACGAATGGTTCGTCTTTGTACCCGACACGTTGGAGGTTCACGGTCGTGACACCGTACTTGTCAACCTTCACCTGTGGGAGATGCACCCAACGACAGCGAAATAAGGGGATCTTAAAACCACATAGTCGTGCTCCCAAATCTCTTCTATGAAGCCATAGTACGAGTTTCTCGACCCATCGGTACTGAATGCATCTATGCGGGCACCACTGTTCTGGTTAGTGCTCTTGACATCCTAAGACTGTGTATAGAATGTGTACCCATTTATATCATATCCTTGCCATGTCACAACTGTAAATGTCGGCCCTTTTGCCAACCATGTCAGCATCGCACTCGGCGAGCTCCTAGCGATTTGCTCCTTCAACCATTGGTTGAACCAACGGTTGTGTTGTCTCATGATCCAAACATCCGGCCGCTCTGGATTCTGTTGCCGAAGCACATCCTTGTGCTGGTCCACATAAGCGCCACTTCAGTCATGTGTTGCAACACCGTGAAATGGGCTTGAGTATACGTGTCCACATCTGGAGTGATTGCTTTCCTTCCGATAGTTCCGAGACCCATCAGCCTCCCCTCATGACGAGATTGTGGGACACCTATCGGTTGAATCTGAGCCATATAATCAACACAAAACTCAATGACCTCTTCGCTTGCATAACCTTTGACGATGCTGCCCTCCGGCCGAGAACGATTCCATACGTAGGACTTGAGAATTCCCATGAACCTCTCAAATGGGTACATGCTACGTAGGAATACGGGCCCGCACATTTTTATCTCCCACACAACGTGAACAATGAGATGGACCATGATATCGAAAAACGAAGGAGGGAAATACATTTCAAGGTGACATAGAGTCATCACCATCTCGTCCTGCAGAGCATCTAGTCCTTCGGGATCGATGACCTTCTGAGCAATTGTGTTAAAGAAATAACATAGCTTCATGATTGTCTCTCGGACTTTGATCGGCAAAATATTTCTAATTGCAATAGGGAGCATCTGTGTCATTAGCACATGACAATCATGAGACTTCATGCCATTTAACTTCAAATCTTGCATCGAAACAAGTTTCTTCACGTTGTCGAGTAACGAGACATGAACTTTGACACCATGCAAGCACCGCGCGATTCTGTTTTCTCACCTCGGACGAGTGTAACACGCGGGGAAGGTACGTTCGTCCATTATCGGTGCTTATCGGTGCTAACTCAGGTCGATGTCCATGTCACCAAGTCAAGCCGTGCGTTGACACCGTCCTTTGTTTTATCACGGATGTTCAGAAGAGACCAATCAGTCGCCGCACACATTCTTTTCTACATGCATGGCGTCGATGCGATCGAACATCTAGGTACTCCCAATAAGGTAAGTCCCAAAATATTGATCTCTTCTTCCAGATGTTCTTCTCATGAGCCCTCAATTTACGTCCCTTTCCGAGGACAACATCTAAATCCTTAACCATATCATAAACCTCGTGTCCCCTTAAATGCCTTGGAGCTGAACCGTCTTCCTTCTCTCCGTCAAATTGTTTCTTCATCTTGCGGTATGGGTGAGCCCTCCGAACGAACCGGTGGTGACGCATGTAGACAGTTTTGCGTGAGTGTCTCAGCCACACACTCTCGGTACCATCTAAACAGTGAGTACAAGCTTTGGCACCTTTTGTACTATGGCCCGACAGGTTACCAAGGGCAGGATAATCATTTATGGTGCAGAACAATAAGGAGCGCAGAGTGAAGTTCTCTCGTTTGTATGCATCTCATACCTATACCCCTTCGTTCCATAGTACTTTTAGATCTTCCACCAACGGTGCTAGGAACACATCGATATCATTCCCAGGTTGTTTTGGCCCTTGGATAAGTATCGACAACAAAATGTACTTTCGCTTCATACACAACCAAGGAGGAAGGTTATAGATGCAGAGAGTCACGGGCCATGTGCTATGTCGGCTGCTCATGCTACTGAAAGGATTCATTCCATCTGTACTCTGTCCAAACCTTATATTCCTTGGTTCTGCACCGAACTCTGCAAAACTCCTATCGATGTTTCTCCACTGCGCGGAATCAATAAGGTGTCTTATCATTCCATCCTTCTTGCACTCCTCCGAGTGCCAACGCAGCAGATTTGCCTCCTTTGGATTTGCAAAAACCTTTTCAAACGGGAATTATAGGAAAATACCATGCCACCTTAGCGGGAGGTCCTTTCTTCGCCTCTGTTCCTCGCCATCATCCGATTGATTGTTACGTTTGTATCGGGATCGTTGCACACGGACATACATGCATGTTTGCATACTCTTTACGGTAGAGGATACGATCGTTCGGGCATGCATGTATTCTTTCTACTTCCATTCCCAACGGACAAAGAACCTTCTTGGCTTTATACGTGGTTTTAGGCAACTCATTTCCCTCGGAAGCATGTCCGCTAAAAGACCTAGCAGCGTCGTGAAACTCTTGTCGGACCAACCGTTGCTTGCCTTCAATTTCAACAGTTCAAGCACGGCCGACAACCTCGTGTACTTGCAGCCCGTGTACAAAGGTTTCTCGAGTCCTCCATCAAGCCACGGAATTTAACATACTCTCTCTCATCATAGTTCTCTTCTACATCGCGAAGCATCCGATCCAGTTATCATCGTGCAACCTATCGAATCCGAGCCATAATCGACATCACCGCGACATGTCATTCACTTCACCGCGATGTCATCCGGGGCATATCATTCACTTCACCGCGATGTCATCCGCAGACATATGATCATTCACTTCGCCATGACTGGTCCAACACGTATAATCCTTTTTGAAACCCCTCCGAATCAAGTGCGCTTCAATTTGCTCTCGGTTCTTAAACATCTTCAAATTCTCATGATCGATGCATGGACAGCACATATATTCCACCCCTTATTCAACATATCCTCCTCGTGGCTCTTATAAAAGCGAAACGCCATTAATGTACTCTTCACTCACACGGCTCGTGGCATACATCCAACTTGGTCCTACGTTACATATATATATAACAACTTAGTATTAAAATCTAGATTAACTAATTATAACTACATATATACTGCCACATTTATTATATTGAGACTTAATTTGCTAGCTCAATTCATATTACAAACACAACAGCTATTATATAACCAACAATTTTGCTAATTAACCATCTTCAATAACCACTCATGGATTACTTAGACCTAAATTGTAATGCAATTAAAGAAAAAATAAATTTCATTACTAACCATATCTACAGCAACCAGGAAAGTCTGAATCTTAATTCAAAGCTCAATCTCTGCCTCCTCCCACCAAATTAGCTGGACTGAAATCGCCTAGCTTCCTCCCGAGTGAAAAAGTGTGCAGCAGTGGCTAGATCTGGATCGAAATGAAGACAGATGTGGTCTGAGCAGCGCAACAAATGCCTTAGTCATTATCACGAGCGGTTTTAACTAAAACCGTCAGCGATTTATCCTGACGATTTTAATTAAAAACCATCTGTGATAACCAGCTTATCACAGACGGTTTTTTATTAAAACCGTCTGTGATAAATATTATCACAGACGGTTTTTTATAAAAAAACCGTCTATCATAAGCTTCATGCCAAAACGCTTCACGCGTGTTTCCATTGCCAGAACGCTTCGTGTTTCGATTGCCAGAACGCTTTGTGTTTCGATCGTCTAATTAACGTCTCTCGATCGTTATACGAAGCGTCTATATCATTAATGTTTGGGTATACGAACCGTCTATGCTAAAGGTTAAATATGTGCGCCTAATGCAGGTCTCTTCTACGTACGTACAATATGGCTTCTACAACTATTCTTGTGATCATCTCCTTCCTCTCATCTGTTCATCAATAATTGTTCGGCCGGAACCTTACATAGGTGGCCAGCAATTTGCATCTGGAGCAGCTTCTCCGCACACGCCCTGCACTCCTTCCCCGACTTTTTTGCATCCGTCAGCTCGACCTGATCATCCGCCGTCGACGGAGGCGTCTCGCTGCCGCTCAAGAAAGGGAAACAGCCCTTGCCCTGGTTCTTCTCCACAATGTGCGCAAAGCGGAAGAAGCTCTACACGCATTGGAGAGACTGATGGATAGCCTTGCCGATCAAACAGAAACGGCAGATTCTGAGGAATCTGCCCATGCATTCCTCTACGACATTATGGGCTATGCTGCTGATCATTTGCCCAGGCTGGAGGAGGAAGTGCTGAGGACAAGGGCAATCTTAACGGCGTTCGAGAATTCAGCCGCTGATCCTCCAAGTCCCAAAGTCGAAGAAGAAGCGTACGAAGCCCAAAAGATTACAATCTGGGAAACTCTTTACCTATGCGACTTTTGTAGTAAATTTGCCTCTAATTGAAACTAATAAATTTGTCTTTAATTTGTGATCTCTTGTCTCAGTAGTTCTGTAGTTAAGTTATTAGAAGCAATGTGTACTTATATATTAACCTCTGATCATGAACATAATATGACAGACAAATGGACATCACAGACGGTTCTTGTTAAAAACCGTCTGTGAACATTAACAGACGGTTCTTAACAACAACCGTCTGGGATACTCTACACAATACAGACGGTTTTTAATAAAAACCGTATGTGATACTTTAGTATCACAGACGGTTCATCGGTAAGAACCGTCTGTGATACTCGTTTTATCCAATGCCACTAACACAGACGGTGTCCAAATTAAAACCGTCTGTGTTAGTGTCAATCACAGACGGTTTGACAAAACCGTCTGTGATTGGCCGTCTAGTATTAGGCTTTTTGTAGTAGTGCACACATGGGAGCTGTGAAGAACCATGGACATGGGTGTCAATAGCGCGTGGGGCATCGGCCAACCAATCATCGATGTTGATGTCGCCCTCATGCTGGCTCTTGTGCTCAGGCGTGTTGTCCTTGTAGTCATACTGGAGTTGCTGGCATGTAATGGTCGTATGAACTGCTGGAGCTGTCTCATAGAAATGTGATCCTATAGACATAACTCTGTTAGCACAATAATTATGATGACAAATCTTATGAAATTAGGTAACAAGTACCGACGACAAGAGTAGGGGTGGTAGTTTGCTAGGACTAGCCCCCTAGCAAGTACAGATGAGGAGCTATGGTCGTGCGTATCATGTGCGGCATACCGTGGCTGCCCCATCGGCAACGTACTATGAAAGCACATGGTGACACCTCCACGACCGTCACTCAGACTTCAACATGATGTGAGGCTGATGATGCACCTAACCTTGTCCCACATGTGAGCCAGCGTGCCTCTCAGATCATCTAGGTCACTTTGTGGAGCACGAAGAAAAGGTTACAAACCATGGTCGAATGAGCAAAGCAATGTAGTACAATTGATTGTGTGTCACTAACTGTGTAATCGAAAGCAAAGTCTGGCTGGGTAGTGTATGTGTCTCATGTGTCAGCGATGTGCCTCTAGGGGTCTTCTATGACACTCACGACATGGAATTGAGTGCGTGCAGTTTCACTGGATGTAGTCGTAATACAATGCATGGTCGTATAGGGTAGCCTCCTCATAGACATCCTGTGATGCCCCTGCCCACTGCTGCATCCACGGCTCCATGTGCTATGCCCAGCTGGTGTGACCTGGTAGACCCTTCCTTGATTACCTACAGATAGCGAAAAAGTAGCACCGTTAGTACGCGGCAAATGGAACGAATTATATTAGTACATAGTGAGGGAAGTAGCAACTTATGCGTACATATGTGCGGGGACCTGGTCTCCCACTTGGGGGATCACTAGTCAAAAGCCAAACTGTCTCATCACCCGGTGCACAATGTACATCTCAATGAAGATGTCAAACACTAGATGCCATCGAGTAAGCCATAAAGCAGTGTCTCGCGTGCATTGCACGAAAAGGCCCTCAGGTGTCTAATGTTGTAAGAGGTCATCACTGTACGGCCTCCAAATCACATGATCGTCTGCTAGCTGGTCAAACATGGCTATGTACTATGGGTAGGACATGTGCGAGGTCATAGGAGTTAAGGTAGGCTGCAAAACATATTTACACACATGACACACATCAGTCAATGTAGTCTGCATGTTACATATAATGTAGTTGTTACTTCGTATAACTTACCCGTCATTGACACCTAACCATGCCCAAGGTAGGGCTGTCCAGGTCATTGTTGAAGTAGTTGGGGTCATACTCGCACAAGTCGATGAGCAGTCGACCAATCTGGAAGTGCTAAACAACCACCGTTGAAGCAAGAGATGGCAACTAGAGAGCGTGGAGTTCTCCCCCACCCCCAACACTCATCACAAAGGCCCTTGTAAGTCGCACACATTACTACGGGGCCCCAAGAGTGGTGGGACAGCATCTGCCTCAGTGTTTGTGATCTCCCTCACGCACTAGATTAGGTGCTTGTCGACGCTGTCACTACGGGACCAGCAGAACAGTACCCAACTAAAGAACCAAGGCAAGTATGCCTCAAAGTGGCGGCTCACTTTGTAGTCATCCATGTTGGTTGCAATCCTCTAAGGCTAAAAATTAAGAATACACAATAGTCAATAAGCAACCATATTTAAGTAATAAATGAAAGGCAAATTAGGGACCGTGGGTGCTGTCGAACTCCCTGTAATCGGCGCCCACTGGTAGCACACCCTAAAACCTCACGAGGAACTCAGCCTGCCATTCTAGATGTATATCCAAGCACACACACGGCAACTTCGACCCCAAAAAACATCGTTTAGGGCCTCAAAATGGGCCCGCAAACCGAGAAAAATTCAAGTTTCTCAGAATTCACTCAAAATTGACATAGCCCTTCTGCACATGATTCTAAGGTTCCCTGTGAAGACGGCATCCTTTTTCGAGCTCCCGAACTCCGTGTGCAACATCATCTAGATTCTTTCTACACGGTGTGTTTTCGTTTGTGTTCTAGGCTCGCGTCTCTAGTACGGTCTAGCCTAGGACCAGCACGGTGCCATCGTTGAGCGATTATTCAACTTGCTTTGACTAATGTGGTTCTAGTTATCCTTTTGTTCACTCTCAGCCCACCTATAGCTCCACAGATTTGGCTACCACCTCATAGGGACTAGCGACCGAGGCAACGATACACCCAATTTTCAGGAGATATTGTCTTGGCTTGTCGGCTGCCATCACCTCCTGCTAGCTGTGGTAAGAACTTGTAAGAGCTTGACAGAACAGGTTGAGAGTGTGCGACTTGATTTAACCACATCCCAGTAGTTGAGAGGGCATAACTTGCAATTTATTATTTTTTCTCTTGGTTTGTTTCTTGTGTTCTTTTAACAATGTCAGGAGAACCAGTGGACCTGCGGACAGCGCCACATTCCCCTCGGACTAGGGGAATCATACAACACTTTGAGCGCCAAATGAAGCTGCACACTGAAGGACTTGATGAGGATGTACGGGTCACTAATGAACGCCTTGGTCAATTGGAGGCCGCGCAGATCGACACCAACACTACGCTTGCAACATTGGAGGCTTCCGTTGGCACCGTCAACACCTCACTTGCTGAGATTTTGAGACGTCTTGATGAGATGGGCCGTGCATCTCCCATGCACCAACTCAGCGCACACGTGCCAACATTGGTGTCTTGGGCAGCAGGGTGGACGAAAATGGTGGAGACGAATATGCGGCTGATACTGAGATCGATGATGATGAGGACGCTCACTATCATCATCAACCACGCAGGAATGAGGTACGTGAGAATGATGAATCACTTGGTAAGATTAAGTTCACTATGCCACCTTTTGATGGAAAATATAACCCTGATGCTTATATCACTTGGGAATTGGCTGTTGATCATAAATTTGCTTGTCATGCATTCCCTAAAAACAAAAGGGTTAGGGCTGCTACTAGTGAGTTTACTGACTTTATGTCTGTTTGGTGGAGTGAATATTGTAAGAAAAATCCTTTAACCATACCACAAACTTGGGATGCATTAAAAAGAAGCAAGCGAGCTAGATTTGTTCCTTCATATTATACATGTGATTTGTTACATAAGTTGCAACAATTGAGGCAAGGTAGTAAAAGCGTAGAGGAATATTTTCAAGATTTGCGACTTAGAGGAAACTGAGGAAGCCGCGTTGTGACTTAGAGGAAACTGAGGAAGCTGCTATGGCTAGGTTTATGGGTGGTTTCGATCGTTAAATTCAGGACATTTTAGCTTACAAGGAATATAATTCTATCACTCGTTTATTTCATCTTGCTTGTAAAGCTGAAAGAGAAGTACAGGGACAACGCACGAGCACTAGGACTAATGATTCTGCAGGTCGTGGTAACATTTGGTCTCAACGTGCATCTGCGGCACCATCAAGTCAATCGACTGCACCTTCTTCCTCCCACAACAAGCCACAGATTTCATCATCAAATTCAGCATCTCGGGCATCCGAAGCAACAAAGGGGTCAGTCCAAGCACATGCAAAGAGCTCTTCATCCGTTGCATCTACGGGACAAACGAGGGATATCCAATGTCATCAATGCAAGGGGTATGGCCATGTGCGGAGTGAATGCCCAAGCAAGCGTGTGTTTGATTGTGAGAGATGATGGTGAGTATTCTTCTGCTAGTGATTTGAATTAGGATACATATGCTATGCTTGCAGCTGACCATGCAGGTAGTGGGAAGGAGCAAGAAGAAGAGCACATTGGTGCTGAAGATGCAGAGCGCTATGAGAGCCTCATTGTGCAGCGTGTGTTGAGTGCACAAATGGAGAGGACAGAGCAAAATCAGCGGCACATCCTTTTCCAAACAAAGTGTGTCGTGAAGAAACGCTCATGCCGTGTGATCATTGATGGAGGGAGCTGCAACAACTTGGCGAGCTCCGATATGGTGGAGAAGCTTGCGTTGAACACCAAACCTCACCCACAACCTTACTATATTCAATGGTTCAATAACAGTGGCAAGGTGAAGATAACACGAATGGTGAGAGTGAATTTTGCTATTGGTTCTTATCATGATGTGGTAGAATGCGATGTTGTCCCTATGCAAGCATGCTCTATGCTGTTAGGTAGACCATGGCAATATGATAAAGATTCACTGCATCATGGTAAGACAAATCAATATTCTTTTGTGCATCATGACAAAAAAATTGTGTTACATCCTATGTCTCCTGAAGCTATTTTCAAAGATGAGATTGCTAGAGCTAGTAGAGAGAAAAATCAGGAGCATAATAGGAGTGAAAATCAGATTGTAGCAAACGAACTTGAGCAATATAAAAAGAAAAACTCTAAATCTGTTCATGAGACGAAAAATGAGATTAAATTAAAAGGTGCATGTTTTCTTGCTACTAAGTCTGATGTGAATGAGCTGGATGCTAGTACTTCTGTTTGCTATGCTTTACTTTGCAAACAAGCTTTATTTTCATTCGAGGAGGTATCTTCTTCTGTGCCTCCTGTTGCCACTAATCTTTTGTAGGAGTACATGGATGTCTTTCCAAAAGATGTGCCACCAGGGCTACCATTAGTGCGAGGGATTGAGCTCCAGATTGATTTGATTCCCGGGGCATCTTTGCCCAATCGTGCGCCATACAGGACCAATCCGGAAGAAACTAAGGAGATTCAACGTCAAGTTCAAGAACTGCTTGACAAAGGTTATGTGCGTGAGTCTCTTAGTCCTTGTGCTGTTCCGGTAATTTTAGTGCCTAAGAAAGATGGATCATGGTGTATGTGTGTGGACTGTAGAGCGATCAATAACATTACCATTAGATATCGTCACCCTATTCCTAGGTTAGATGATATGCTTGATGAATTAAGTGGCTCTACTGTCTTCTCTAAAGTTGATTTGCGTAGTGGGTACCACCAAATTCGCATGAAATTGGGAGATGAATGGAAAACAGCATTTAAAACTAAGTTCGGTTTGTATGAGTGGTTAGTGATGCCGTTTAGTTTAACTAATGCACCTAGCACATTCATGAGATTAATGAACGAGGTTTTGTGTGCTTTCATTGGCAAATTTGTGGTGGTATATTTTGATGATATATTGATATATATAGCAGATCACTAGAGGAACACCTTTACCATTTACGTGTTGTTTTTGATACTTTACGTAATGCACATTTATTTGGTAACCTTGAGAAGTGCACATTTTGCACGGATCGAGTCTCTTTTCTTGGCTATGTTGTTACTCCATAGGGAATTGAAGTTGATCAAGCCAAGGTTGAGGCAATACAGAGTTGGCCGACTCCTAAAACGGTCACGCAGGTACGAAGTTTTTTAGGACTTGCTGGATTCTATCATCGTTTTGTGAAGGGTTTCAACACCATCGCCGCACCATTGAATGAGCTCACTAAAAAGGGGGTGCCGTTTACTTGGGGGAATGCACAGGAAGACACCTTCAACACATTGAAAGATAAGTTAACATATGCACCATTACTCCAACTTCCAGATTTTAGTAAGACTTTTGAGCTAGAATGTGATGCTAGTGGAATTGGATTGGGTGGTGTGCTGTTGCAAGAAGGTAAACATGTGGCATACTTTAGTGAAAAATTGAGTGGGCCTAGTTTGAACTATTCTACTTATGAAAAGGAAGTATATGCTCTAGTTCGAACTTTAGAGACATGGCAACATTATTTATGGTCCAAAGAATTTGTCATTCATTCTGATCATGAGTCATTAAAGCATATTAGAAGTCAAGGAAAATTGAACCGTAGGCATGCAAAGTGGGTTGAATTCATAGTCTTTTCCTTATGTCATAAAACACAAAAAGGGAAAGGAGAATGTTATTGCTGATGCATTGTCTAGGAGATATACCATGCTCTCACAACTTGACTTCAAAATTTTTGGATTGGAAACAATTAAAGAGCATTATGTTCATGATGATGATTTTAAAGATGTGTTGCTGAATTGTAAAGAGGGAAAAACGTGGAATAAATTTGTTCTAAATGATGGATTTGTGTTTAGAGCTAACAAACTATGCATTCCAGCTAGCTCCGTTCGTTTGTTGTTGTTACAGGAAGCGCATGGAGGTGGGCTGATGGGGCATTTTGGAGTAAAGAAGACGGAAGACATACTTGCTAATCATTTCTTTTGGCCCAAGATGAGACGTGATGTGGAACGTTTTGTTGCTCACTGCACTACATGTCAAAAGGCTAAGTCACGACTTAATCCTTACGGTTTGTATATGCCTCTACCTGTTTCTAGTGTGCCTTGGGAAGATATTTCTATGGACTTTGTTTTAGGACTGCCTAGGACAAAGAAGGGGAGTGATAGCATATTTGTTGTTGTGGATAGATTTTCTAAGATGGCACACTTCATACCATGTCATAAAAGTGATGATGCTACCAACATTGCTGATTTGTTCTTTCGTGAAGTTGTTCGCTTGCATGGTGTGCCAAATACAATAGTTTCTGATCGTGACACTAAATTCCTTAGCCATTTTTGGAGAACTTTATGGGCTAAATTGGGGACTAAGCTGTTATTTTCGACTACATGTCATCCCCAAACTGATGGGCAAACTGAAGTTGTGAATAGAACTTTATCTACCATGCTTAGGGCTGTTTTGAAAAAGAACATCAAAATGTGGGAAGAATGCTTGCCTCATATTGAATTTTCTTATAATCGTTCGCTGCATTCTACTACAAAGTTGTGCCCTTTTGAGATTGTCTATGACTTTGTGCCTCGTGCTCCTATTGATTTGCTACCACTTCCATCTTCGGACAAATTAAATTTTGATGCTAAACACCGTGCTGACTTGATGTTGAAAATGCATGAGACAACCAAAGAAAATATTGAACGCATAAATGCTAAATATAAACTTGCTGATAGTAAAGGAAGGAGGCATTTAACTTTTCAACCGGGTGATTTAGTTTGGTTGCATTTGAGAAAAGATAGATTTCCTGAATTGAGGAGGTCTAAGTTGATGCCTAGAGCTGATGGTCCTTTCAAAGTGTTGGAAAAGATTAATGACAATGCATATAAACTGGAGTTGCCTGCAGATTTTGGGGTTAGTCCCACCTTTAACATTGCAGATTTGAAGCCCTACTTGGGAGAAGAAGATGAGCTTGAGTCGCGAACGACTCAAATGCAAGAAGGGAGGATGATGAGGACATCCTTTCCATGCATATAACCATGCCGACTCCACATCAAACTGAAACTATGATACAAGGACCAATGACTAGAGCGCGAGCACGTCAACTTAACCATCAGGTGAATGCGTTCCTAAGTTTGCATACAAATGTTTCAAAGAATGGAATACTACTTAATTCTTGTGATGATTTAATTGTCCTTAGGAACCATGGGGAAGAACTACGTGAGCTCAAGTATAGAAGTGGATCCGTCAAACACAAACCAAGTCCTGTTCGCGAGTTCGACTCGGATTCGGCCTTCCCAACAGTGTCTACTTCAAACGGCCATAATGTTTGATCCAGAAGGTTTCTCGGGGCCCATGAGTACTCGTTGGAAAGCTCTTGAAGTGTATTTTTAGATGGATCTAGTCTCACCTTGAAATTCCATCTGAGCCAGTCAGAAACTGTAAAATAAGTCATATCACTTTTCCAGTCTGAGTCAAAGTGGGCCTTGGGCCTTGTAATTGAGTCATGTTCGGCTTCCATGTGTTTTGGCCGACCCTCCACCTTCCGTGTCCCTTAAATAGGCAGCCGCACCCTCTTCTAGGGTTTGGAGGTTTTGATAGACTAAGTTAGCTTTTGCTACTTTGCCTTGTACTCGCACGTGTCGGCTAGACCGTCCGGATACTTGTCTTCGAAACCCCACCGTTCTTCTGTTTTCGATTGAAACCTACATCGTTTATTTGCAATTGAGTTGCTATTCATCTTGCTCTTGCTTGTTCTTCGATTGCTTGCAGGAACAAGTACCCTCGTGGTTACGTTGATTGTGCGCCGACAAGGTCACGAACAACCTCTGGAGTTGGTGTATCGATGGCTAAGGCGCAACATCCTTGGATGGTTGTAGTCAGGTCGTCAACGTCATCTCCTTCCCCAATTGAATCTACCACTTTCATCGAAAGATCAGGACCGCTAGTGCTATCAGAGATCCATCAGGAATGACACATCCTAAACTATAGGGGCCATGTCCCTACATGGGAGGTGGAACATATGTGTCTCTGGCCTCCAGCAATCCACCAGCGCCGTCAGGAGGCACCTGTCGTACAAGAATTGCCTAGAAGTATAGTGGTCCCTATCGTCATCGACCATTGCCATGATCATCCGAGTGAGGGGAAGTAGTCTGCAAGCTCTCAAATTGTGTGCTGACGATTACAAATACCATTAGTGCGAAGAAACAACTATGCAAGCTATGTCCAACATAAGATAGTACTTTATGTACCCACCATGGAATCCAACAAGGGTCAATCCTCCAGGCCCTCATGGGCGTCCGCAATTACAGTGAAGCAAGCTCAATCGATGCCTCTCCTGGCTGGGTCAACATTGTCGTGAAGTAGCTATAGTGTTTGGCTTCGATGGCCGGGTCAAGTAATTCGTAAGTCCACTGCCCGGGTCCTGCAATAGCAGCCATACCTGTTAAGAGAGACAAAAAAGTTTTTACATGTTATGAAATAGAAGAAAAACAGCTTTGACAAAAAAAATAACAAGTAACATATAATGAGTACATACATAAAACAAGTTAATACAGAAGAGATAAAACGAGTTGGCACATAACAGATCAAACAAGTTCATACAAAATAGATAAAAAAAGTTTGCACGTAACAAATAAAACATGTTCACACATGATAGATTAAATGAGTTTGTATATCACAAATTAACCGAGTTCGTACATCATGAAATAAATGAGTTCATATGTCGTTGACACACTAAATGAGTTCTTACATAAAAGATAGCACAAAAACGTAGGAGGTAAATCCCAACTGTGACATTGTTTTTCAAATATCCACATCAGCCCCCGTGGGTGCCTCCTTGATATCCACCACGAGTACCACCACCCAACGACGTCCCAGGGCCTACATCAGTATTGCTTTCTTGTTCTTCCTACCGCCCACTCCTACGTGGGCAATACTTGAAAGTATGTCATTGAAAATTGAGCACTTATTCGAATGAGGTCCCACTTTAGATTCATCTATGTCATTCCTGATAGGCCTAACTTAGTGATGTCCAACTCCCTTTGCCTTGTCAATGTCGGGTACCCATCTCTTCTGCTGCCAAACTGGGATTGCTCGTGAATGATCCCACCCCACCAAAACCATATAATTCCCCACTTCAGGTTACCATCATTGCCTCCTTGAAATACTTCGACAAGTATTTGCCAGGGTGCATGGCCATAGTTGAACATACGGGCTTCACAAGTGAGCAGGGCCTACGCAAGTAGCTTATTGCATGTGCAGCTGCAACATTCCCTCCAAAGTGTACACTCATGAGTAATATTCTCACAATTTGTCCCACTACGACATTTATCCCTACACAGTACCTCCAAACGAAGCTCCCTAGTGCGCGTTTTGAATGCTTTGTGCATCTCCGCCTTCTTGCTCTTCTCTTCCATGTACATTGTAATCATAGTCAAGTACTTCAGGTGTGGGCTACTCATGAAGAGCGATGCTATGGTGCTCCGATCAACAAAGTACCTTGTAGCACTCCCTCCACAATAGCTACCAATAGAAGGCACCTCAAGCTCCTCATGTCCCAGTTGTACACCTAAGCTAAGTTCGTAGTCATGACTCCAAACCTAGCACCATCTTTGTCATAAATCAATGATCACTTCTCTCTAGACTCATGCTCAATCCAATCCGAGAAGCATTTCGTCATGCTTCCAGTCTTCCTGACCAATCTAGAAGGATTGGTGGGGATCTCTCCGAGTGCAACAGGAAGCTCCTCCTTGCTTGTAGCGGGCTTGTTTGCAGCCTTTCTCATGTGCTTCGTAGTTAGGTCATCCAATTTCTCCTCTAGAACGTCGATCTTTCTTTGCTAGTTTTGATTACAATATTTTTTGAAAAGGTTCATCGGGTCTTTGCTCCTAAACTACCTGAAAAAATTGGCACCCATGTGCGTCATGCACCACTTGCTCTGGAGATCAATCCATGGATGTGGCTCGTCTTCCCTTTATTGAAGTTGCATAATTGCATTCATCAAGCTGGCATGCCCATCGTGTATGATGCAAACCTTTAGACGATCACCCACGATACCAGACTTAATGTTCTTCAGGAACCACAACCAACTATCATAATTCTTGCTCTCCACGAATGCCAGTGCGACAGGAAGAGCCTTATTATTGGCATGGACTGCAATTGCAGTCTGTATATGCCTTTGTACCTCCCAATCAGGAATGTGACATCCACACATATCAACGGATGGCAATGTCAGAATGCACTGATGCATGCATCGAATGCAAATAATGCTCGTTTAAGTACCATATTTCCTAGCAAACTGCTTGAAGGTGACCTCCATAATATCAACATGGGTACCATGATTTCTTTCTTGAATGACTCAGAGCACACTGAGCAAGTTGTGGTAAAACCCTTCCAATGTACCGAGCATTGCTTCTAGTTCCTTTTGCTTAGCCCTCCAAGCCTTCTCATAGATGTTGTGTAATGGAATCTCCCTCTGTTGTCAAAATTATGGAGTGTGTCTTAAAATCCAGATTACACACAATCTCATTGTATAAGACATTTGCAACGAACCCTGAAGACAAATTTATGTGGCTTTGCATGGAATCTATCACGATGCATGTTCACGGAATTACTACGAAACATTTCTAAATGGTGTCCCACATAGGTTGTTGGTAGGCATGCACTTGCCATGGGCACCTTGCTATCTCACACCTGACGTCGTAGCAACGCAGGATGGACTTCGCTACCCTAAAAGTCCTTTGTAGTGACCATGCCCATATTTGCATTGCTTCCTGCACTTCTTCCTTACTTCTATACAACGCTCTTTGTCTAATGTCATTCTGCTGGTACTCCCATGCTTCATGAACACCATTATTCATAACAAGGTTATCGAATTGGTACGTATTTCACTCTGACAGAACGACTCCATCATTTCCACCTTGTTCATCATCAGAACCTTCATCTGACATTGTCTCATAATCATGGTCTTCGAACTACATCCGTTCCACCAAAGCTTCGATCCGCTTACCTTCGCCTGCTATGCCAATAGTTTCTTGATCTTGGGCCATGTCAAGGTCTATAGGCTCTGCTTTAACCCCATCGGTGCCAACTGCCACATCTTGGTTTATAGTGGAGCTGTGACTGTGGTTGGACTCCCCAACTTCAACATCGTCATGACCTACTTCATCTTCATGCATCACATGTGCCAGAGAAACAGTTGCATACACCTTGGCTAGTAGGACTAGCTCCCACCCATGCTCCATGTCCAACCTCATGTATGACCTCCACGAATTCGGATCCTTCAGTTCCACTAGCTTCTAGTATGTGCGTTCTCATGCCTAGGTGGCAACACCATGCAACGTGAGGTCGTGCAATGTATTGTCTAGTGAAAATATGTGATACAACAACCATATCACTATGCCCCATGTATGATCCCTTGATCTTGACAAACTTGTGGTGACATATGGGAAATCACACAAATCAACCCCATCTACACCTATCTGCGAAACCCCTTCTCCATAGTGTATTTTGAAACATACTCGCTTAGACATACCCGCGGGTTATTCCCCCAAATAAGCTGATGTCAGTGTGAAAGGTTGAATGAGTTGGTAATCGTGAAATACATAACAGACCCTTAATTACACCAAAAAAGGATAAGAGACCTATAGCTCGCAAAACTGTAAAATCAGTAACAAAAAATGGATATGTTCTTTACATCCGCGCAAAATATTTCATCTACATAGTCCATACAACTGCACTATTAAAACTAAACATTCCATACAACTATGTCGTATTGGAAAAAAATACATCTAGATAAATGGGTACAACTATATCTAGTCTAAATCAAACTAACTACTCTTTAACTATTATTCTAAAACTAAAATGGCTACTACAAATAATTACTACAAGTTAAAAATGGATCTAAATAATATCGACCATAACAACTACTCTAAACAACCACAGATCTAAAACTAAAATATCTACTCAACAGTCTAATTCATACCATTGTGGATCTAATTATTTCATTTGCTAACCTACCATGATTAGAAAACAAAAACTACAAATAAAGGGAAAACTAACCTCTACAATGAAGAACCCTAACTCTTCTCCTCCTTTCCTCCTTTCTTTCCTCCTCTATTTCCTCCTTGTCTCTCTCTCTCTCTCTCTCATATCCCCTCTCTTCCCATTTTTCCTTTTTTTCAGATTATAAGTGAATCTTTGGCAACTTTTTTTTGGGGATTATAAGGGAACTCTGTTACCAATTGAAATGGTGATAACTGACCTAGCATGTCCTTGGCATCGACATGGCCAACTATCATCCTTTCATTTGGCGACAAGAGTCTATTACCATTTGAAGTAGGGACGGAAGCTCACTTCTGTAATTTTTAGGAAACATTTATTTTTATAATATTCACAAACTAATGTATTATTTTTAAAAAAAATCGCGCTTCGCTCTACCATGACCATTGCAAAACGGCTAGATGACATCCATACCACCCCACACTGCGGGAGCAAGAACATTGTTTTATGGGAAATGCTAGGAATTGGACGTCAGATCTGGACATCCATTTCCGAACGCTTGGTTGTAATATCTTTTTGTCATATTTGCAACATTTTTCGTCTATATTTGCAACATAAAAAACGAAGAACAATGTGAGTATTCCCGTCCGCAACATTTGTCGTCCATGTATGCAACATTTGTTGATCATGTATGCAACAAAAACAAAAAGAAAGAACAATGTAAGTATTCGCATCGTATGCTCTGATGCAACATTTGTAGATAATATGTGCAATAATTTTAATCAACATATGCAACAAAAATATATGCTACAAGTCAATGTTGTATGTACGAAATACAAAATATTGTAAAAAAATATTGACAAAAATGTAACAAATATGAGCAAAAAATGTTATAAACAAAGCAAAAAAATGTTTAGACTGAGCATCCAAAAATGAACCCCAATCCATCGGACGTCCGATTCCTAGCAACGCCTTTGTGTTACACCTTTGCTGGTTGTTGAATACTTCAGCCCTCTTATCCGTAGGTTGTCGAACAACACACGCCAGCTTCCTCCATTAGCACCGTACCACGAATTTCCGGACAGCATAATTATTAGAACCCTTGTGTTATACCTTTGCTGGTTGTTGAATACTTCAGCCATCTTATCCATAGGTTGTCGAACAACACACGCCAGCTTCCTCCATTAGCACCGTACCACCAGGGGCGAAGCCAGGAAAACTAGACATTGGGGTTACTAGGCCACTAGAGCATGGCCTGATGCATGCGTTGGACGTCTGGACTAGGGGTGTTGGGCTACCGGCTGGAAGAAATGGCTTCATGCCTTGGGCTGATGGGTAATGAGAGCTGTTGTGGCCTGAACTGGGTTCACTAGATTTATGTTATTGGGTTCACCTACAAAAAATACATGAGATACTCAGTGTACTGCTGGGCCACATTGGTGTCATAGGACCCCAATGCCATAATGCTGGCTTCGCCCCTGCGTACCACGAATTTCCAGACAGCATAATTATTAGAACAAGCAGAATGATGCCCCCTAGACGTCAAGAAACAGATGCATGCCCCCTAGACGTCAAGAAACAGATGCACGAGCATCACATCCTGACAGCCACGAGGATTCAAGAGGCATCGCTGAAGAAGCGCACAGGAATAACCATGGGCAGTGATGATCCTTCGCATGTCGCAACACAAGCAACAGAAAAACCCACACAGCGTACACAGCAGCATAAGCATAACAGAACACATGCACATACTACTCAGATAACAAAATTGACGCGCAAATCATCCCTGTATTACTCCCCGGGGTTTCCCGCGCGGAGAGCCCCGCCACGTCGCCCTACGCGCGCTCCGGCCGGCGCGTGGCGGGGAATCTTCGTACGGTCGGCTGACCTCTTATGCGAAAAAGCCCCTCTATTTTTCCGAAATTACGTAAAGCTTCTTGATTCTCACGAAAAGACCCCTGCCGGTTTTTTTTGAAAGCGCTTTTTCTGAAAACACCCCTCCACTTTTGTATACTTTGCAAGATAGCGCCCCACGGTTTTCTAAATTACGTTCGGGTCCTCGTTTAGTTATGTATAGGTCCTCGATTTTTTACGGAAAAAACCTTTGACTTTTTTGAAAATACACATGCGCCCTCGATTTTTTTAAAAAAGCTCCTCACGCGGTTTTCTAAATTAGACATTTGGCTTTTCCGAAAAGGCCCCTGTCGGTTTTTTTTAAGCGCTTTTTCTGAAAACACCCCTCCACTTTTGTATACTTTGCAGGATAGCGCCCCACGGTTTTCTAGATTACGTTCGGGTCCTCGTTTAGTTACGTACATGTCCTCGATTTTTTACGGAAAAAACTTTTGACTTTTTCTAAAATACACATGCGCCCTCGATTTTTTTAAAAAAGCTCCTCACGCGGTTTTCTAAATTTGACATTTGGCTTTTCCGAAAATACACATGTGCCCTCGATTTTTTTAAAAAAACTTCTCACGAATTATCGTCTCTTTTACTTCGGTACACACGGTGGCTGGCGCGGCTAGTTTCCCTGAGCCCAGGTCCATAGGCGCGTATTACTCCCCGGGGGTTCCCCGCGCGGAGAGCCCCGCCACGTCGCCCTTGCGCGCGCTCCGGCCAGCGCGTGGCGGGGGAATCTTCGTACGGTCGGCCGACCTCTTATGTGAAAAAGCCCTTCTATTTTTCTAAAATTACGTAAAGGTCCTTGATTCTCGCGAAAAGGCCCCTGCCGGTTTTTTTAAAGCGCTTTTTCTGAAAACACCCCTCCACTTTTGTATACTTTGCAGGATAGCGCCCCACGGTTTTCTAAATTACGTTCAGGTCCTCGTTTAGTTACGTACAGGTCCTTGATTTTTTACGGAAAAAACCTTGGACTTTTTCGAAAATACACATGCGCCCTCGATTTTTTTAAAAAAGCTCCTCACGCGGTTTTCTAAATTAGACATTTGGCTTTTCCGAAAAGGCCCCTGCTGGTTTTTTTTTGGAAGCGCTTTTTCTGAAAACACCCCTCCACTTTTGTATACTTTGCAGGATAGCACCCCACGGTTTTTTAGATTACGTTCGGGTCCTCGTTTAGTTACATACAGGTCCTCGATTTTTTACGGAAAAAACTTTTGACTTTTTCAAAAATACACATGCGCCCTCGATTTTTTTTAAAAAGCTCCTCATGCGGTTTTCTAAATTTGACATTTGGCTTTTCCGAAAATACACATGTGCCCTCGATTTTTTTAAAAAAACTTCTCACGAATTATCTCTTTTACTTCGGTATACACGGTGGCTGGCGCGGCATGACGCCGCGCCTATGAGGCTAGTATAAGAGATTAGAGATGTCATGCCCTCAATTTGGATACCATTTGCAAAAGCAGTGGAGGGTGAAAAGGTCTAAAGTTTGATGCGTAGTAGTTTGCTTAGGTACCACGCAATAGATAAGAGAACATACTTCATATTGCTTACTAATCCCATAAAGTTATCATCTTGCTTGTAGGTTTACAGGACAAGCATAGGTATTTCTTGGTAGGAGCAGAAGCTGCAAGGGACAGTAAGTGAACTACAACTACATTGTATATATGATCAGAGGCAAATAAAGGCCTTCATGCCGCACAGAAGAGGTTTCTCTATCTACTGTGACAAGTCACCACCCAATTCATCAATGACTTTGTCGAGCTTGAACAACATATCTAGGGAAAGCAAAAGCACCAAATCAATACAAGCGTGTGAAACGAGGATTCAATGTAAAAATGAGTTAACTTCGTGAGTTATGAAGGGATATTAAAGAGTTCATTTTTTTTATCTTATTCCCACGGGAAGAAGAATAAGCATACCATGAAATGAGCCATCGGCCATGTAAGTCTGCAGAAGCAAAACATAAGATATTAGAACAAACTGTACACTGACTTTACGAGAAAAAAAATGGTCCAACTAGAAGATTTTTGATGAGAAAGATACCTTTATCCTAGCCATAATATCACCTATTTCTTTACTGGCATCAATTTCTTTACCAGCAGTGGTTTCCTTACTGGCATTAATTTCTTTACCAGCAGTGGTTTCTTTACTGGCATCAATTTCTTTACCAGCAGTGGTTTCTTTACTGGCAACTGCAACTGCAGCAGCAACTATTGTAGACAAGCCAGTGAAAATAGACAGACACATCAAGATGAGTAAGTGGCAAATGAAATTGAGATTATTTGTACACTTGTACCTTCATGGGAAGTATCCAGTGCGTTCACCTGCAAAATTTACAAATATAACAAACATTTCTTAAGTAGGAACATTCGCAGGATTTTCAAATAACTGAACACTACCTCTTGAGGATCATGGTCTGTTCCAGTCAGTGGATAGGGTTTCTCCACATCTGATTTTTATGTGTGAAACGTTATTAAGAATAGACCACTAGAAATCAAAATAAAGATACTGTGCTTTTATTCATCCAACAGGAATTTGCTTACCTTGCTTGTTCTTGGTTGAACAATTTGTCAGCATATCAGTGAAACTAGGAGGGAACCCAGAGTAGATGTTATCAATGTTAGTAGCAAGGAGAGGTTCAGGAACAGGCTGGTCTGGTTCCTCGTGGTAGCATAATGCTGGTGCCTCTGTCCTGTGATCTGAAGCTGGCTCCTCAAAGCTTGAAGCATCATCAGGCCTAGGCACCAAATATTATGTTATTACAAGAAATATATTACACAACTTACAAACCCGAAACAGTTCTACTATTTACCTGTGGTGAAGTCCATTAGAAGCAATATATTCAGATGTCGATGAATCCTCACACACATAGTCGCTTCCGGATGGTATGATATCCATGGTGTCGCTTGAGCATTCCTTTGTAATTTATAACAGAAACGCATTTAGCCCTTACAAAGAAAAAGGCAAACCCAAACTAGTACTTTATATGTCCAAGAAAATCTGTAACTAGCACACAGTAAATTTCACTACGGCGGTCCCATAGCAAGTAAACTAGCACCACTACCATTTCAATTGTGAAGGGATGGTAAGTGGTAACTGGTAACTATAACCACTGCAATTTCATATTCTCATGTCACGCGCAGAATTACTGTTTACACACACTGTTCGTACACGTGAACAGTCCCACGGTGCTGTAGCCGTGTATGGCAAGATTAGATTAATTAGGATAGAGATAAGAATAGTTATGTGATGAATCTTAGTTCATCGGGGTAAACATGACCGGGAGGAAGACCAGACGGCGTCGGCTTGGTGGGATGAGAGATTTAATTATAAACTAGGATGATAGAATTTGAGGAAAAGACTAAATTAATTCATTTTCATTGCTTAATTGGTAATAGATACATGCTAGCCTTTTTATAACAATAGCTCAACTTTACCTTCAAGAAATAATTTTTATCTCTAAGAAAACCTATCTTTAAGAAATGGAATATATCTATAAGATAGTAAACTCATTTAATAAGGAAACTAACTATTCTTCGGTAACAACTCATCCTTGAACTATGGTTGCAGCCATGGCTGCAGCCTTAGGAGACCCCAAGTTGACAAAATACTGTCACATTTACTGGTGACTATGAATACTATGGCTTTCCACGTACAGGTGCGGCAACATTGATGACATCTGCGATCGTCACGGCAGACGCGGTTGCAACCACGACCGTGTTGTAGTAGGCTTCCACAATGCAATTGCCGCAACAGGCTTCGGTAGGGCCACGACGGCCTTTGGCAACGTCGTGATAGGATATGGCACGGTCACAGCAGGTATCGGTAGTACCACAGCAGGTCGCAGCAGCGACATGATTGCCGCGGCAAGCTTTGTCAGCAACATGACTACCGCGGTAGGACGTGGAGGGTTGCGGCAAGTGTTGGCAGAACCGCGGCCGCCACGACATGTTCTGGCGGTGCCGTGGCGGCTGCTGGGAACAGCGCCGCTGCCGCTTCTTGTTGCAACTTCTTTTAATTCACAATCTTCTCTAAGCTGGCATGCATGTTGAAGAAGATGGCCGCCATCTTCTTATCGATGTTGGTCATCTTGATGGCATTAGCCTTTATCGTGGCCAACGACTTGGCAATTGGAGTCATGCTAGCAGAAGTCGTGGGAAGGGATCAATTGCTCTGATACCAAATGCGATGAAACTTAGTTCATCAGGGTAAACATCGTCGGGAGGAAGGCTGAGCGGCGTCGGTTTAGTGAGATTTGACTATAAACTGAGATGATTTAACTTAACAGACTAAATTAATTCATCTTCATTGCTTGATTGGTAATAGATACATGCTAACCCTTTTATCAGGATAACTCGACTTAACCTTCAAAAACTAATCTATATCTCTAAGAAGCCTATCTCTAATAAATTAAATATATCTATAAGAGCAGGTACAATAAGCTGAGTAGGCAGGCTACAAGCTCATGCTATGTCAGTAAATGCCCAGCTGGAAGGGAGAGAAGAGGAGAGAGAGCGTAGCTGGCGATTAAATTGTCGCCGGGCGATACACGCGAAAACATGGCGTTTGGCGCACCTCGATCCTGTGTTTTCCCCAGGCGATACCACCAGGCGTTTTCCCCACCCTAGCCGCAGCAATTTCCCCCCTCAGCACGCGGCGGCGCGCGCGCGAAGCCGCTTGCCGCCAACCCTTGCGCGCCAAATCCTCTCCCGCCTCTCCAGTTTCCGCACCGAGGGGCATCATCGCCTAGCCATATTCTGCTCGCTTGCGTCGGAGGGATTCGTCGTCGCCTGTCCATCTCCCTGCGAACCCACCACCCTCAGCGGCGATTTCTTGGCCCGGCGCATCGATTCGTTTGCCCGGCGTGGTCAGCCTGCTGATGCCTCTTCGGTCAAAGAGGGAGGTGGCTCCAGAGCCTTCGGCCACCTAGCAATCTCCGCCTCCATCAACACCGAACTTGTATCCCCCTTGGTTCCCCATGCCACCACCACAACTCCCAGGCTCATCTGCGCCAAGCTTGTTCACCGCGTCACAGATCCGGCCACTTCCCATGCCAGGCTGGTGGGTTAGCGCGACCAATAGTGGTGGCAGTGCATGTCCTCCCAAGATGTCCGATAAAGCTGATGGCAATATTGATCTACAAGAATGGTGCGTATGTGTGAACTATTGTTCTGTGAATTGGTAGATGCCGCTATTTCCTAATAGATCAGCGCTTATTGCATTGTACGGTCTAAATTAGTTGAGTTTTTCTTTAAAAAATAAGAATCCCTCTTGCATGACTTTGATCTGAAGACTCGGTTGCTTACTGCCAATATAACAAGTGTGTTGATCTGTTTTTAGATTATAGTGAATGAATAAGTTGTCTTGCTGTTGGGCCTCTTATGAAGTTTGGTGGAAACGTGAAGATGTACATTCTCATAGATAGAACCACATAGTTTGTCTGTAGTCAATCATCTATTGTTTTGGATCTTAATTAGTTGATGAGCAATAAAAGGAATGTATTCTGTCTACTGCTAGTCACATTTTATATCTGCATCTGCTTTTCATTTCTACTGCATAACCACATTGGACAGAGCAAAAACTTTTCATAACATTGTGATTTAAAAAGTTGTACAGGATCAAAGCTTTCCCAACTTAGTAACTGAGAATGAAATTATTTTTTCTATTTTTTTGCAGGGAAATTGAATCTCGTCCGCCCAGTGGTTTTCTTAGTTATTTCAGTAACCCATCGCCCGGTGGTCAGTCCCAGCCAATCAATGATGATAATAAAAATAATGGGGCAGATTTCGCGAGGACTGAAAAGCGATTGGCATGGACAAAGGACGAGGACTTAAAATTGGTGTGTGGCTTTTCTGTTTTGGTTTGATAATGTCGTGCATGATACTACCATTACTACTTCTAATTGAACACTTTTTTCTAACAATGCAGGTAGGAGCTTGGTTGAACAACTCAAATGATCCAATTGAATCAAACTTTAAGAAGAATGACCAATATTGGAAGGGAGTTGCTGCTGCCTACAATAGCTCTATCCCTTCAAACCGGACAAGGCAAATGAAGCACATTAAGGATCGCTTTGGTAAAATCAAGAAGAAAGTTGGGTTGTTTTGTGGCGCATGGAAGGAGGCCAACTCATTATATGCTAGTGGAGAATCTGATGTGGACCTAATGGAAAAGGCACAAAAATTATATGAGGCAAACAACAACGAAGGTCCATTTATGTTTATGCATTGTTGGAATGTGCTTCGCAATGAACCAAAATGGCATGCGTATTTGGACCGTGTTAACAAGTCAAACAAAAGAAAGTTTGAGGATGAGGTTGGTGTGGCAGAACTTAGATACACTGTTGATAATGCTGAAGATATCCCACGACCAATAGGGGCCAAGGCAGCTAAGGCATCGCGCAACGGCATGGGAAAAGGCAAGGCACAAGCTTCCATGCTTGACATAGAAGATGAGCTCCGTAAGTTCGAAGATATTGTAAATGGTGCAAAGGAAGGTCGGGGTGAGATGCTGCAAGCTCAGAAGCATGCTCACCTAGCAGCAAAAGAGCACAAGGAGGCTGTTATGTTAGAAACATTTCGAGATCTGGTGAATAAAGACACATCAGGGATGCCTGAAGATGTGAGATGTGAGCATGTGCTGGCTTTGAAGAGCATGAGAGAGAAGTTATTTGGAAAAACTGACTAAGGTTAGTAGGCCTGATGATATATTAGTTCATTTTCTGTGTTCATACATAGATATTCATGTGTTGCTATATTTTTTTGATTGATAGACTTGATATATTGAATTCAGCACACTATGTAGTAGACTGATAGCATTGAATTTCTGGTAGTGTACTGAATTCATGGTTGGTTGATTTATGTGGTAGTGTTTTAGTAGATTTCTTAACTAGAAGGAACTGTCTATTAACAAAATGAGGTAGCAGAAAGATCAACATATATGTGTTCTTAACTAGAAAGATCAGGATTAGGGAAAGCAGTATACCTGTTTTAGAAGTTTTAGAATAGTTTCATTTTAGAAAGATCAAGAGATATGTGTTCTTAACTTGATATATTGAATTCAGCACACTATGTAGTAGACTGATAGCATTGAATTTCTGGTAGTGTACTGAATTCATGGTCATTTATGGTAGTATACTGAATTCATGGTCAGCACACAAATTAACATGAAGTCCAAATAAATATCTAGTCAGCACACAAGTTAACATGCAGTCCAAATAAATATCTAGTCAGCACACAAGTTAACATGCAGTCAGCCACTTCTATATAATGCTCTACCTCATCCCAATCATCCCAACAATGTCAGATTCATCTTATAGTTCAGATGATTCCGACGACCAGCACCCATCCAATATCATCAGAGAGTATATAGCTGAGCAGAATGTGATAGATTCCTTTGCTACGCACATTTTGGCCAAGATCAGGGCCAAGTTTATGGCTAGATTATCTCAGCGAGGAGGTGGCTCAAGGATTACCATTCCGAGAGATCATGCCGCTACCCACCAACGCCTTGTAGCTGACTACTTCGCAGAAGAGCCACCGTACCATAATAGGATGTTCCGTACAAGATTCCGTATGCGAAGAAATCTCTTTCTTCGAATTGTGGATGCCCTAAGTCAGTGGTCACCCTATTTCACTCTAAGGGCTGACTGTTCTGGACGCATAGGGCTCTCACCGCTGCAAAAGTGTACAGCAGCAATCCGCATGCTCGCATACGGCACCTCAGCTGATGCTCTTGATAAGTACTTTAAGATTGGCAAGAGCACCTCACTGGAGTGCTTAGAAAAATTTGCACAAGGGGTGATTGAGATTTTTGGCCCAGAGTACTTGCGGCGCCCCACATGTGAGGACATGGAGCGTTTACTTCTTGTCGGTGAATCACGTGGCTTTCCTGGGATGTTTGGTAGCATAGATTGCATGCATTGGCGGTGGGAAAATTGTCCAAGAGCTTGGAGGGGTCAGTTCACCCACGGTGACCATGGAGTGCCTACAATCATCCTTGAAGCCGTTGCTTCGCAAGATCTTTAGATTTGGCATTCATTTTTTGGTGTTGCTGGGTCTAACAACGACATTAACGTGTTAAATCAGTCCCCTTATTCCTTGAATCATTGAAAGGGGAAGCTCCACAAGTTCAATTTGTCGTCAACGGGAAAGAGTATAGCAATGGGTACTACCTTGCTGATGGTATATACCCTGAATGGGCTGCCTTCATGAAGACGATACCGCTGCCCCAAACGGAGAAGCATAAGTCGTTTGCCCAATGTCAAGAAGGGGCAAGGAAAGACGTGGAGCGTGCTTTTGGGGTATGCAATCTCGTTTCAACATCGTGCGACGTCCAGCAAAATCCTGGAAACGCATGGTTGTTGGGAGAATTATGCAAGCATGCATAATTCTCCACAATATGATAGTTGAGGATGAGCGAGAGGAGGTTAATATTCCAATTGACTTGAATGACAATCTAGGTGCATCTATGGTTCTGCCTCCTGAAGTAATTAGTGGTGGTAATCCTGTTTTTGCCGATGTGCTACGTAGAAAAGCTTCTATCCGTGACCGCTCAATACATACCCAGCTAAAAAATGATTTAGTTGAGCACATTTGGCATCGATTTGGCAATATGCATCATTCTTAATCATGGTATTATACTAAGCATATACTTTTTTCCTATTTTCTGTCAGATGTGACATGTGAGTGTCTTAACTTATCTTTTCATCTTTTTGTTTCAGGTGTCTGCAGTCGATGGAGTCCTTGATGCAATGGTGACCGGTGTTTTGTCTGAACAAAAGGAAGGATGCAGCCAGTACTATCAACAGCTTGTGGTTTGCATGTTGCAGGCCTTAAGTGAGTAGTGCTTTTGCTTATTGTCATTGTCAGTTTAATGTGTTTTGGGCTGTAATCTCGTGTCACTATGTTATGTGAATTTCTATCCTGTATGTTGGGTGGGTAACCGTCATGCAGTTAGCTGAGATTTGAGCAAGGTGAAGAACAAGTTGATGCTTGTGTTTCTTTTTGTTACTTTGCTTTCACCATGCCTAATTTAGTACGTGCTTTTGTTTCGCATCTTGAGTCTCATTGTGAGATCTATGAAGGATATGTCCCAATGGCATATAGTGATTATCTAGAAAAAGTGTCACAGTATGCTCTTTTCTTTGGAAATGAAATTATCTGGTTGATAAACATTCTCTTTGTAATTTGGCTAATTAAATTTCCGTGTTGAACTGAAGCATATTTGCTCGGTGGTTGATCTGGTGAATGGTTGAATTGAACCGAAGCATATTTGCTTCGGTGGTTAATCTGGTGAATGGTTGAATACACTAGCAATATACATGACCACAGAGATGATGATTACTAGTGATCTGCTGTCCATACTTGCTTCTAATAATTATGTGTTTCAATATAGCCAATGTAATAGCTATCTTGTTGTATCAAACTTTCTCCAGCTAGCTACATATGAGGTGGAGAAGTATTGTAGCTAATAGCTAGCTATATTATTGTACTTGCTCTAAGGTAGTAAACACATCTAATAAGAAAACTAATTATTCTTATCTTTATCCTTACTAATTTGACCTTGCCATACGCGTTGCTACAGTACATGGGCACTGTTTACATGCATGAACAGTATTGTGAACAGTAATTTGCGTGCATGCCGAGTTAGTTTCTTTATTAGATGGGTTTACTACCTTATAGATATATTCCATCTGTTAGAGATAGATTTATTTAGAGACAGAGATTATTTTTTGAAGGTCAAGTCGAGTTATTCCTATAAAAAGGGTTGCATGTATCCATTATCATCAAGCAACGAATAATAAAGACATATTCCCAAGTCCCCGATTCCTAACTCTGGTCTCTCCTCTAGACCGGTTACTCTAGATCCATTTTTCTTCTCCAATTGGTGCCCTCTTTCGTCAGCGCCGTTCTACTTCAGGTCGTCGTCGTCCAACCTCTCATCGACGGATGTTTATCCCGTTATGAACTAAGGTTCATGACATCTCATACCAAGTACACTATGACACAGGAGCACAACTAATGAAGTTAGGAAGAACTGGAATGTCAAAAGCATCATGCATTGTTTTATCCAGTCACTATTTCTGTAGTCATGTGCACATATTAAAGAAGAGATGTACTGTCAATATTGATGAAGAAATGGATACATCCTTCAAATTTTGGAAGTACCTAGCTCAGAAAAAGTAGCAAATGGTGGTAAATACTTGAGGAAAAACATTTTAAGGATTGTTGATCTACAATTGCTAGTATAGTTCAATTGTATGTATTGTCGATCTACAAGTGATCCTGCTGTCTGTCGGCACATGACTAACTTTATTTGGTACAGAAAGATATTCACATGGTCAAAAAGTTTCATTCTTCACCCAAGAAAATAAAAAAAATAGCTCAGTACCATCGCAAACAGGTATAAATTTGAAAATATCATCTAATGTGAGGATGCCATATGGAGTCTAGGGCCACATGTCAATGACTCATTGGATAGTATTTTACAACTAGGTGCTCTTTGTGATGGTGAGAAAATCCATGCTCTACGCACAATATTGCATTTTCATTAAGCTGGCATGCAAAATAAGCATCTACAATCAAAGAAGCCATAATACAATCACATTATGCGCTTATGCCATTCATGGATGCCTCCAACTTTCCATATTGAACATAGCAATGCATGATACTGTATTAGCAAGCACATCAACTCACAGATAGAACAGAAGATAGTATCCTAATAAACATGAGAAGAAGAGAGTAAAAAATCCATGACATAAGAAAATACCACAGAGAGAACATAACTGTGGAGAGCCAAACGTGTTTAGGATATCAGAAATATAGGAAATTGCACCTTCACACAATTTAAGAACGACTCTGCATCACTGAGCTGTGGGAAACGTAGAGCAAACTTCTGGATCTGCAGAGAGGGTATTAGTGTGATCATGAAGGTATAAATAATTTTTGCCATTAGAAATGTGATAATAAAGGTAATGCTATGCACGTATACATCCCATATGAATCCAAACCCAACTATGCCGAAGACTTGCAGTCTTGTAGGTACACAGGTCACCAAATAAATGCAATAGTAAAATATCATTTCGCTCAACTAACCAGTGAGTAGAATCACATTTGATCGTACAAGAAGACTTGCCTGTTTGGACTTATCACAAAAACTCACAAACACCGCCCTGCTCCCTCTAATTGGACACTGTGTCATACATGTAACCTGAGGCCATGAAAAGTTGAGGATGGACAAAAAGTGCTCTTCCTGCACCATGAGCAAAGACAACAATGTTAAGTAGTTAAGTAAGAACAGGGAATATCCAGCGAGACGGAAAAAAAGAACCATATATTAAAACAGAGTATTCTCAAACCTGTGTAACTTCTGTCAAATGATATAACATAGTGGATTAATTGTGCAAATATTGATTATAATTTATAGCAATGTGGCAGAATTCAGAAATACCAAGGCCTAACCAACACTTATCCCACCTAAATGACGAAATTATCAGTACAATCACAATAGTACAGAGTCCAATTTTCAGAGGTAAAAAGGGTGTCCAACGAATGGAACTTACAGGCCTGTTCGTTCTTACACATTAAGGACACCCACTGAAATAAATATCGACTTTGCTCTGCCCAAAGGCCATGGTAGCGTGTCCCTTCCCCCAAAGCATATCAGTACACTGAGTAACTAGAAACATAGTGCACACAGGACGCAATAGGCAGAAAGTTTGTAAAATAATCATTCAGTTGTAGAACTTAATACTGAAATGTGATCTACAGCAAATATAATTACACAGAAAAAATAAAAATATCCAGTGAAACTTACTAGAATATTAAAAACTAGACTGAATTGGATCATGAGTGTCAAGGCAGGTTTACACCCTAATAACCAAGATAGACAATAATGGCTGAGGAAACCAACATTAATCAACACAGTGACAACACATCACAATATGCCTCAGGCCTTACATGTAAACTAGCTCGAGTAACAATCTGGCACATCGCCCAGATTAAAAGTATAAATCATTTAATTTCTCAAGCACCATTTGCAGATCAGAGGTACAGTACATAATACATTCATAGGCACAAAATTAGGACGAGCCATGTTTTGGCACAAACTTACATGAAAGCATCCATTGATCCCTTGATCAACACCACCTCAAGCACTTGAACCAAACAAAATCAGCACCAACACCATCCAAGAGCACAAGCGTTACTGCTTTGAGAACTAGCGATGATTAAACTCAGGTAAGAGCAAACCTAAACAAATATACGTACGTAAATATACGGAGCTCCACACCCAAAACCAACGTCCTCACGAGTTCTTGAACCAAATCAACTCTCCGGCACACGTGCCATGGCGTATAAAAACCCTAACCCCAACCCGAACACGCATTTCCCAAATTCCTTCACAAACAAGTGCGCATAACTAAATGAATCCACCAAGCACAACAACAAGCAGCCACACAAGCGGTGGAAAGAGAAAGGGAGGGGGTCGGTACGGACGAAGACGACGTCGCCGATGGAGACGGTGAGGACGGGGACCGCGGAGGGGTGGCTGGAGCGGGATACGCAGAGCGCGGCGGGGGAGACGGCAGGGAGCCAGGTGCCGTCGTGGCGGAGCTTGCCGCGGGAGACGTGGCGGAGGCCGGGCGGCGGCGGTGTGGAGGGGCCCTGCCGCGGCGTCGCGAAGTAGCGCGCGAACTCCACTCCCCACTTCTTCCTCCGCCGCTGCGCCGCCACCGACAAAGCCGGACGCGCCAAGAGCAGCGCCCTGCTGTTGTCGCCGTCGTCCGTCATGGCGACGATGATGAAGAGAAGGGGGGAGGGGGGGTGCTCTGGGCGTTGGGGCTTTTATATGGAAGTTTGGTGTGGAACAGTGGATGTGGATGTAGGCATTTTGCTCGGGGTTGGTAATTGGTACATGGTACAGTAAATAATGCAAGAGTTACCATACGACCGAAGAAAGGAATAAATATGTAACAACGATAAAATAAATGTAGTAGAATATAAAATTGCCATACCGGGGTCCGGAATGTCATGCCATAGGTTACAAAACATACACGAAACCATTTCGATTTGAGGTATCTCTACTACTTAAAAGTTTGAGTTGGTGGCAGTAGGTTCATTCTCTCATCAATCGCAGCCATCCATCCTCATCAATCACAGCCATCCATTCTCCCTTAGCGATCTCAATCGCCTCCACACGCGCAGCTCCTCACAACTGCTACCCACGACGCCACGCGCACCTTCCTCTCTCTCGCCCCGCATTCTCCCTGCCACGTTCACCTTCCTCTCTCTCGCCGCGCATTCTCCGTGCCCTCCACTCCCTCCGTCGCCGTCGTTCCACATCCACCGCCCTCGCTGCGCCCTCCCCATCTCCTACAGAGCCCTCGCCGCCTGCCCACCCCGCACTAGGAACCCACTGATTCCTCGCCCGCCACTACCGCCGCCGCCGCTCCATGCATCTGCTCCGCCCGCCCCGCCACTAGCGCCACCGGCTGCCACTTCTTGCCCTGCCCGCCCATCACTCACCACCGCCAGATCCACTCACTCTCCCTAAATCGGGGAGGAGGGCTAGCGATGTCGGCGGCGGTTGGATCTGCGTGAGGTGACGCCATGGTGATCGGATGAGGGCAAGACGGGTTGCACAACGGCGGATTCGAGCTAGACGGGCTGCACGGTGGCGGATCCGAGAGAGAAGGGAGGTAGTTCCTGGTGGACGGTGACGAAGGCTAGGTCCGGTTGACAATGGCCTAATCTGAGTGAGGCAATAGCGATGCAGGAGTGAGCGCTGGTGATGCAGGCGTGACCTAGGCCCGGACTTCACGCGAGGTGGACTTCTTTTACCTCTTGTAATTCCGCTTGAATTGAGGCTAATTTTGGAGGACTTTTGCTCTGTTCTGTGTAGTGGTGGACACGGTGGTCGGTGGGGTTGACACCATGGCTGGGCTGGGGTGGAGGCAGCCGAGGGAGCAAGAACTGCTTGGGGAGAGCCTCCTCCACCGCCGGCACCTTCCCCTTCTTCAGCTTTTAGATTTAGTCTTACTACATTTAGTCCTGAAAATTGGAATATCTCATTTGAAATTGTGACCGACCTCATACTATTAATTCATGCAAGCGATATATGTGCACTATCATATTCCAATGTATTAGCAATTTATCGTAGTCTTTCATTTCAAAAGAAAATGAATAATGCCATCTACGCATTTAGATATTCTTGTATCTTGAAGAACCTTTCTTGCTGAAGTAGTGAAATTAAACATATTGAATTTCTTAAGAAAAATCAATAACTTTTCCGAAGAGGCAAAATAATCTGAAGGTGGCAAATTGCATGGTTATCTTTTTTATTCCAAGGTGATATGCATGCTGTGTTGTCCCTGAATTTTTTTTGCAGTTCAAACTTCACAATAATTATAGAAATACAATTTTAGAAACCCATTTGTTGAACCATAAAACCTGACCTATCTACTTATTCTAGGTGTTGTCCATTCAGTTGCTACCTGTTATGGAAAACTATGACTTTTGATACATATCCATACACCAATGATGTTCTCTGTGGGATTCCTTCTATCTTAACTATTGGTTTCATCCCTGCCTAACCAATTTTAATGTTTATACTTTCTTGTAAAGTTTCTTGATTGGTAATATCTTATATTGTTTTCTCCCATGTATGCTCCTGTCATCTTACTTTGTTTAATCTTGAAGGGGCTCTTCCCCTGCCTTGGTCCTGCCGAATGAAGATTGCTCCTGGTGCTGCTAAAGGTCTAGCCTTCCTGCATGGAGGTCCCAAACCAGTTATTTACAGGGATTTTAAGACATCAAATATTCTTCTTGATTCAGTAATATCTCTTGTCAATTCGTTTAATCTCATGGTTACATTTTGCGTGTTACTTTCGTAACAGTGAAAGTTCTGCTTCTACAGGATTACAATGCAAAACTTTCGGATTTCAGGTTAGCAAAAGCTGGTCCTCAATGTGATAAAACTCATGTCTCTACTCGGCACCTATGGTTATGCTGCGCCTGAGTATGTAATGACAGGTATTAAGCAAAAACTTCTGCTTTCCGTAGCTACATGGATAAAAAATTATTTGACATGCAGTTACAAGTTGGTGCTTTGCAATGCTTCTCGGAGCTTCTGCTGGGCTGTCATAATATTGCTTTGGTTTCTGATTATACGACATTAGCTTGATTTATCTTTTCTAAACTCAAGAACATATACTGAGGTTCTTACTAAATTTAGCACTATGATGGCTTAGGATTTTCTTTGGAGTTCTAAATACTGCAGTACCTAGGCATGAATCCTGGAACTTCTTGCTATCAATAGCATTGAAGGAAAACAACTGATAATTATATGCAATTGAGAAGTGATTTGTTATGGCCATGGGCCAGCTGCAATGGCAGCAGCAGCAATCCCACAATTAAGGAGAATAAATCAATTAGTTATCATATTTATTGAATGCCACTTTCTTCCACATCGATATCACTAGGTGCTTTTTGGCAAGGGATGGGTACCTTGTGGTGTAGGAGTGTTGTGTACATATGCAGCCTTTTGGTTCTAAATTGTGTTTGGGCAGATAAAGGTGATGATGCTGCCTTGAAGATTTTCCACGGAGTACTTTGCTGCCTTCACCATGTTATTTTTCCCTTGGCTGGTTGGACCATGTGAGGTATATACATAGCTAAATCTTCTTGCTGAAATGTTCTTCATCTAAATATGTGAAAGGAGTAGCTTGAAGTAGGGAATTTTCACAAGAAAGAGTTCATGTTAGTGCTTCTGGTGAGGGTAGTCCTGCACAATATTAAGCTATATGTCAAGTTGATAAATATTGCAAAAGTAAAATTTTCCAATAAATTACAGGATAATTTATCCATATCAAAACAAAGGAATAGTTGATGCATTTGCATACAATGACATTATTTTGGGTGTTGCTCCAGTAGGCCTGCTTGGGTTGCTTCTTTTGAGTTAATTTTGCTCTAAGGAGTATTTGTTAGTAAACTGCTCA
Source organism: Dendrocalamus sinicus (assembly GCA_036346575.1). Lineage (NCBI taxonomy): Eukaryota > Viridiplantae > Streptophyta > Magnoliopsida > Poales > Poaceae > Dendrocalamus > Dendrocalamus sinicus. The sequence goes on along the minus strand of CM070656.1, from coordinate 17,351,329 downwards.
TTTGGGAATGCAATAATCATTTTGAGTACATCTGACAATTTATGTACTATCTTCTAATACTGATATTAGTATTCATTCTGTAGAGACAAAACTGAAAGGAACATCAACTATCAAGTTCCAATCGAGGTCAAAGACATGTTTTTAACATTTTGATGAGAATACATGTATTAAATTAATACAGAGGAGATAATACAGATTTGGGAAGGTTGTTGGAGGAATTGTTTGGTATATGATATGGTTAGTTCATGTCCACATTTTGTAGATGATTATTTATTACCATGAACTTGAATCGAGGCTTACGTTATGGAGAATTGGGGATGATGTTATTTATTTTAATTAAAAACAAGAGCGTGTGTGTGTATCACCATCTTTTAATTGGTTGATTTGCTATATGTGTTAAAGGGAAATATTGTTATTTTGTAAAGTTTAGTGTTCTGTTGTATGTTTCGATTTGATTTGTTTACGAGTTTGAACATATATGTTTTATTTGATACATAATGACGTAAGATAAAATTGATGTTCAATGTTCAGTTTGAGATCACGTTTGATAATATATCACATTTATTTGGTTCTTCGTTGCAACGCACGGGCACCTTACTAGTAAATTTTTAATTATTAAGTTGTGGGTTCTCTTATTTAGTGTTGAAATTAGAAGTAATTTTTGGATCGAAAGCCCAATTTCTAACTGGTTCCATCCCTTAAGGCTCGGATTGAAATGTAAAAATTTTCCGATTTCTACAAGAATTGAACTGTTTTATGTGAAATTTCAAATGATCACAACTGGCAGATCCAGTTCTTCTGGGTGGTATTTGCATTGAAATGCTGCCAAACTTAATTGTGATGTAATAATCTGGGTTTAAATTCATGTACTTTTTTGTAAAAAAACAAAGATGTGCAATTTTTCATGTGTCTTCATAAACAAGAAAATGTAGAAACGCTATATCGTTCAAACAGTATGGCATCCTCTCTTGCACTCTCTCCCTCGGCCCCCACTCCCTCGCTCTCTCTCACTCTCGCTCCCATTTGACTGACTGATAGGAGAGCGTCGCTGCCACCACCGTCGGGTTCATCATGCCTCCTGGATGTAGAGGAGGCCAAGGAGGCAGTGGGCGGGGCGGGAGGAGACACAGAGAGGCAGCGATTGTGACATCCTCAAAATCAGGGTATTGAAAATGTGTAAAACTTTGAACTTTTTAGTCTGCATCTTAATGAATCTAGTTTTTTGGCTTTTGACTAAGATTTCTACGAAATAAAATGCATGAAAATAAAATTTAGAGGAATGGGTGAAATTCACGATTGGGACACCTCACCGCCACTGCCGTACACAGCTCACATCGCTCCAAGCCCTATAAGAACTCCACAGTGCTCCACAACTCTACGCCACACCTCATTCCTTCTCCCTCCCCGAGCGATTGCTCTACATCACCCGTAGATCACCGGAGGCGCCCTTCTTCCCCAACTCCAGTCACTGCTGCCCACGCTACCTCGGTAAGCCATAGATCGATTCTATTGGTAGAGAGCATCTTTAGCCTCCCCTAGTGTCATCCCTACTCACCAATTAGGGGAAGACTGCTATAGCTTCCTGGTGCCGTGCTCCATCGTGCGCCATCACAAGTCCACATCATCGTGCTTCGTTGGACTACCTCAAGCATAGCCGACCCCTCAGGTAGCTCTCTTATAGTCTGTAGATGCTCCACATGCGATGAATTGGCCTGAGATGACGTTGTTAGTCGTATTGCCATGCTCCGACCACCATTCCCCCCTTCGCCGTCGATGAGCGTAGCTCCTCTCAGCTAGAAGAACACTGTAGCAAGTGTGGTTAGTTTAAATATGTAATTAGCTTAATGATAATAACTATCACTAAAGTAGCTAATTATCCACTGATATGCGGGCCCCTCTTAGTTAATTAAGTCATTGAGTCTATGACGTGTGGGCCCTCCTGTTTAAAAATGGCTAAACAAGTATGAGCCACTGACCAGTAGGTCCGATCCACTATGACTATAGTGCATGGGCCCCACCTGTAAGTCACTAGTGAGTTTTCCCTTCAAAAAATAATTCAAAATGAAAATAGAAACCCTGTGGACCCCAGCTGTCATACATTGTGCCCTTTTTAGTGGAAAAATAAATAGAAAGCAAAATTAAAAACCCCATGGGTCCTACCTGACAGTGAGAGGAACTCTCTCCTTTATTATTTTTTGGAATTAATTCAATTTAAACTTTAAAAGGCTCATTCTCATTCATCTTAAGTCTAAATTAAGTGAAAGTTATTTCTAAATTCATCTAAAATTAAGATCTATCCAATGGAACCAAAACCATGAATTTAGGAGTTTATTTGTATTTTCATTTGAATTTAATTATGTTTTGCCGATATTTATCTAAATTTTCACGCAATCATTTACTAGCTTATGAGGCACAGGAAGAGCAAGAATCCGAGGCAAGTCAAGATCGACAAGATCAAGCAACAAGTGAGCAAGATAAGTTAATACTTTGATCATATTGAACTTATATTTTATGCAAATTATTTCTGTTTAAATTATCAAATTACATGCTATTATTTATTATGCAATTTATATTTATCTTAAGATTTTAGATACATGCCTAATTATTGTGTTATTACTATATCCCACTCCTTTGATCAGTTGAATGATTAATCCTTGTCACATCCTTAGCACTCCTTTGATATAATGGTAACAACATTAGTTATAGACTATATTTAAATGCCATGCCTAGCACTGCTTAGATAACTGGGAGCATTGAATTGCCCTGACATCAATTCAAAACATAAACCTGGTTTTGGGTAGCCACTGGAGGGCAATGGCTGATATGTTGAGATAACCTAATTTTATGATTCCCAAAACCCTAAAACTTGCTTTACATATGTGACATCCCAAATTTCCTTTTATTTAATTTTATTTTTTCTGGAATTTTAAAATTCTTCTTTTGTTTTTGCCTTGATTTAAAAGATATTAAGATTAGGAGAAATTGTGATCAAAATGAGTTTAAGTAATTTTATTTGAGTTCCTTGCATTTTTCTAGACTTATAGGATTTTCTTGGGATTTATTTGGAGTTTTATGCTATTTTCTAGGCCTAAATATCTTTATTTGGGTTTTCAGAAAATCAAAACGAAAATAATAAAACTCCCCCTCCCTCTGGCCGACACGCGGACGGCCAGATGTCATCCACGTCGCCTCAGCCATCCCACCTTCCCCACTCCCCCGGACGACAAGTGTGCGGGCCAGATTCACCCGCAGCCGCCCCGGCCCATCTCGGCTGCCCCCATCCACTAAACCCCCCACCTCATCCGACCGTCCGATGCCCATCCGACGTCGCGCCCCACTCCCCTCCCTCTCCCGCTGACAGACAGGGCCCACCTGTCGGGCCCGTCCCCTACCCCGAGCCGTCTCCCTCCTCGTGCCGCCGCCACCCGCAACCACCTCTGCCCTATTCGGCCTCCTTCCCCCTTCTTCGCCCGCACGCCGCTCTCTCTCTTTGTGCGCCGCACGCCCGCGCCCGTTCCCCCTCTTTCCGCGCACGTCGCCCACGTCTCCCACGCGCCCACTCGACCTCTCTGCCGTAACCGCCGCCCACCTCCGGCGAGCAATCCGCGTCGGCCTCGCCCCTCCGCCCCCATTTAAACCCCACCCCGAGACTCCCCTCCTCACTCCACTCCTCGCCCCGCCCCTCAAACCAGTTCCCGAGCGCCCGAGAGCCCTCCCCACCGTGTGCCCCCATCTCCGAGCGCCGCCCACTACTCTGGTGAGAAATCGCCGGCGAAAGGGGGCTTCCCGAGCTTCGCCGAGGACACCCCGAGCATCCTCCCCGCCGTGCACACCTTCTCCGCCTCTCCTTCGAGCACGAGCACCGCTGGAGCACCAGTCCCGCCGTCGCCCGAGCACCGCCGCCGCACCCTTCTCGCTGCCAGCTATCTCCAGGCTCCCCGGGACCCCGCGCCACGGTGAAACGAGTTGCCCTCACCCTCCTCTTGCCACTGGTGCCCTCACCGTCCTCCGCCGTGGCCTCTGCCGCCGGCGACCCTAGGGGCCCGTGCGCTCCCGCCGGTGACCGCGCCACCTCCGCCAGCCCAGGCCTACGTGGCAGCCACGTCGGCGCCAACCGCGTGTCAGGCCGCCACGTTAGTGCCACTCGCCCCCCTGCCACCTCGGCCACCACCCCTTCCCGTGGACTTGGTCCGTGGACCAAGGCCCACTTGTCAGCCGGCCCAGCACCAGGATGACGCCAGCATGGCGTCATTAACCCGAATTTCCTGTATAAAATTAATTCAGCGAAAATTAAATTTTGTGCGGACATCATAATTCCCAAATTCCTTTAGAAAAAATAATTCCAAAAATTTCTTTTATTCTTTTTCCCTGAATTTAAACTTCTTGGAGCCCGTTCTTCTTCGTTCTAACTCTGATTTAGTCCATTCAAATTTCTAAATTCATCAAAAATTCCCCTCTACCCATTCCGGGCCTTAATTTGAACTTTGAAGTTTATTTGAATTTAATTTGAATTTATTTTGAGTTTGATGGGTTATTTTCACGTGTAGACTACGACGATTCTGAAGATTTCCCCGACAACGGATCTCACCAATTCGAAGAGCAAGGCAAGTCACACTCCTTGATCATATTGTGCCTAGTTTTGCAAATAAAATTTTTTTTGTTTTAAATTACATTGCATGCTTAATTTTAATTCATGTATTTTAAATTCAGTTTTAATTCTAGTTACTGCCTACTTTAGATTTAACACGTAGACATTGAATTCCATGACCCCTTGTAACCCTAGAGCAAAACTCTAGTTGGTTCACTAGAATGACTAGAGAAATTTTATAGCAAATGCTTAGCCCTGCATAGATATAACTTAGGCTTGGGACACCATTTCCACATAAAATGACAAGACTCTAGATAGTATCCTTGACTTTGTTGAGTCGAGGAGGTTTACAAAACTATTTCAAAACAAAATATAAAATCTGGTTTAGACTTAGATTAATGGTTAGATGGTGGGTGCAGGCATGCCTTGTTGGTCGAAGCCGCAGTGGTTGACTACCGTGCACAGGGGTACGTGGTTGGGCCTAAGTCAAATTAAGGACCGGTCTGTGAGCTACTGTTGCAAAGCCCTATCATACTACCACATGGCTGGTATGGGACAACCCTGGCTAAATAATTTGTGGAGTCCCAACCTGAGTCAAGTCGTAGGTTGAAAGTGGGCAGGTTGGTGCCATGAGAAGTCCCACTTAGGTGAGCGTGGTTGTAGCCATGAGAAGTCTCACCTAGGCTCAAGAGGGGGTCCCGGTCTGGTGGATTCCTTACTAGGGTGAAACCTTAGAGTTGGCTTGGCCAGGTTGACGGCTTCGCATTGTAAAGGCCTTGTAATGATTACTCAGTCGCACGCCTAAGGAAGCGTGTATTGGCCGACATCATGAGGACATCATATGTTGTGGGTAAAGTTGTACAACTTCTGCAGAGTGTATAATCTATCCCGGATAGCCGTGCCCACGGTCACGGGCATGCTAGGCAAGAGTTTTTCATGGATTAGACTATGTTTTACAAAATGATTTCGAAAACCTTATGGATGGATGGAATCCATGAGTGTATGGAAAGCGTGTGGATGGATGGAATACATGCAGGATGTTTTGGGAAAGATGGTCCGGGAGGGATTCCCATGATTAGGTTGGTGTGTGGTCGGAGCCTGTACTAACGGTATAAATTTTCAATTATCATATTGTTCTTATTTATTGTATTAAATTCAGCATTTTAATCTATGTATTGTATTTTATCAAATGCTGTTTTATGCACAATAACCCTATATGCCTTCCTTTGTGGCCCTTATCATTATGTTGCATTTTCCATGTGACTTGTGGAGTACAAATTTGTACTCACCTTGCTATATCATAACAGAGGAGGATGTCTACGACTACGGTGAGGACCAGAACAAGTAGGACGTGTCTTGCCGTCGTCTGCCTGTGGGCAGGCAGTTGGGCTTCGCCAATTATCATTTTATTTCCACTGTTAATTTCCTTTATTTGATTTATCAACGTAAGACTTGGCCATAAGGCCGTACTCATTTGCTTAATATATTTGGTCATTTACGTTCGATATGTATCTTTGTTCTACTGTGTGCACTAGCTGTTCTTGGACTAGTGCGATTTACACAGAGGGTTTCAGAGTCGTTACTCCGGGACTCGACAAAGGTGGTATCAGAGCCGCGATGACTCCAAGATGCGACTGTAGGTAGAATAGAATGGAAACCATTAAGGACATAATTTCTTTAAAATAATTTTTTGAAAATCTTGTCTATTCTTTTCCTTACTCAACTTCCTTCCACTCGCTTTCTAACCTCTTTCCTTCTTCAAAATTGTAGATGTCCGAGACCCCTACCCAAGTCACCTTTGGTACTCAAGTCAGACACTTAACCTCATGCCTTCAGAGTCTTCAGCAAGAGATAGGCTTCCAAGGCCGCCCAGTTTATCAAGGGTATCAGCAGACCATTGGAGAACAAGAGTACTGGCTTGTGAAGGTTTGGATTTATGACAACGTGGGAGATTCAGCTACCATTCACATCTTCGATGCCCTGCAGAGGCGAGACACCTTCCTTACCGGTATCCAAGATGCCGCTCGGGAAGCCATTCGACGATTGAGGGAGATTTATGCACCAGAGCTCAAAGGCACCGCATTCCAGTACTATCCCTGCAGATACCCGACGAGTTTCCACAGCATTTATGCATCTACCGAGTCCGAGGATGACCCCCGGCTTAGGCAGCAGGTAGAGCTCACCCAGGCTTTAGATGGAGCTTATGAGATGGCCTTGGATGAGTTGAGCTACACCGCCTACAAGCTCCGGAGGGCAGAAAAGGAGTTAGCCATGCTCCGAGGAGCAGAAGATTGCGCTTCCTCAGTCAGCGGAGATAGCATTGAGTCTGCACCTAAGAGGCGTCGCACCGGCATTAAGAAGCATTATTTAGCTCAGTTTAAGCCACCCGGTAGGATATTCTCTAGAGTTAGACCTTAAGCTAAGTAAGAACACATTTGTGAGCTGTGTTCCCTTTGTCAACAGCCACAAAATTATCAGGATGAAATAATAAAGAAAGAGTTTTATGGTTTTTGAAAAAGTTGCCTTATTTGCTTGTCTTTGTGTGTGGGATGGAACAAGTAGAACCCCCAGTAATCTCTCTCTTTTCTCTTCTAAATCTTGGTGGCAACAAACAGATGGTGAGCACAAGGAGCAACAGCAATGGTAGCCTCAATGGGACGCAAGAAAGACAGGCTACCTCGCCACCCCCGCCAGCCAACGGACCCGACTGGACTCAAATGTTGGCCAATCAAAATCAACTAATCCAACTGCTAGTCCAAATCGTTGCCAACCCTACGCCACCTGTCCATCAACCGCAGTCAGCTCAGGCACCTCAGTCCCGTCTATCACAGTTCATGAGGATGCGCCCACCAACCTTTTTGAGTAGCTCCGAGCCAATGGATGCTGATGACTGGCTTCGAGGCATCGGCAAGAAGTTGGACTTGTTGCAGTGTAGTGATCGAGAGCGAGTTCTCTTTGCCTCCTATCAACTAAATGGACCTGCTGCAGAGTGGTGGGATGTCTTCATCACTTCGCAACCTGATGCTCAAGCCGTCACTTGGACAGAGTTCACTCGGCAATTTCGCAAGGCCCATGTCCCAACTGGTCTTGTCACCGTAAAGAAGGAGTTTCGAGCCTTGCGCCAGGGAGGTCGTACCGTGAGTGAGTACCTCCAGAAGTTCAACCAGCTGGCACGTTATGCTCCCGAGGACGTTGCCATAGATGAAGCTAAGCAGGAGAGATTCTTGGAGGGCCTCAACGACAACCTTTCTGTTCAGCTCCTCTCAAATGATTACTCTGATTTTCACCAGCTAGTCAATAAGGCGATCCGCCAAGAGGGCAAACACGTGGAGATGGAGAATCGAAAGCAGAGGATGGCCACCCAGAAGGCTAATACCGGAGGTTTCCCCAAACCTCGCCACACCCAGTCATCCCCTGGTAGCTCCAAGCCAACATTTCAACGCCCTACTTTCCAAGTCGATTGCCCTCCATCACAGACAGTGCGGGCGCCTACTCCCGGCGGGTCAGCTCAGAAGACCCCTATCCAGCCTAATGGAACGACCTGCTTCTATTGCAAGGAGGCAGGGCACTTTGCTAGGCAATGCCCCAAGAAGCTACAAGCCAATGCCAGTGCAGGAGGACAGAACTCAGGAGCAACTTTTAAGAAGCCACCATGTTTTATCAAGGGCCGTGTGAACCATGTTACTGCGGAAGAAGCCCAAGCCTCACCAGATGTTGTCTTGGGTAAGTTTTTGGTAAACTCAATCCCAACATCTATTTTGTTCGATTCTGGAGCTTCCCATTCGTTTATTTCCGAACCTTTTGTGGTTCGAAATGGGATGAAACATGTTCCCCTTAGTATTCCCATGATAGTCCAATCCCCTGGAATCGAGATGAGGGCCAGTACTCTGTGTCCGAAAGTAGAGTTACTCGTAGAAGGAGTACCTTTCCTGGCCGAGTTGATCGTCCTAGACTCTCACGGGTTGGATGTCATCCTTGGTATGGATTGGTTGTCCAAAAATAAAGGCCAGATAGACTGAGCTTCCCGATCCATCACTATCATAAATGATCATGGAGTAGAGGTGGTCTTTGTACCCAAGATACCCAAGATGGACCAGTGTACCCTTGCCTACCTTCAAGTCTTGGAAGAAGTGCCAATAGTGCGGGAATACCTGGACGTGTTTCCGGAGGATCTACCTGGGATGCCCCTGGACAGCGAAGTTGAGTTCGTAATTGACTTAGTCCCTGGTACCGCCCCTATCTCCAAGAGGCCGTACCGAATGCCAGCTAATGAGTTAGCCAAACTTAAGAAGCAGATTCAGGAGTTGGAAGATAAGGGCTATGTTCGGCCTAGCTCATCACCTTGGGGTGCGCCCGTCCTATTCGTCAAAAAGAAGGATGGTAGCATGAGGATGTGTGTGGACTATAGAGCACTTAATGAAGCCACCATCAAGAATAAGTACCCATTGCCTAGGATCGACGATCTCTTTGATCAGTTGAAGGGAGCAAGTGTCTTCTCCAAGATAGATCTGAGATCCGAGTACCATCAGCTGAAAATTAGGGAAGAGGACATCCCCAAGACTGCCTTCACAACTCGTTATGGTCAGTATGAGTTTACAGTCATGTCTTTTGGGTTAACAAATACCCCGGCATATTTCATGACCATGATGAACAAGGTATTTCTGAAATATTTGGATAAGTTTGTGGTAATCTTCATTGATGACATTCTCATTTACTCCAAAAATGAGAAGGACCATGAAGAACATCTCAGGATAATCCTAGGAGAGCTAAGGGCACACCAACTTTATGCCAAGTTCAGTAAATGCGAATTTTGGCCAAAGGAGATAGCTTTCCTTGGACACATTGTGACGGCCGAAGGAATCGCCATGGATCCTTCTAAGGTTGAAGCAGTAATGGACTAGAAGCAGCCTACATCAGTGTCAGAAATCAGGAGTTTCCTTGGACTTGCTGGATATTATCGTCGCTTCATACCTGAATTCTCCAAACTAGCCAGACCCATGACTCAGCTCCTAAAGAAGGAAAAGAAGTTTGAATGGACAAAGGCTTGTGAACAGAGTTTCCAAGTGCTCAAGAACAAATTAGTGACAGCTCCAGTACTGACCTTACCAGATATTCATAAGGACTTTGAGGTGTACTGTGATGCCTCCTGGCAAGGACTTGGTTGTGTATTGATGCAAGAGGGAAAAGTGGTAGCCTATGCATCCACCAGTTAAGGCCTCATGAAGGTAATTACCCCACTCATGACCTGGAGTTAGCCACGGTGGTTCATGCATTGAAGATCCGGTAGCACTACCTCATCGGTAACCGTTGTGAGGTATACACGGACCACAAGAGCCTAAAGTATATTTTCACCCAAGCAGAGCTCAATCTGAGGCAGCGACGATGGTTAGAGTTGATCAAGGATTATAACCTTGGAATTCATTACCATACAGGTAAGGCCAATGTTGTGGCCGATGCATTGAGTAGAAAGGTTTATGCAAACTGCACTTTGTCAGCAGAGGTTCATACCAGACTTCAGGAGGGAATTGCCCGTCTTAGTTTGGAACCCAAGAACCGGAGTAACCTTATGGCTATGGAAATCCAGCCCACCCTGCCCGAACTAATCAGAGAAGCTTAGAAGATAGACGAGGATATTAAGGAGATACAGAAGAACATGAGAAGAGGCAAGGCCCCTAGTTTCAGCGAGGACGAACATGGAGCCGTCTGGTACGGGAGTCGTATCTGCGTACCAAATAACAAAGAGATCAAGGATATGATTCTGAAAGAAGCCCATGACACCCCATACTCCATACACCTCGGTTGTACCAAGATGTATCAAGACCTCAAGGAAAAGTATTGGTGGGTCAGCATGAAGAGAGAAATTGCTGAGTACATTGATGCTTGTGACACCTGTCAAAGCGGAATATCAGAAACCTACCTTACTTTTGCAACCCTTACCCATTCCCGATTGGAAGTGGGAAGAAATCGGCGTGGACTTCATCACCGGATTACCCAGGACTCAGTCTGGATATGACTCTATATGGGTAATAGTAAACCGTTTGACCAAAGTGGCACATTTTATACCAGTCAAGACTACCTATACTAGGAGTAAGTTGGCAAAATTGTACATGTCCCAGATTGTGTGTCTTCATGGAGTTCCCAAGAAGATTGTGTCAGATCGAGGGAACCAGTTTACTTCCCGGTTCTAGCAAAAGCTTCATGAGGAGTTAGGGAGTAAGCTAAACTTCAGCACGGCTTATCAGCCCCAAACTGATGGCCAGACCAAGTGAATCAATCAAGTATTGGAGGACATGTTGAGAGCTTGTGCCCTAGATCTTGGGGATAGTTGGGATCGAGCCCTACCTTATGCAGAGTTCTCCTACAACAATAGCTATCAGTCCAGTCTGCAGATGGCCCCCTTGGAGGCCTTGTATGGGAGAAAGTGTAGAACGCCGCTATTTTGGGATCAACCAGAGGATTCTCAAGACCCCAGGCCCACTCTCCTGCAGGACACCGAGGAAAACATCAGAAAGATCAAGGAAAGACTAAAGATAGCCCAGTCCCGACAGAAGAGCTATGCTGACAATCGTCGACAAGACTTGGCCTTCGCAGTGGGTGATTTTGTGTATCTCAGAGTATCTCCACTTAGAGGAATCAAAAGGTTCCAAACCAAGGGAAAGCTTGCACCAAGGTTCGTGGGACCCTTCAAGATCTTGAGTCACAGAGGTGAGGTAGCATACCAGTTGGAATTGCCATCAACCATGGCTGGGATCCATGATGTTTTCCATGTCTCTCAACTGAAGAAGTGCCTTCGAGTACCCACTGAGCAGGCAGCACTTGAGACCCTTGATCTTCAAGGAGACCTCACCTACAGAGAACAACCAATCAAGATACTTGAGACAGCAGAACGTCAGATCAGAAGGAAGACTATCCGTTTCTGCCGAGTGCAATGGAGCAATCATACAGAAGATGAAGCCACATGGGAAAGAGAGGAAGAATTGAAGGCCAATCATCCCCACCTCTTTTGCTAGCCCGTTCGAATCTCGGGGTCGAGATTCTCTTAAGGGGGGTAGGTTGTGACATCCCAAATTTCCTTTTACTTAATTTTATTTTTTCTGGAATTTTAAAATCCCTCTTTTGGTTTTGCCTTGATTTAAAAGATATTAAGATTAGGAGAAATTGCGATCAAAATGAGTTTAAGTAATTTTATTTGGGTTCCATGCATTTTTCTAGACATATAGGATTTTCTTGGGATTTATTTGGAGTTTTATGCTATTTTCTAGGCCTAAATATCTTTATTCGGGTTTTCAGAAAATCAAAACAAAAATAATAAAACTCCCCCTCCCTCTGGCCGACACGTGGATGGCCAGATGCCATCCACGTCGCCGCAGCCATCCCACCGTCCCCAGTGCCCCGGACGGCAAGTGTGCAGGCCAGATTCACCCGCAGCCACCCCTGCCCATCTCGGCCGTCCCCATCCACTAAATCCCCACCCCATCCAACCGACTGATGCCCATTCGACGTCGTGCCCCGCTCCCCTCCCTCTCCCGCTGACAGACATGGCCCACCTGTCGGGCCTGTCCCCTACCCCGAGCCGTCTCCTTCCTCGCGCCGCCGCCACCCGCAACCACCTCCGCCCTATCCGGCCTCCTTCCCCCTTCTTCGCCCGCACGCCGCCCACTCCCTTCATGCGCCGCACGCCCGCGCCCATTCCCCCTCTTTCCACGCACGTCGCCCACGTCTCCCACGCGCCCACTCGGCCCCTCCGCCGTAACTGCCGCCCACCTCCGGCGAGCAATCCGCGCCGGCCTCGCACCTCCGCCCCTATTTAAACCCCACCCCGAGACTCCCCTCCTCACTCCACTCCTCTCCCCGCCCCTCAAACCAGTTCCCAAGCGCCCGAGAGCCCTCCCCACCGTGCGCCCCCATCTCTAAGCACCGCCCGCTACTCCGGTGAGAAATCGCCGACGAAAGGGGGCTTCCCGAGCTTCGCCGAGGACACCCCGAGCATCCTCCCCGCCGTGCGCACCTTCTCCGCCTCTCCTCCGAGCACGAGCACCGCTGGAGCACCAGTCCCGCCGTCGCCCGAGCACCGCCGCCGCACCCTTCTCGCCGCCGGCCATCTCCAGGCTCCCCGGGACCCCGCGCCAAGGTAAAACAAGTTGCCCTCACCCTCCTCTTGCCTCTGGTGCCCTCGCCGTCCCGGTCTGGTGGATTCCTTACTGGGGTGAAACCTTAGAGTTGGCTTGGCCAGGTTGACGGCTTCGCATTGTAAAGGCCTTGTAATGATTACTCAGTCACACGCCTAAGGAAGCGTGTATTGGCCGACATCATGAGGACATCATATGTTGTGGGTAAAGTTGTACAACTTCTGCAGATTGTATAATCTATCGCGGATAGCCGTGCCCACGGTCACGGGCATGCTAGGCAAGAGTTTTTCATGGATTAGACTATGTTTTACAAAATGATTTCGAAAACCTTATGGATGGATGGAATCCATGAGTGTATGGAAAGCGTGTGGATGGATGGAATCCATGCGGGATGTTTTGGGAAAGATGGTCCGGGAGGGATTCCCGTGGTTAGGTTGGTGTATGGTCGGAGCCTGTACTAACGGTATAAATTTTCAATTATCATATTGTTCTTATTTATTGTATTAAATTCAGCATTTTAATCTATGTATTGTATTTTATCAAATGCTGTTTTATGCACAATAACCCTATATGCCTTCCTTTGTGGCCCTTATCATTATGTTGCATTTTCCATGTAACTTGTGGAGTACATGTTTGTACTCACCTTGCTATATCATAACAGAGGAGGATGTCTACGAATACGGTGAGGACCAGGACGAGTAGGACGTGTCTTGCAGTCGTCTGCCTGTGGGCACGCGGTTGGGCTTCGCCAATTATCATTTTATTTCCACTGTTAATTTCCTTTATTTGTTTTGTCAATGTAAGACTTGGCCATAAGGCCGTACTCATTTGCTTAATGTATTTGGTCATTTGCGTTCGATATGTATCTTTGTTCTGCTATGTGTACTAGCTATTCCTGGACTAGTGCGATTTACACAGAGGGTTTCGGAGTCGTTACTCCGGGACCCGACAACATATCTGGGCGGATGGTAAGAGTGGTGGTGCGGATGGAGCACAAGAATGTGTGGTTTATGTTAGAATGTAGGACCAGAAATAGCAACAGAGGGGAGGGGGTGAATGGTGCATTTTAAAATCGCCCCCAAAGTATACGCAAAAATTTCTTCTCCGAAAGCTATGTAAAAACTATGAAGCAAGAAACTAAAACCCAGATTGCCGAGAGCAAGAAATCAGACAGAGAAACAGCTATGGCAAAGAACCTGCAGTAAAGACTTGCCACGGCAAAGAAAATAACAATAAAATGCTGCCACGGCAAGACAAAATAACCAAATCGCTGCCACGGTAGCTGCTGGCCGAGAACTGCATACAGACTGCTAGTGACTTGCCACGGCAAAGAAAACAACAATAAAATGCTGCCACGGCAAGACAAAATAACCAAATCGCTGCCACGGTAGCTACTGGGAATTAAAGGCAGGAAATACAAGCAAAGAGATAACCTCACTAGACTCAAACACTTAATGAGCTGAAATCACACACATGCAGCCGACCATACAAGCAATAAAGTGCTGAAAATATGCAGAGTTTTTTTGGACGGGATAAAATAGTTGGTTTAGTTGCAATCAAAGGGAGTGTACATATTCATCTCGGGTGAACTACTGGCCGCAAGAACCATATGTACTATAGCCGGACTAGCAACTGTTCAATGACAAATTTGCTGCTGAACTAGAATGCCTGAGAATAGAACCGAAAGCAAAAGGGAACAGCTGTGAGCCAAAAGCATAAAAATAAAAAGGAGAGACTGCAGACCTGAGAGCACTGATTGATCGGCAAAGCAAAAAGAATCAAAGAAGAAAACACATGCATAGCCTTTACTTGCAGCCGAGAACAACCATCTGCCTTTCAATTTTTGGCCACAAGGAACATTTCTTCTCTAGACTACTTTGGCCGCAACAAATAGATATGCAAACTGGAGACAAACAGCCAAGGCAGTAAAGGGAATCGGATGAACTACAGAGAAGCCCAAAACAGGAATCTGAGAAGAAGATCACTAGACAAAACAGAAACATAAAAGAAGCTAGAACTCACAGAACTAAAAAGGGATGAACAAGGCAGCAAAACTCGAAAAAGAGAGATGACAAAGAACACACACAAATACAATCTCACTAGCCATCTCAGAAATCAAACTTCTCAAACTAAATGATGAGAGATGAATGATTGAAATATCAAGTAGTTCTTACAACCATCTCACATCTTCCTCATACTCATTTTCACTAACTGGACAACACAAGCTCACAAAAGAAAAACCTCACACCTACTCTCTCTCAACCCATCTTTCTCTCAAAATCTCTCAAAAAATTCTACACTCTCATTTCCATACACTCATTTCTTTGCATGGAGAGAACCAAATAAAACCCTAACTCTTACACCCATTCTCTCAATTTCAGCACTAGAGAGCACCTCTCTATTTATAGCCTCCATAATGGGTTCGCACCACGCTTCACCCTTTAAGCCTCCCCCAACTCATGGCGCTTTATCCACAATCCACTTCCTTTAGTGCAGCTTTGCGTATTCACCAAAATGCCCCTCGTGCACCTTCCAGGAAGCTTCCTCATTCCTTGCCCTCCAAGCCACGCAGCCACCTCGAGTCCTTGCCGTCTTCGGCACACCTCGACCGTTCTGACCTCAGCACCGCCCGCGCCTAGTCCGGTCATCCCATGCCTTGCCACGACTCCACCTCGACGTCCTGCAGCCATCACAGACAAGAAACAAATCACATAGCACCGCTCGAAATATTGTAACCATACAATAATATTGAAGAAATACTCAAAGCCCAAACCAATCGAAACGAAAAATAAACGACTTAAGCACGTTCGACCTAATTCGACAAAGTCCGACCGAGTTCGACAAAGTCCGACCGAAACTGATTGCACCGCGCAACGACATGGTCCGAACCACACAAACCAAACTCGACTTTCCTAAACTGATGTCAATTATTCATCACACACATGGGGTCACAACCACATGGTCTCTCAATCTCCCCCTTGATGAGTATATTGACAAACCCAGAAAAAACATGAAGTTGAGTTTGAAATGCAAGAAGGAAGTCAAACATGGTCTAAAGGAAGGAAAAGATGCTAATGACCATGTTGACACAAGGAGTAAAAGAAAGAACAAGCTTTCCTCAAAGCTCCCGAAATGGCATTTTCTACCGCTATTCTCCCCCTTTTGGCAATAAACACATCAAGGATGCAAGGAAGAGAACAGGTCATGGAAATGGATGACATGGCTAAAGTTTGATTATTCTAAGCATTTAGAGCCATGAGAATTATCCAAAATGACCATGAAGTATTACATCAAGCCATAACTCAATAGAATGCTATCTAGATTATGACAAGATATATATAAGACAGCTACACCAAATAGATGACCATATGAATTTTAGTGCGATTTGTGAGCTTGTCAAGTCATCCATGATCAAAGTCTAGCTAAAGGTATCCAAGGATGATGCAAACCATGTCAATAAGCTAAGCGGAATCAAGAAGCTAGTATTGAGTCATATTAGAGTGCTACAAGCTCAAGAGTGAAACATTTGTTTAAGTACTTGGTTCTTTTGTAGATTAAGCAAATGAAGCACAAGTGACATATTTTCTTTCGAAATTCAAGGTTGTTGCCAACCAGATTTTTGTTTAGTCATGTGCTAGATCTCAAGCCTTATGCGATCACTCCAAGCAAGAAGCTTAAGGAGATGATCTTGGTCATCCAAAACTCCCCCTGAGTTCATGCCTTGTGCAATGGCAAGTCGTCTCATGGGAAAGAATTGGTGAGATCAGTTTTTTCGCACAAAAGAATTTTTTTTGCTTTTTAACATGTTGTACTAACTCATGCTGCATCAAGAGACTAAAATAGCTCAATCTAAAGCTCAATAGAGATTCAACGCTCAACTCAGCCTATTTGACATGGCATGAATCATAAAAGGATAAATAGAGTAAGACTAGTCTCGAGAATTTTCATGACAAGTTTTAATTCAAGTTGAGCAATTTTAATTAACTCATCATGGCAAAAGCTAGTCTACACATATGAAGTCATGATCAATCTAGCAATGAAGCACAAATCATGGCAGGATGTAAAGCGATGTAAACATGTCATGAAAGGATAATAATCAAGGCTCAATGTAGATATTTACAATGCAGAATATCATGCAAGAAATCCAGCTCCCCCTCAACATGTGATGCAACTTTTAGCTCAAGTTGAGTTATGTCAATATTAAGCTCCAAAAGCTCCCAAATGAACTCTCCCTGAACCAAAGAAGAAAATACGGGAAGCTAGCAAGAAAAATCGAAAAGGGCAGTCCTTAGAGCATAGATAAGATATAGAGGAAACTATGGCTCAGACAAACTCTCATCTACCCCATATTACTCGAGAAATATCAGCTGATCTACTAACAACATAGGGGGCAAACACGTACCCTGTCTACCCGAGGGTGGCCCAACCCTCGCTAGAACCCACAAGAAATGAGTAAGCTCAACCTAGAGACAAGAGAGACAGCTAACAAGCAGCATCCTAGAGTCATAAGATAAGAACAAGAAGTCTGAACGCTAGACAAGAAGACCATTCTAACCTATGTTGGAAGGACTAAACCCAATGCACCCGTATGCAATGCAATCAGATAGGAGTAAGAGCATAATAAATATGATAAAGCAGTAAAACACAAATCTCCCCCTCACAACAGTCCATAAGGACAAACCACCCCAAGCTCTCCCCGCAGAGCTAAAAATCTAGAGCTATCCAATGGCTTGGTAAACATATCGGCTATCTGGTGGTCACTCTCCACAAACTGGAGCACAATGTCACCCTTCTCTACATGGTCTCGAAGGAAGTGATATCGAATATCAATATGCTTGGTCCGAGAATGCTGCACTGGGTTCTTAGCAATGTTAATCGCAGAAGTGTTATCACAAAAGAGTGGAACACTGTCAATAACTAACCCAAAGTCCCACAGGGTCGAGACCATCCAGAGCACCTAGCTACAGCAGCTGGCTGCAACAATGTACTCGACCTCTGCGGTGGACTGTGCAACACCGGACTGCTTCTTCGAAGACCAGGAAACGAGAGAAGTGCTAATGAACTGGTAGGTGCCCGAAGTGCTCTTCCTATCTATCCTACAGCCAGCAAAGTCTGCATCCGAGTAGGCTCTCAAGGAAAGACAGGACGAGGAAGAGTACTAGATACCATAGTCAATGGTAGCTGAAAGGTACCGAAGAATGCACTTCACCGCCTGGCGGTGAGATACGCGAGGAGAAGCCTGAAATCGGGCACAGAGACACACAGCGAAGTGTATGTCCGGTCTCGAGGCAGTGAGGTACAAGAGGGAGGCGATCATACTACGATACTCCTTCTGATCAACAGGCTCACCGTCCTCATCTGGGTCGAGTGAAGCTGATGTAGCCATTGGAGTGGACACCGGCTTACCATCACTCATATCGAAGCGCTTCAGGAGGTCTCGAGTGTACTTGCCCTGATGCAAGAAAGTACCCTCCCAAGTCTGCTTGATTTGGAAGCCAAGGAAGAAGATTAACTCGCCCATCATGCTCATCTCAAACTCCGAGGTCATGACATCGGAAAACTGGGAAACGAGAGCATGCGAGGAGCCGCCAAAGATGATGTCGTCCACATAAATCTGGACGAGCAGAAAATCAGTGCCATGCCGATGGATGAACAAGGTCTTGTCCACCTTATCCATCTCAAAACCATGACTCAACAAGTAGGACTTAAGCCTCTCATACCAAGCTCTAGGGGCCTGCTTAAGTCCATACAGCGCTTTGGAAAGCTTGAAGACATGGTTTGGGTATTTGGGGTTCTCGAAACCTGGAGGCTATCTCACATAGACTTCTTCCTCAATAAAGCCATTGAGGAAGGCACTCTTGATGTCCATCTGGTAAAGCTTGAAACCCTTAGAAGCTGCAAAGGCAAACAGGATTCTAATGGCCTCAAGTCTAGCTACAGGGGTAAAGGTCTCCTCGAAGTCTAGACCCTCAACCTGAGAAAAGCCCTGAGCTACCAGTCTAGCCTTGTTTCGAACAACCACCCCATCCTCACTCTGCTTGTTTTTGAACACCCACTTAGTCCCAATGACATTGTGACCTTGAGGGGGCTCAACAAGCGACCAGACCTTATTCCTCTCGAAATTTTCTAGCTCCTCGTGCATGGCATTGACCCAAGACTCGTCAGACAGAGCATGACAAATGTCCTTGGGCTCAAAGGAGGCAACAAAGGCAGAATGGAGACAGAATTGAGACACGCCAGATTATGAACGAGCAACTCGCTCAAACAGGTCTCCAATAATCTGCTCAGAAAGATGGTCTTTTTGAATGTGTCTAGGAGGTCCAGGATGAGATGAAGAAGTGGCCTCTACCTCGTGAGCTGACGAGGTAGGAACAGAGCCACTAACTCCAGAAGAAGCAGAAGGCATGGGCTGATCGCCTCGAGGTGCGATGGAAGAAGGCACCTCAAGGGGTGGATGAGGGGCTGGATCGGGTAGACAACCCTCATCTCCATCGTCCTCATCATCCACAAAGATGGGCTCGGACTGCTCTAAAGAACCTAAGATATCAGGCCTAGTCCCCGGACTGGCCTCATCAAAGGTCACCTCACAGGTCTCTACCATTTTTCTAGACTCATAGTTCCAAACCCGATAAGCCCGCGAAGAAGTCGAGTAACCTAGAAAGATCCCATCATAAGAACGTGACTCGAACTTGTCTAGTGTAACATCCTGAAAAATGTAAATATTAAATTGTGGAGCTTTTGGATTATTTTATTTGCTTTCTATTTGAATTTGGAATTTATCGACTTTATTATAAATATAAAGGAACTTCAAAAATAAAAAGAGGGAAGGAATCAACACATAAAATGATAAAACATGAGCATCAAATAAAGAATCTGAAAAGATGATCCATAAAGGTAAGGGGGAATATTTGGTTTGACCATGAAATCTCACCTCTAAAAATAATGGAATAAATAGTAAAGGGGTAAACAAAATAAAAATGATAGCAAATATAAATATATGAGTATATATATACGCATACACCTATGCATAACATGAAAGTGGTCTCTACAGAAATTTAAGAGAGCAAATAAAATTTGAATTTGTATATATAAGTATATATGTATATATATAACTGAAAATGCAGAAAATAAAAATAAAAGAAATGAGAAAAGAAAAAGGAAAAGGAAAACCGGGCCGACCATCACCCCGGCCCAGCCCTCACTCCACACGCGGCCAGCACGTTCGCGCGGCCCAGCCGGACGCCGACGCGCCCGGGCCCGGCCAAGGCCCGCCTTCATCGCCGAGCGGGCCCGCCTCCACTCGCGCCCGCTCTCGCTGCCGCCTGGACCCGCTCCCTCGCGCCTCTCTCCCGCTAGCCGGTGGGCCCGAGTCGTCAGACTCGTCTTCCTTCTCCACGCGACCGCGTCGTCGCTCTCTCGCGCTTGCTTCTCTGCCGCAGCCAATCCTCCGCTCCTTCTCTCACCGCATGGGCAAATTCGAAGGACAGGTTACAGGAGGGGGGACGCATCTCTCCCGCCATCTCTCTCCTACAAAATCTCGGGAAGATTTCGTTCTTCTCCCCTTCCCCGCGTGAACAGATCATCGCCAAGTGCCGCCCTCGCCGCGCGCCGCTCTCCCGGCTATAAAAGCCCCTACTGGGAGTCTCAATCGCATCACCCTGCTTCACTCTCCCCTCCCCTGCCCGCATTTGGTCTGTAGTGCCTCAATTCCTCGCCGGCGCTCTCGTCTTCCCGAACTCCGGCGATCGTCGACCCACCACACCGAGCCACCAGAGCTCAATTCCATACTTCTGAGTCATCTCCGGAGCAAGGCGGCCGACCCTCCTCCTCGGGTCTCCGTCGCTGAAGCCACGGCATCGATCACCTCCCCGAGCCGCCGCCGTCGCACGCCGCCAACCCTCTCCGGCCACCGTCACCCTCGGCCGTCTACACCAGAAGCATCGCCATCACGCGGAGGTTACATTCCACGCAACCTCGGACCCTTCCGTGATCCTCGCCGCCGCCACCGTCGCCCGACCTCCTGCGCCTTGTTGCCTCGCGAGCTACCTCAAAAGGGTAGCTACCCTTACCGGGTAGGCAAAGCCTCCCCGCTCACTTGGTTCTTGTCGCTCGTTCTTTCCTCCCCTGCGCCGCGCGCGCGCGTCGAGCCCGTCTCCGTGCAGAAGCGGTTGAGCATTTCTTTTAATTTTTCCCTCTCTTGGTGGGCCCCGCCTGTCACCATTGTCGGCCGGTGGGCGGTGACCTCTGGTCCCTTTGTCAATGCCGCCGCTGACATATGGGCCCCACTGCCATAGACACGAAGGAAAACAATAAAAGAAAAAGATAAAATTAAGAAAATGACATGTGGGACCAACTGTCAGAGATTTTTGAATTGAACTAAACCGAAATATTCAAAGGAGCATAACTTATTCATTTTAACTCCAAATTGGATGAGACAAATTTCTAAATTCATATAAATTCAGGATCTGTCCAGTGGAACTGAAACCATAAATTTTAGAGGTCCATTGAATTTTTGGTGATATTTAATGTGGTTTGCATAAATAAATTGAAAAGACTAAATATTAGTTAAGGCGTTGATAAAGAGGAACAACTTTGGCTAAACATCTAAACTTAGTAAAGATGCTCTTAAATCATAAATTAAAACATAAGTTCAATATTTATCATAATGACACCTAATAAATCTCAGTGATGTACCTTATTAAATAGAATAATAGAGTACTACCTTGTACAGAGATCTCCTTGGTTGGTATTGAAATTAAGTACTAAATGTTAATTAAAGGCATTAGTAAAGAAAAGTATCCTTGGTTGGTATTGAAATTTAGTAAAAGGATGTCCATTGAAGTTAGAGACATTCATAAGCAAATGAATATAGATAAATAGTTAGAAAAATGTTGATGACATATATGCGCCATTAGTAAATATGTTAGTTCAATTTTTAAACACCTTAGGCCTTATTGAAAATATAAACCCTAACATTAACATATTGCCAACCCCGAAATCTGAGGTAGTAGTTTTAATTTAGTAGAGGTAACAAAATGTAATCATGTGTAGCAGTTTGAATAGTAAAGGGATGCAAAAGTAACCATCTAAAGTATGACTATCATTCCTACATCCCTAAAAGGCCATATTAATATAGAGATACTAAAATATAATAAACACTAGGGCATCGGGCATTAAAATGACCTATCTAATATAAATAAACATTCCAAAGTAAACACTTAATCAAAAACTTAATAAAGGTATCCAAGTGTTATAATACTTTTGACTAAAAGATTTATAGAATAAGTACAGATCTCATCCATCAGTCCAGTTTGCCTTTACCTAAGTTGCAAGGAAAACTTACCTGAAGATAAAATTTATACATTAAACTCCTGCACCAATCTATAGGTATAACCCGACTCATGGAACTCCCTTGATAAATGCGAATCTAATAATAATAGAAGTTAGTAATAAAAAGAACGAACCTCGCCTTTCTCCAATCGGCGACGTTTGGCCACTTTTCCAAAGTAGATAATTCCTATAGGTAACTCCTCACTTTTGATCTTTTATTATCCTAAAAATTTTCCCTCACGGTAAAGTTATTCAGATAACTCGTTCTCCCACTCAGGTCCAGCTACCACTGTGTTTGTAACACACTAATCTGAAACATCCTTCTATTCGCAAATCGTAATAAGTGTATAAATTAAATTAAATCGGCCATTTGAATTAATCGAATTTATTTGGATCTTTTGAGTTATTTGCCTTTATTTGGATTCAGTCGCTTATCGCGTAGCTAGAAATTGGAGTCCCGAAGAATCAATGGGTCGAGCAAGATCAAGAACAAAGTGAAGATAAAGACCAGAAGCTCAAGAGAAAGCCTTGTGTGAGCTCAAGACAGCGGTAAAACCGCGCCAGGCGAGTCAATACTTTGATCATGTTGAACCTACATTTCTGCAAATTACTTTGATTTAAAATTAGCAAATTGCATGCTGATATTTTATATGCAAATACATGCTAAATTTAGTATTCTAGTTATATGCCACTGTTTACCTTGAATAATATTACACCCTCTATTGAAATATTTGGATGTATGAACCTTGTCGCCCTAGTAAAATTATAACAGTAATCATTTCGAAAATAAGTCCCTAATGATATGCTACGCTTAGTACTGCATAGATATACATGGGGCGCTGAAATGCCCCCAGGCATCATTGTCATTTTAAATCCTGAAGAACTGGTTTGGGCAGTCATGGGGACAATGACTGGTATATTTGATATGATTATTTTACAATCTCAAAATCCCCAACTTGCTTAACTATCTGGGCGGATTGGTTCGAGGGTGTGTATGTGTGGTGCAGTGGATGCATAAAGTGGGTTAGTGATAGACCGCCCAGATACAGCTAAGGACCGAATCTTGTCATGACCTCCCAGGTAAAACAGTACAACCACAAGTCCGTAAAATACAACTTGGCTAAGTAAATTTATCGAAGTTCCCGGACTCATCTCACTGGTAGGGGGTTGAAGGGGCTACGCTATGCCAAGGGGGCCTGAAGGGACACCAGTGGAGGGTGAAGTTTTCCAGCTGTCCTACGTTGAGGAGAGGTAGAAGTCCGGCTGCGTAGTGGCTGGGGAAACATCCCGCGCACAGATGGGACCCACCGCAAGTGGGCAGTTTCCCATAATGTGAGATGACAAAAGGGCTTAGATACTTTGAAAAGTCACTGTGATGGTCTGCTCAACCACATGTCTAAGGCATCATGTGGGGCAACGAGTTGATTATCTCTTGTAGTGAAAGTGTACAAACTCTGCAGAGTCAAAACTATTCGAATAGCCGTGCCCACGGTTAAGGGCGGACATGGGAACTTAACCAGATATAGTTCTATTTCAAAATGTTTTGTGGGTGGGAATGGAAAAGTGAAGGGCGAAGGACTGCCCTGGTTTGGAATTGTCCTGGGTGTCGTCCCAGTGATAAGTTAAGTGTTTATAACGCTGAAAGATAAGCATATGGTGCAGATGCCATATATGGTGAACGAAAAATCTGTATCGGTATAAATGATATTGCATTCTTTCACACAATATGATTTGGTTCAAACTGCTAGGTTTTAGGGATTTTTAAGTAAGTGTATTCAAAAGCACTTTACGCAAAAAAAATAACCTAAGCCTTCCTTTGATAAGCCATGCATACTATCTACTTGCATTCTGTGTATTGGCTCGCGGAGCACGGGGTCGGAGTGCTCACACTCGCTTTTGCGGTAAAAATTCAGATTCAGGAATCAAATCACCTCGCTTCAGCAACAAGATTGGACAAGCTGGCCAAGAAGATGAAAGATGTTAAGGGCTAGGTCGCGTACCTCCAGTTGGCTGCCTGTGGGCATGTCCTGAAGGTCCCACTTGCGTGCTTCGTTCTTCCGCTGCTGCAAATTTCATGATTTCGGCCTATTCGGCCCATGAGTAAGTCTACTATTTTAATTACGCTTCCGCATGATATGTATTTTGATATTCAGAACTGTAATCTGTGAGCACTATCTACTGATCCAGGGAATAGTGCGGTGGAATCACAGAGGAATCCGAATATTAATATCTGGGTCCCTACATCTAGGTTCCCGGACTTCAGAATAAAACACTTGCAACCAAACACACGAAAATGAGATACACTGGGCTTTCGCCCATATCTCAACTCATAAGAAGTGCGGTGCAAGTGTGCCCGAAGAAAAACTCGATTTGAAACATGGCACGGGTAGCTATAGCCTCAGCCCAAAACTTCCGCGGTGTAGAATACTCATCGAGCATCATCCTGGCCATCTCGACCAAGGTACGGTTCTTCCTCTCCACGACGCCATTTTGCTGTGGGACGTGCGGGGATGAGAACTGATGCTCTACACCTGTCTCATCGCAGAACCTCTCAAAGTAGGAATTCTTGAACTCCGTGCCATTGTCACTGCGGATCGCTCGTAAGGCACCCGGGAGCTCAACAGAAAGCCTACTGAAAAGACCTCGGAAATGTGTAAACGTCTCATCCTTCGAGGCTAGGAAAAATACCCAAGAGTACCTCGAGAAGTCATCGACCACGACAAGAACACACCACTTCCCTCCTGCTGACTGCACTCAAGCTGGTCCAACTGTATCCATGTGGAGCAGCCGTCCCAGTGCATCGATCATAGTAACTGTGACCGGGGGATGAGAAGCGGCAACCATCTTGCCGTGCCGGCATGGAGCACAAACAAGATCTTTGACCATCTTGAGCTTCGGCAGACCACGAATGAGGTCGTGGCCGCTAACTCGGGTCAAATGGTCAAATCCGATATGACCAAGTCTCCTATGCCAGAAAGAGAGGTCGTGGGACTCAAAAGCAACCAAACACCTGAGAGGATCACCAGAAGACTCAGAAAAATCAGCACGAAAGATCCTCCCAAAACGAGAAATCCTGCAAACCAGACTACCCAAAGAATCAAGAATTTTGCAAGCGTTTTTCTTAAAACTCACCTCGAAACCGTCATCGGTAAGCTGAGAAACAGAAAGCAAATTATACTGCAGCTTACTAACCAAAGCAACATCTTTCAAAATGAAAGAATCATTAACGCTAGGACTGTTCGTTCGGTTTTTTTGGTTTATACGGTTCGGTAAATACGGTTTGATCGGTAAATACGGTTTTAGTATTTCGGGAAATATGGTATTTTTTAGAATACGGTGTGGTATCGGTAAATACCATCTTATTTCGGTTCGGTATCGGTTAATACCAATTTTACCAAAGTTTACGCGAATTGCTAAACTCCAATTCTCCATTCTAGAATAAAAAATTCAGAAATAATCAGAATAGCAAACTAGCAGTGGTGGTCGGACAGCATCACAGGCTCACAGCATGACTGCAACAGCAATATACAACATCAGTACATCACAGCAGTCACAGACTCACAGCACAGGCGCACAGCCGACAGCAGCAGTAGGAGGCCAGTAGCAGACAAGCGCAAAACAAATGGCAGCTCATCAATTCAACATCACATTCACAGATCACTCATTCATCAATCACCAATTTTACCAATTTAATCTCATCTCCAATTCTCCATTCCAGAAGCAGAATGGCAGTTCGCAGTCGGCAGTGAGCAGTCTGGCACATGACGCACACACCACACAAAGACAAAGTCACAACTCACAACTCACAAATGACTTCCAGAACCACAAAGTCATCATCAGTTCATCACTACACAAGACTTTCATCAGTCCAGACAAACTGGCAGAACCACAAGTCATCATCAGTTCATCACTACACAAGACTTAATATTGTGGCAGAACATGATGTCAATCGCAGAAAGCAAGAGGGAAACCTAAACCTTAATATTGTGGCAACTCCTACATGGCGCGAATCAACCTCTCTTGTAGCTGCCTCATTATCCAATTGCAAAAACCTGCATAATGCATAAAAATAGACCCAATTATCATGAGCATAACACACAAGGAAACAAATAGGACAAAGGTAAGGCGCGCGGGGGAGGGGGGTCAGCGACTCAGCGGTGGAGGTGTAATCCGCCCGGGGTGGGGGCGTGACGGCGAAGGCAGAGGATGGGGGGCAGCGGTGGAGGCGGAATCCGGCCGGGCTGGGGGCGCGACGGCGAAGGCAGAGGATGGGGGCAGCGGTGGAGGCAGAATAGATGCAAGGGGATCCGAGGCTGCGGTAGGCGGGGGACCACCGGAGCAGGGGAGGGGGAGGTGGATATAGTGGCGACCGGCGGGCGGAGGCAATGGGGGAGGCGGATCTGAGCGGCGGCCGAGGCGGATCTGGCGAGGCGAGTGATTGGTTTGGGCGTTTGGCAGGTTGAAAGCGAGGTGTCTGCGCCTCTGCGATTGCGATGCCGCGTGCGTCGGGCCATCGGCGCACTGCCTGGTGGGCCGAGACGGAGACGCCGAGTTGAGATTTTTAGTTGGGCTGTTCGGGAGATTCGGTTATTTCGGTTTTCCCTCGGTTTTTACCGAATAAACCGAATCATACAAATGCCAGTTTTTTAGCAACCGAACCAAATACCGAAAATCGGTCAAACCGAGTTGACCGGTTTGGTTCGGTTTTTTTGTACGGTATAAAACTGCACAGCCCTAATTAACGCGCACTTTACCTTTGGCGATGACGCGCCCAGATGAAGCATCTCCGAAGGTGATAATCTCATCACCTGGAGCACGGGCAAGGGAAGAAAACCAACAGGAGTCTCCAGTCATGTGTCGTGAACACCCGGAGTCTACGAGCCAAACCTTTCCCTTCCCTGCCGGGCGAACCTGAGTCAAACAGAGAGTAAAGTCTCAGTACTGGGGTAAATCAAGAGTGATTTTGGCACCCAATACTAAGTAACACGTCGAGCAGATGAAGTAGTCAAACACCACTGACCTCTATCTACCCTACGCTCTCTGTCGCTCAAAGAAGCAGAAGGTCTACATGTAGACCGAAAGCTGTTGCTGGGTCCGACTGCTACAGGAGAGCGAGTCGGAGCACCGGCAACATGCTGATCACGTCGCAGATAGCCATCTCGACGGGGAAAGCGAGATCTACCCTCAGAACGGCGGAAGTCATGACCAGAGGGAGCATGAGGACGAAAACCAGAAAACTCGGAAAAAACCAAGTCCTCGATGCTGCCCAAACCCATCAACAGAAGCAAGCCTTGACCTCGTGTTGGTCTTAGGTGCACTCAAGGTCTGGGGCTGACCCTGAATACGCCTAAGATCACGAATACGGTCTCTACGCGCGATCTTGGCGCGCCTGAAGCATCGATCGATCAAATGCCCATCCTTTTGACCGAAGGTGCAGTGGTACTTCACCTTCTGAGAGGTAGAAGTAGCATGGTGAGGCTTCGCCTTCTGAGAGGCCGAAGCTGCAGGGGGAATCACCTTACTGTCAGAAATCCCTTGGACAAAGCCCGCAGACTTAAATTGGACTTTCTCGGTCCTGGGCTCAGTCTCGATCACACCTGGTGCTATGGGTCTGAGCACGGCAGGTGGATGCTTCCTCATGTCCTCATAGAAATCATATCCTAGACGTTGATTAAATTTGCAAATCTTGGACTAGTCTAGAATAAGATTAAGCTTCTTCTTGCCGCCTACAAATCTCTCGAGAGTGTTCATATGATACTGACACTCCCGAAAGAGAGAGGTGCAAGAAGAGCAGGGGAAGAGGGAACAGCAGAAGGTAAGGAAGTAGAAGAAGAAGAACCAAAAGCAGAGGAACGAATGGCTTGAGCACGCTCAGCCGACTCGGAAGGGACATTCCTACTGCTAGCATTTGGTTCACGTCGCTAAGCGTCTCCACCTTACCCTTGGGCTTCTCACCCACACCAGCACACACATCACAACAGGATTGTGGCTTCTCTAGCAAGTCCTTAGTTAGCTTCACACATTTTTCCTCCAAAGCAATCAAGTCAGATTTTAGTTTATCACAATTTTTGCAATGTGAGCTAACAGGGTCCTTAGAAGCATACTGAGCCAACTTGTTGTTATGATCAACAATCTCTTAGAATTGCTTAGAAACAGACTCAAGCTCAAGTGTTAACTTTGGACAGTTGGTGCAAGACGTCATTAACCCGAATTTCCTGCATAAAATTAATTCGGCCAAATTAAATTTAGTGCGGACATCATAATTCCCAAATTCCTTTAGAAAAAATAATTCCAAAAATTTCTTTTATTCTTTTTCCCTGAATTTAAACTTCTTGGAGCCCGTTCTTCTTCGTTCTAACTCCGATTTAGCCCATTCAAATTTCTAAATTCATCAAAAATTCCCCTCTACCCATCCCTGGCCTTAATTTGAACTTTAAAGTTTATTTGAATTTAATTTGAATTTATTTTGAGTTTGATGGGTTATTTTCACGTGTAGACTACGACGATTCTGAAGATTTCCCCGACGACGGATCTCACCAATTCGAAGAGCAAGGCAAGTCACACTCCTTGACCATATTGTGCCCAGTTTTGCAAATAAAATTATTTTGTTTTAAATTACATTGCATGCTTAATTTTAATTCATGTATTTTAAATTCAGTTTTAATTCTAGTTACTGCCTACTTTAGATTTAACACGTAGACATTGAATTCCATGACCCCTTGTAACCCTAGAGCAAAACTCTAGTTGGTTCACTAGAATGACTAGAGGAATTTTATAGCAAATGCTTAGCCCTGCATAGATATAACTTAGGCTTGGGACACCATTTTCACATAAAATGACAAGACTCTAGATAGTATCCTTGACTTTGTTGAGTCGAGGAGGTTTACAAAACTATTTCAAAACAAAATATAAAATCTGGTTTAGACTTAGATTAATGGTTAGATGGTGGGTGCAGGCATGCCTTGTTGGTCGGAGCCGCAGTGGTTGACTACCGTGCACAGGGGTACATGGTTGGGCCTAAGTCAAATTAAGAACCGGTCTGTGAGCTACTGTTGCAAAACCCTATCATACTACCACATGGCTGGTATGGGACAACCCTGGTTAAATAATTTGTGGAGTCCCAACCTGAGTCAAGTCGTAGGTTGAAAGTGGGCAGGTTGGTGCCATGAGAAGTCCCACTTAGGTGAGCGTGGTTGTAGCCATGAGAAGTCTCACCTAGGCTCAAGAGGGGGTCCCGGTCTGGTGGATTCCTTACTGGGGTGAAACCTTAGAGTTGGCTTGGCCAGGTTGACGGCTTCGCATTGTAAAGGCCTTGTAATGATTACTCAGTCGCATGCCGAAGGAAGCGTGTATTGGCCGACATCATGAGGACATCATATGTTGTGGGTAAAGTTGTACAACTTCTGCAGAGTGTATAATCTATCCCGGATAGCCGTGCCCACGGTCACGGGCATGCTAGGCAAGAGTTTTTCATGGATTAGACTATGTTTTACAAAATGATTTCGAAAACCTTATGGATGGATGGAATCCATGAGTGTATGGAAAGCGTGTGGATGGATGGAATCCATGCAGGATGTTTTGGGAAAGATGGTCCGGGAGGGATTCCCGTGGTTAGGTTGGTGTATGGTCGGAGCCTGTACTAACGGTATAAATTTTCAATTATCATATTGTTCTTATTTATTGTATTAAATTCAGCATTTTAATCTATGTATTGTATTTTATCAAATGCTGTTTTATGCACAATAACCCTATATGCCTTCCTTTGTGGCCCTTATCATTATGTTGCATTTTCCATGTAACTTGTGGAGTACAAGTTTGTACTCACCTTGCTATATCATAACAGAGGAGGATGTCTACGACTACGGTGAGGACCAGGACGAGTAGGACGTGTCTTGCAGTCGTCTGCCTGTGGGCAGGCAGTTGGGCTTCACCAATTATCATTTTATTTCCGCTGTTAATTTCCTTTATTTGTTTTATCAATGTAAGACTTGGTCATAAGGCCGTACTCATTTGCTTAATGTTTTGGTCATTTGCGTTCGATATGTATCTTTGTTCTACTGTGTGCACTAGCTGTTCCTGGACTAGTGCGATTTACACAGAGGGTTTCGGAGTCGTTACTCCGGGACCCGATAACATATCTGGGCGGATGGTAAGAGTGGTGGTGCGGATGGAGCACAAGAATGTGTGGTTTATGTTAGAATGTAGGACCGGAAATAGCAACAGAGGGGGGGTGAATGGTGCATTTTAAAATCGCCCCCAAAGTATACGCAAAAATTTCTTCTCCGATAGCTATGTAAAAACTATGAAGCAAGAAACTAAAATGCAGATTGCCGAGGGCAAGAAATCAGACAGAGAAACAGCTATGGCAAAGAACCTGCAGTAAAGGCTTGCCACGGCAAAGAAAATAACAATAAAATGCTGCCACGGCAAGACAAAATAACCAAATCGCTGCCACGGTAGCTGCTGGCCGAGAACTGCATACAGACTGCTAGTGACTTGCCACGGCAAAGAAAACAACAATAAAATGCTGCCACGGCAAGACAAAATAACCAAATCGCTGCCACAGTAGCTACTGGGAATTAAAGGCAGGAAATACTAGCAAAGAGATAACCTCACTAGACTCAAACACTTAATGAGCTGAAATCACACACATGCAGCCGACCATACAAGCAATAAAGTGCTGAAAATATGCGTAGTTTTTTGGACGGGATAAAATAGTTGGTTTAGTTGCAATCAAAGGGAGTGTACATATTCATCTCGGGTGAACTACTGGCCGCAAGAACCATATGTACTATAGTCGGACTAGCAACTGTTCAATGACAAATTTGCTGCTGAACTAGAATGCCTGAGAATAGAACCGAAAGCAAAAAGGAACAGCTGTGAGCCAAAAGCATAAAAATAAAAAGGAGAGACTGCAGACCTGAGAGCACTGATTGATCGGCAAAGCAAAAAGAATCAAAGAAGAAAACACATGCATAGCCTTTACTTGCAGCCGAGAACAACCATCTGCCTTTCAATTTTTGGCCACAAGGAACATTTCTTCTCTAGACTACTTTGGCCGCAACAAATAGATATGCAAACTGGAGACAAACAGCCAAGGCAGTAAAGGGAATCGGATGAACTACAGAGAAGCCCAAAACAGGAATCTGAGAAGAAGATCACTAGACAAAACAGAAACATAAAAGAAGCTAGAACTCACAGAACTAAAAAGGGATGAACAAGGCAGCAAAACTCGAAAAAGAGAGATGACAAAGAACACACACAAATACAATCTCACTAGCCATCTCAGACATCAAACTTCTCAAACTAAATGATGAGAGATGAATGATTGAAATATCAAGTAGTTCTTACAACCATCTCACATCTTCCTCATACTCATTTTCACTAACTGGACAACACAAGCTCACAAAAGAAAAACCTCACACCTACTCTCTCTCAACCCATCTCTCTCTCTCAAAATCTCTCAAAAAATTCTACACTCTCATTTCCATACACTCATTTCTTTGCATGGAGAGAACCAAATAAAACCCTAACTCTTACACCCATTCTCTCAATTTCAGCACTAGAGAGCACCTCTCTATTTATAGCCTCCATAATGGGTTCGCACCACGCTTCACCCTTTAAGCCTCCCCCAACTCATGGCGCTTTATCCACAATCCACTTCCTTTAGTGCAGCTTTGCGTATTCACCAAAACGCCCCTCGCGCACCTTCCAGGAAGCTTCCTCATTCCTTGCCCTCCAAGCCACGCAGCCACCTCGAGTCCTTGCCGTCTTCGGCACACCTCGACCGTTCTGACCTCAGCACCGCCCGCGCCTAGTCCGGTCATCCCATGCCTTGCCACGACTCCACCTCGACGTCCTGCAGCCATCACAGACAAGAAACAAATCACATAGCACCGTTCGAAATATTGTAACCATACAATAATATTGAAGAAATACTCAAAGCCCAAACCGATCGAAACGAAAAATAAACGACTTAAGCACGTTCGACCTAGTTCGACAAAGTCCGACCGAAACCGATTGCACCGCGCAACGACATGGTCCGAACCACACAAACCAAACTCGACTTTCCTAAACCGATGTTAATTACTCATCACACACATGGGGTCACAACCACATGGTTCTCATAGAACCCTTCAAGTAGATCTAAGCACTGAATCCTGTGATAACCCCCCAATATAAAACAGTGCAACCATAAGTTTATAATGGGTATGACCTGGTTAACTAATTTGCACTCACCAATGTAGGTTGCACCATTGGAGTGACCGATGAGTCGTGTCACTGGATATAAGCAGTCATGGACAAGGGTCATGTCGTTGGATATAAGCCACCATGTGGCATAAGAGGGGCCTTGGTGAGGGTGGACGTAACCCCACTAAATGAAACCTTATCGAGTGAAACCTTCGCTAGGAGATGCATTGTAAAGGCCTTGTTGCGACCTTCTTAATCTACATGTCAAAGGTGACATATGGAATATAACAAAGATGGTTGTCTCTTATGGATAAAGTGTACGACGTACACAGAGTGTAAACTATTCAAACAGCCATGCCCATGGTTGTGGGCGGGCATGGGAAGTTACTCAAGATAGTTATATTTCTAAAACTTCATGGGTGGGAATGAAAACTTGTCGAGTGGAAGGAACCTTGAATTTGAGTTGCCCTGGGTGGATGGAACTCAGTGACTATATAGGGTAGATGGAGCCCTAATGATAATACTAGCATTGGTAGATGGAACCATGTAACAGGTGGATGGAACCTTCACTGTTATTATATTGCATACTCATACTCCCTTTATTAAAAATATGGTTTAGTTAAAACTGCTAAGTTTTAGAAATTTCTATTACTATAATTTTCTACTGTATCCTTGGCAAATAAAACAACCATAGCCATCTTTTGTCAAGCCATGCATCAATACAAATGCATTCTACATGGTGGCTTATGGAGCACGGTGGTTTATGCTCACACTCACTCACATTCACCCGGAACTAGGAGAGCTAGATCACTACGCTTATGATGACGCTCCTGGAAATGATGGGGATGAAGATGGAGGAAATTAGGGTAGTTCATTGTAATCCGAGTCCTGGGTCAAGTAGGCTAAAAGGAGTTTGTGCGCACATATATTATCCTAGCTAGGATAATGTCTGTTGTATACATTTTATTGCCAGTCGCTTGTCTGTGGTAATTTATGGTCATGTCTTTTGTTCACTGCTTCCACTACTATTTATGTAATGTAAACATTTAGCCTGACGACTCTTTATGTAACTATTCACGACATGGAATATTTAAACTTTAATGTGTAATATTATTGTATGGTATGGTTCATGCGATGTATATAATGATTTAATAATGTATATGTGAGCACTATCTACTAATCTAGGGAAAAGTGCAGTGGAATTACAAAAGATTCTAGATTGACAAAATTTGGGTCTGACAACGGCGCACTGAGTTTAGCTTGGGCGGGGTTAGGATGGTAGGGGAGAGGGAGACAGTGGCTTGATGAGGTGGCGTGGTTACCACCGGGCTACCTATGGTGGACAAGGGGGCGAAGGGTGGCGGAGGAGGGCTCTGAGCCGCTATATAGGCGCAAGACAAGAGAGGGAGTTGGTGCACGCGAAGAAGAGAGGAGGGGAGGGGGAAGGTGGGGGAGGGATGGGAGAGCGTGTCCGCGCCGTAGAAGGATATACCATCGGGAGCTCCCCAATGATATGCTGTGGTGTAGTTGCTTCCTTTTAGAATATACATGCAATTGTCTAATACGAAAATTTAATATATTCCTCTTAATTAAAAACAGTGTCGCTCGGATCCAAAAATTTGTTAAGAGACTATTTTTTGAGGTGATTGTGAGTCTATATACATCCAGTGATCGCAATCCAATGCTATAGAATTAAAGGTACCATGGGCAAAGTACTTAAGTTGTGGGACATCTATCATATTCAAAATAGGGTGGAAGGTTATATAAGTAATTTGGTATTCCCTAACAAACAAAAATATAAGGATAGAATGCAAGAAGTGATCCTACATCTATAATATCTATACAAGTGATCCCCGCTAACATCAATTATTACTAATTTTCTCTTCCTTGATGTGGCCACATCATTTCTATTATTTTTCAACCTTTGGATGGCATTTAGACGTTCCAGATTTGCCTCAAAGCAAGTACCTCCAAATTTGCTCTATGAGTTTGCCACGTCATTCAGAAGGCAAACCAAGGAGTCGCATGTCGGTTTTACACCCCTTCCCATAAAGGAATCCAAATCTTCTTCTTGCTTTTTTTGCCTTGCTTTCTGTAGGAAATTTGAGGATTTGCCACTAAGCTTGAATACGGGTACTTTGCCACTCACTCGCTCAGGCCGTGTTGCAGTATTTCTTATTATTTTCGGCAAAAATACATGTGAAATTTTCTTTTTGCCCCTGCCCCCACACTGGGTTGGACCTGACCTTGTTTTACCTAGGCCTGGCTTGGACCCATCTTTTGGTCTAGCTAGACCATCAATTCCCCCAATCCAATCCTCACTTCTCCATCCCTTCTTCGCCCTAACCCTAACCCTAACCCTACGGCGATGTGGTGATCGGGAGGCGGAGCGGTGGCGCGGCGACCTCAAGCAAGAGCCGGTCGAGATGTCGGCGGATTCCTCATCCAGCGGGGGATGGAATTTCACGGTCTCCTCATCGAATGGCCGCCTTGCTTCATCTTCGAATGGTGGCGCCGCATCGTCCTCAAAGACCGGTGGGGTGTCCTCTTCAAAGATCGCTTGATGCTTACAAGAGTAATTCCTGGTACAGTTCAATCTAATTGGCATTATTTTCTTTAGAATTTCAGATAGCGGAGATGACAAATGTTTTTTTTATTTTTCTCCACAAACTATTTGGCTATTCTCGGAAGCATCAAGCAATATGCGAGATGGAACATGGAGGAACGTCATCTTTTAGATTTATGGATTGGTTTTGTATAGTAATTAACTTTTAATTGAAGTGTCTTTTCAAGGTGGAATCTACAAGTTGATTGTAGTAAATATTATCTTGACTTCATCTATATTAACTAAAATCACATACGAGTATATCTTTTCATACTCACTTTCGCGAAGAGTCAGAATTCAAAAATTTAAGCCAAAATCTATAAGCTACACACCAAAAGAATCCACCCATAGAAGATTAGAGTAGATATCTTCTCCTAAACTTTCTCTAAATATTCAGAAATCTTTCACTCTAGTAGCTAAAGAGTTACGAAGATCAGATTTAACAACCTAAATTCAAATAACAATCCAAAATAGCGAACACTCACAATTTTAGCATCTAACCTAAATATAGTGGTGTTGTGGCTACAGACCAAACAGAGAGAGATGGTAGTGGA
Source organism: Dendrocalamus sinicus (assembly GCA_036346575.1). NCBI lineage: Eukaryota > Viridiplantae > Streptophyta > Magnoliopsida > Poales > Poaceae > Dendrocalamus > Dendrocalamus sinicus. Next base: position 17,315,932 of record CM070656.1, on the reverse strand, counting down.
GAGTGATGAAGATAAGTGTAATGGTCTGGCCTCTCCCCATGGCTTATTCTCATATATATATACACATGAGGAGTGCTTTTACAGTTATACCATTACATCTGGTTATCCCTTTTGGGGGCAGTTATGTTATTACATATGGCCTATTCTGGGCCTTATAATCTCTTACCAGGCCTGCTGGGTTTAGGTGGGGGCCACCCCTACGACAGGAGCCTCTCATGGTGAAGGGCTTCACAGGGCCGAAGCCATGTCGCCGAGTCCTTTGGCCCCCTCTGTCCCCTGCGGCCTGTGAATTTCTCCAAGCTCGCGGCTGGGGAGCCTGAAGTCTGGGATGGTGGTAGCGGAGGCTGGCGCCTGAGTTGAAGCAGACGCGCGCGCGCCGTCCCCTACCCTTCGAACGGGTGGCGGCGGAGCTGGCGCCTAATCGAAGTAGACGCGCTCGCTCCGTCCCCTACCCCTCGAACGGTGGCGCGGTGGCGCCCGATCGGTAGACGCGCGCTCCGCCCCTACCCTCGAGCGAGTGGCGCGGTGGCGCCCGGTCGAAGTAGACGCGCGCTCCGCCCCTACCTTCGAACGGGTGGCGCGGCGGGCGCTCGTCGGCAGACGCGCGCTCCGCCCCTACCCATCGAAGGGTGGCGCGGGTGGCGCCGGCGCAGACGCGCGCGCTCCGCCCCTACCCTCGAGCGGGTGGCGGCGGCGCGCCTCGCCGGCAGACGCGCGCACTCCGTCTCCTACCCCTCGAGCGGGTGGCGCGGCCGTGGCGCCCGATCGGTGAGCGCGTCGCGCTCCGTCCCCTACCCCTCGAGCGGGTGGCGCCTGCCGGCGCGCCGGTCGAAATGAGACGCGCGCTCCGCCCCTACCCCTCGAGCGGGTGGCGCTGGCCGGCGCCTCGGCGTAGACGCGCGCTCCGCCCCGTACCCCTCGAGCGGGTGGCGCGGGCGGCGCCCGGCCGGCAGACGCGCGCTCCGTCCCCTACCGCTCGAGCGGGTGGCGGCGGTGGCGCCTCGGCGAAATAGATGCGCGCGCTCCGCCCCTACCCTCGAAAGGGTGGCGCTGGCGGCGCCTCGGCAGATGCGCGCTCCGTCCCTACCCTTGAACGGGTGGCGCGAAGCCGGGCGCCTATTCGGCGTGAGCGCGCGCTCCGTCCCTACGGTCGAGCGGGTGGCGCTGGCGGTGGCGCCTATTCGGTAGACGCGCGCGCTCCGCCCCTACCCGCCGAGCGGGTGGCGGCGGCCGGGCGCATAATCGAAGTAGACGCGCCGCCCGTCCCTACCCCTCGAACGGGTGGCGCGGCCGGGCGCCAAGTCGAAATGAGCGCGCGCGCTCCGCCCCTACCGCTCGAATGGGTGGCGCGGTGGCGCCTCGGAAAGACGCGCGCGCTCCATCCCCTACCCTCGAGCGGGTGACGGCCGGCCGCGCGCGTCGGGCAGACGCGCGGGCTCCGCCCCTACCCTTCGAACGGGTGGCGCGGTGGCGCCTGGTCGGCAGACGCGCGACGCTCCGTCCCCACCCGTCGAACGGGTGGCGTGGCCGGGCGCCTGGTCGAAGTAGACGCGCGCGCTCCGCCCCTACCCCTCGAACGGGTGGCGCGATTCGTGGCGCCTCTTGAGCGGATGCGCGCTCCGCCCCTACCCGTCGAACGGGTGGCGCGGCCGGCGCCTAGTCGAAATGAGCGACGACGCGCTCCGTCCCTACCCTCGAGCGGGTGGCGCTGGTGGCGCCTCGTCGGCGCAGACGCGCGCCCGCCCCCCCTCGAGCGGGTGGCGCTGGCCGGGCGCGTCGTCGGCAGACGCGCGCTCCGCCCCTACCCCCGAGCGGGTGGCGCTGGTGGCGCCTCGTCGGCAGACGCGCGCTCCGCCCCTACCCATCGAAAGGGTGGCGGCGGCGCCGCCGGCAGGCAGACGCGCGCCCGCCCCTACCACTCGAGCGGGTGGCGCGAAGTGGCGCTCTTCGGCAGTAGCGCGCGCTCCGCCCCTACCCCTCGAGCGGGTGGCGCGGTGGCGCCCGGTCGGCGAGACGCGCGCGCTCCGCCCCTACCCCTCGAACGGGTGGCAGCTGCAGGCGGCGGCCGGTCGAAATGAGCGCGCTCCGCCTACCCCTCGAACGGGTGGCAGCGAAGCTGGCGCCTAGTCAAAGTAGACGCGCGCGCTCCGTCCCCTACCCCTCGAACGGGTGGTAGCGCAGCTGGCGCCTAGTCGAAGTAGACGCGCGCGCTCCGTCCCCTACCCTCGAACGGGTGGCAGCGAAGCTGGCGCCTGGTCGAAGTAGACGCGCGCGCTCCGTCCCCTACCCCTCGAACGGGTGGCGGCGGCCGCGCCTCGGCAGAGGCGCGCGCTCCGCCCCTACCCTTGAGCGGGTGGCGCGAGCGGGCGCCGAAGTCGGCAGACGCGCCGCTCCGTTCCCTACCCTTCGAGCGGGTGGCTCGCGAGGGTGGCGCTAAGCCGGCAGACGCTTCGCTCCGGCTGCTTGTGACCTTGCATGCCGTAGTGCGCTTTTAATGGCGGCTGGAATCACGCCGACGCCTGGCCTGGCAGAGGTCAGGCTGTCGCGTCGTGCAGTCTGCCATGCTGCAGGTGGAGCACGTGGCGACTCATGACTGGTGCGTCGTGGGATGTGAGCGGTTGCGTGGCCGCGGCCGTTCGCCTCGTCCCCCGAGAAGTTGGACGCGTGTTCAAGATGTGGGGGCGTTGTGCGCTGCTTGGCCACCTACCCGGCACGACCCTCTAGGTCCCGGCGGTTCTTCTTTCCAAATCTCGGACAGCCGAATCGCTGGGAATTTGATTCGCCTGTGTGTTGAGCCACAAGGCAGGTGAGCGGCCTTTATAAGGTGCAAGTGTTGAGGCGGAGGCACCCTTTCTTGCTTTGCTTTTTGATCTGCCGCTTCGCTTGCGCCCGTGCTAATTGTCACGCCAGTTGCTCCTTTGCCTGCTTCTTCTTCCCTTGTCGCGGAGAGCAATGGCTAGCCATGACGGCGCCACCTACCACCCTCGCAGCGGTTCCTTGCCTAGCCAGGGCGAGGCGACCCATCCTTCCAAGGAGTACAAACTGGTGCCGCGGGGGAGCTCGCGCACCGACAAATGGTGGAACGCCATGGAGCACTCGGGAGGCTCGTGTTCCGTGTCAGGCCGGGAAGAGCCGCATGATCAAGGGACGCTGCAGCGACTCGTGGATGAGGGGAAGATCGTGGATCGCAATGGGGCTCGCCTACCCCGCCGGGACGAGACGGAGCCGAAGCCCGGGGCCATGGAGGCGATTGTTTTCGTCGCGTTCTTCGATGCCGGCCTTCAATGCCCTCCACGTTGTTCGTGGCGAAGTCTGCGCGGGCCTACAAGGTGGAGCTAGCCCGATTGACGCCCACGCGATACTCGCTGGCTGTCTTCACGTGGGCGATGCGGACAGAGGGGTGGCGCCCCAGCGCGAGCTTATTCGCCACCCTGCACGACGCACACTGTCGACCCAGAAAGGTTGACGGGGCGGTGTCCAACTTCGGCAGTGTGGACTTCGTGCTCCGGGCGTCATGCGCGACGTTGTTCCTCGTGTGCGGCCTCGTCGGGGCAATGGCGGCGGTGGACGCGGTGGTGGTTCTATTACACCGTGACCGACAAGAGCAGAATGCAGTGCCGAGGTGGGCCGATCTCATTTAACAGCACGCCGAGTCTGAAGGCGGAGATCGACGACACGCAAAAGCTACAGAGCCTTGTCGGTGTCGCCCGTCGAATGAGCGTGCGCGACTTGGCCGAGGAGTTCACGATGTATGGGGCGGCGCCACTCTCCTCCCGGGGGAAGTATGTTGGACAGAATGGCCCCCGCGAGGACGGGTTCGACCCATCCGTGTCTCGCCTGCTGCCGCCCTCCACCCCTTGTAAGTCCGTGGACTGGTGCGTGCGGAGCTAGGCTCGACGCTACGTCTTATTTATAGTCTGCAGACTCTCGCGTGCGGAGGCGGACCTCGACGCTACGTCTTATTTAAAGTCCGTGGACTTTGTTCTGCTCAGCGCGGACATGGGATGCCCTGGGAACAGCGACCTTTATTGAACTCCCGGTTGCGCGGGCGAGCAACGCATAACAAAGGGCTGGTGGCTCTACGCCGCTGTCCCGCTCCTAGGCGTAGTACCGCCGCAACTCGTCGCGTTACATGTATGCCGGAAGGCTTGTCTTCGAGGCGTCGAGGCGGTACGCCCCGCCGGCAATGCCTCCGCCACGATGTCGGGCCTTCCCACTTGACTCCAGCTTGCCAACGGTCTCCGCCGAGCGCCACTCGAGGCGAGATCCCGTGCTTGAACCCCGCGGGCATATAGAGCGGTTGCGAGTACGCATTGTCTGCCGCGCGTACTTCTCGACATGGTGGGCTGCGTCTGCTCGTGTCCCGTTGAGGAGGTCCAAGGACACACGGCGCTCCTCTTTGGGTGCTTGGACGAGGACCCTCCGCGAGCCGGCCTTGATTTCCTCGGGCGTCACCGCTTCATCACCGAAAAGGAGCTTGAACGGCGTGAATCCCGTCGGGCGCGTTACCGTTGTGCGAAGCGACTAAAGAGCGCTGTGAAGCTCGCTTGGCCATTTGCCCTTCGGCAATCCAACCAGGCGCTTTTTGATGGCGGCAGAGATGGCGCCATTCGCCCGTTCGACCGCCCCGTTGGACTGGGGATGCCCTACCGAGGCGAATCGGAGGGTGATGCCCATCTTTGTCACAATAATCTTTGAAGAGGGTGGCGTCGAGCTGCAGGCCATTGTCGGCCGTGAGCTCCGGGGCACACCAAGCGACATATGATGTTTTGCCATAGGAAGCGCTGTATGGCCGCAGAAGTTACTTTGGCGGAGCGATCGCTCGCCATCGGAGAAATACTCGGCAGCGACTACCATGAACCGGAGGTCCCCTGGAGCTCGGGCAAGTGGTCCTACTATATCAAGACCCCAGCGTGCCAGTGGCCACACCGGGGGAATGGGGTTGAGGCTCGTCGGGGGCCTGCGGATGATGCGCGCCATCCACTGGCACCCTTGGCACCGACGGACGAGGTCCTGGGCGTCGGTGATGGCAGTCGGCCAGTAGAAGCCTTGCCTGAACGCCTTGCCGACTAATGACCTTGGTGCTAGGTGGGATCCGCATACGCCCATGTGGATCTCCGCCAAGAGCTCCTTTCCCCCCTCAGTCGAGAGGCAGCGCAGGAGCGGTGCGCAAACCCCTCTCTTGTAGAGTATCCCTTTGAACACCTGGAAGGACCGTGCGTGGTGCTGCAAGCGTCGCAGCTCGGCAGGGTCCTCCGGCTCGGCGATGCCTTGCAAGAAATTGAAGATGGGCTCTCGCCAATCTCCTGGCCGATCAATGCGATGGACGAGTGCCGCGTCCCGGTTGTCCTGCGCGATGGCCGCCTTTGCTAACATCTCGTAGAACGCCCCCTCGGGGGGGCAGCTGTTGGCTGGCCGCCTTAGCGAGGGCGTCGGTTTGCTCATTCTCCGCACGGGGGATGGCCTTGACAGTGACACCCAAAAAGTGCCTTTCCCTCGCCCTCACCGCCGCGAGGTACTTGGCCAACTCCGGGTCCTTGGCTTGATATGACTTGTCCACATGGCCAGCCACCAAGCGCGAGTCGGTGCGGACCAACACCCGTCTCGCGCCGATTGCCTTGAGTTTCGCCAAGCCAAAGAGCAGTGACTCGTATTCAGCCGTGTTGTTGGTGGCGGGGAAGGCAAGGCGCGCGCCGAGTACACAAGAACGCCGCCTTCGGCGTGACGATCACCGCCCCTACGCTCGCGCCGGCGACGCTGTAAGCTCCGTCGATTGTAAGCGTCCAGACGGGATCATCGTGTGTCTAGACGGGTTGGGCCGGCGGGGTCCATTCGGCGAGAAAATCCACCAGGACTTGGGATTTGATTGCCGTTCGCGAAGCATACGTCAAGGAGAAGGGAGCGAGCTCGGCGGCCCATTTGCCGATGCGCCACGTGGACTCCTTGTTGTGTAGCATCTGCCGGGGAAATGAGGAAGGTATCTTGTGATCGGGTGAGCGAGAAAATAATGCGAAGCTTCACGGAGGCCATGACGAGCGCGTCGCGAGCTTCTCAAGCTCCGTATATCTTGTCTTGGCACCTTGAGAGCCGAGACAAAGTAGACGGGGCTGCATGGCGCCTTCCTCTAAGACGATGACGGCGCCGACGCGGTGGGCGACGCGCCGATAGAGCGAGAGGAGCCTCAGTGCTGGGGCGACGAGTGGGAGGCTTGCAGTCTTTGCTTGAGCTCGTTGAAGGCCTTCGCGATCTCCGCCCCAACGAAATCCATCGCACCACGAGTGTCTTGAAAACGGCAGGCCCGCCCGCCGCCCGGATAGGAAGCGGCTTATCGCCGCCATGCGGCTGCCCCGCCATTGGACCTCCTCGTTGCCCGGGCGCTCCATACCTGTGATGGCGTCTACTTTGTCGGGTTCGCCGATGCCCCGCCGGATACGAGGAAACCTAGGAGTTTGCCCGCCGCACCAAGACACATTTGTCGGGTTGAGCTTGATGCCCGCCTTCCGAGGTTATCGAAGGTCTCCCGAGGTCCCGCCGTGCGAGCAAGCTGCCGAAGTTTTGACTACCACGCCATCGACATAGGCTTCGACGTTCCTCCCGAGCCGGGCGGCTAGGGCAATGGCGACGGCGGGTGAAAGTAGCGCTGCGTTCTTCAAGCCGGCGGGCATTCGACAAGCGTAACATCCCAAGTGGTGTGATGAAACCGGTTTTCTCCTCGTCGTCTTCGCCATGTATACCGTGGTAGCGGAATAGGCGCCCAGAAACTCATAAGTTCGCACCAGGTGGCGTCGACCACCGATCGATGCGCGCGGGGGTAATTGTCCTTCGCACGCCTTGTTGAGTGCCGTGAAGTCGATGCACACGCGCCGAGCCCCGCTGCCTTTTTGACTAGCACGGGTTAGCGAGCCACTCGATGGTGGACCTCGCGGATGACCCGCGCCAAGAAGCTTCGCTACCTCTGCTTTGGCTGCTGCGCCGATCCATCGACATACGCCGAAGCCTTTGCTTGATCGCTGGCGTCGGGCGTACCACCAGCGATGCTCGACATCGCTCGGTCCACGCCTTTGATGTCCTCGGGGACCATGCAAAGATGTCGACGTTGTTCAAGCACTCGGAGCAGATCCGTTCGACCCGTGGAGCCCTCGCCATGGACACTGCGCCCCTCCGCCGAGCGGCAGCTTCTTAACTCCGCCGGCCGAGGCTTGGCGCCCACCGGGCGGAGGGCCCATCCCCGAGCGCGCCGGAGAGGGCATGCACCGGGCGATGCGGAACACGGCTGCCGCCTTCGGCACGCCTGGCTAGGTCCTGGTCGCCGAAGACGGTGATAACACCCTCCGGGCCCGGGAGCTTTACACACAAAAACGCGTGGTGCGGGATCGCCCGAAATAGTTGATGGCGGGTCGCGGTATGGCGTTGTAGGTGCGGGATATCTACGACGTCGAAGGTGACCTGCTCGGTCCGGATGTTACCTTTGTTGCCCTCCTGACGGAAAGTGACAGGAAGGGACACGTGCCCCAAGGCCTACAACGGTTGGCCCCCGAAGCCTTGAAGTGGAGCTCCTGGCTACTCTAGCCGGCTTCGGGGGATCGCCATGCGGATCGAGGCCTCTGCGAATAAGATATTAGCGAGCTTCCCGTCGACGAGGGACGCGGCGTCACAACGTGCTACGTGGGCTTGGATGACTAGAGGGTCTTGGTGAGGGTACTCCACGCCCCTGGCGTCGTTCAAGTCGAAGGTGATGTTGCGGGGCGGCATCCACAGCTGCGGCTGCTCCCCGGGGACTTTTGAAGAGGTGCCTCCGGTGATGACGCTGACGGTGCGATGCTGCGCGCCCTCGATTGCGGTGGCTCGTATGGGGCTATCCCTTGGGTGCCCCACGTGGGCTCCGGCGGGGGGCCGAGGAGGCCGAGTCCGAGAACCGGCCGTCACCCTCCGCAGCTCCATAACGGCGGTGCATGCCCTTGTGTAATGATCACCGTAGCCATGTACCTCGCACCACTTGCCATAGTGTAGGAGCTCTTGTTCTGCGTGGGGTTGGTCGCCGTAATCAAGTCCGTCGTCCGGTCCCCTGTCCCCCTTCCGTGAGGCGGGGGCGGGTCCTTGGCGGGCGCTCTCAGTGTCGAGGACATGACGGGCCGTCTGCGACCTGCGCTGGCGGCGCCGAGGTTTAGGCCTACTCCTTGAAGAGCCTTCCTGTACCCCAGCCTTGCTGCCTCGGGGAGGGCCTCCTCGGGGCTCTCGGCTGCGGCCCGGCTTCGAGGGGAGGCCACCCGCCCCCACTTCACGCTGGGGGTGCTCCTCATGGGCGAGGCCGAGGACGGTACTGCTGCGTCTTCGCGCATCCTCTTCCGCCCGCGCGTACTCGTCCATTTTGTCGAAGAGCGTGGCGACTGTCTTGATTGGCCTCCGCGCGTTGTACTCGGCCATCGGGCCCGGGCGAAGGCCCTGTATGGCTGTATTAACGATGGTGGTTTCATTAATATCTTTTACCTGGCCTCGCATCTTGGCGAAGCGCTTGAAGTAGCCCCGGAGCGTCTCCGAGGGTCTTTGCTTTATAGCGAAGAGTTGGTCCGCATCGATTCGCTCGACACGGTGTCCTTGGAAGTTGCTGCGAAGGCGGTCGCGAAGCTGCTCCCACGCGTAGATGGAGCCTGGCTCTATGGTGAAAAACCAAGAGAGCGCACTCCGTGCAGTGCGAGGGGGAGTCCCTTCGCCTTCGTGGTGTCGTCTCCGCCCGCGGCCTCCATCGCGGTTTCGTACACGCGCACGAACTCGCGAGGATCCGTGTCGCCTCTGACGGTCGATGATCTTTGGGAACTTGAAGCCTTCGCCACGCCGCTGCTGCAGCCCGCCAAAGCGGGATTCGGATCTACGCACGGCGCGACGCGGCTAGGCGTGGGGGCCTCGCGGCGTGGACTCGGGCGCGATTACTGTCGCAACCTGCTGGCTCCGAGCCTCTTGTATATCTCGGACGGCTCCGCGAAGGCCCCCTAGTTCCCGCTGGAGCGTGTTGAGGGCTGCTAGTAGGACACTTTCCGCCGC